>JANBPO010002988.1:793323-1146090 GCA_024336825.1 Amorphophallus titanum | reverse complement strand
GGCTTTCCCTTCGCGAAATGGATCATCCCGATCGACCTCGCGGTCTTCGTGGTCGGCCTCGCCGGCGCGCTCTACATCAAGAAGACCGATCCGCGGAAGTTCGAGCAGATCGGCCGCCTGATCTATCAGGGTGTGCCGGACGGCATGCTGGCCGATGCCGAGCACGCGCAGAAGCTCGCGCCCTGACGCGATACCATTCCTGACACGGGGCATAATCCCTGGCGGCGACTGGGCGGCTCCCTCCGGGGAGCCGTCTTTTTTATCCCCGCGGCCATCCTCGATTGCCAATCGCTTGATTCGGTTGATAAGATTCGGCCTCAACACGCCTGCACCGCTTTTCAGGGACGCCGATGACGCCGAAGAAGCTGAGAAAGGCCGAGCGCCAGGAACGCATCCTGGGCGAGCTGCGCGCCTCCCCGGCGATCCGCATCTCGGGCCTCGCCCTGGAATTCGGCGTCTCGACCGAGACCATCCGCCGCGATCTCGGCGAACTCAGCCAACGCGGCATGCTGAGCCGGACCTATGGCGGCGCCGCCGCCCGTCCCTTCGGCGCGGAGCCGGCGATCAGCGAGCGCTACAAGGAATACGTCGCAGAGCGCGAGCGCATCGGCGTGCTGGCCGCGCGCCGGATCAAGCCGGGCCAGGTGCTGATGATCGATTCCGGCTCGACCAACGTGCATTTCGCGCGCCGCCTCTCGGCCGAGCTGCGCGACCTCACGGTCATCACCAACAGTTTCGGCGTCGCGACCGTGCTCGCGACCAACCCGACGATCCAGGTCATCATGTGCCCCGGCAAGTATAGCGGGCGCGAGGGCAGCGTGTTCGGCGCCGATGCCGAGAGCTTCCTGCAACGCTTCAACGCCAATGTCGCGGTGATGAGCGCGAGCGGCCTGACCGCCGAAGGCCCGAACGACGTCAATCCCGAGGCTGCGACCATCAAGCGCGCCATGATCGCCCGGGCCGACCGCCGTGAGGCCAAGGACGGCATCCCGGTGTCCCCGGAACAGGTCGCCACGGACACCCTGCGGTACGTGGACGCCCTGTTCGCTCAGGAGGGCATTCACCATGAATGATTACAACATCAACGAATCCGTCCGCTTTGTCGGCGGTAAGTACAACGGTTACGAGGGTCATATCGCCAAGCTCTGTGATGGCGTCGGCAGTATCGTCATTAACTACGAGAACAAGCCCGTGGAGGTGGTCGAGGACTTGGTACACCTGATGCCGCTGGACGCATGGGCCGCGGGTAAGACCGCCACAGAACTGAGCCTGCGAGGGCGCGTGCAGATGAAAGAAGCACCCGAGCAAAGTCACTACAGGTGAAGCCGGCAACCGGCATTCCCTGCGCGATGGTTGAGCGGTTTCCTTCGTGCTCGCCCCGGTGACCGGGCTTTCTTGCCACCGTCGTCTGCAAGGTGTCAGCCTCGCAAACTTGATATCAGCGTCGGGATATCAGGCCCACACGACTTCGCCGTCCGCCTCAAACGCCGTACGTCTCGGCGCCGTCAGCGTCCACCGCATCCCGCCCAACGTTCGTGACGATGGCCAACGCCCCTCTCTCGGACGAGACGGGCGAAGCTCTAGGATTGATTTGCCCGACGGGTTAAGCGGAATATTTTTATCGTCGGGACTGGACAGCCCAAATCAGATTGAGCCGCCTCGACAAATCGGCTTTTTGACGCATGCGCTTTCGTCAGATTTGCGAGCAGACAAACTCAGCGTCGCGCCGGCAAACGACAATCTGATTTTGCGGTCACTGCAAATCCGCAGTGGGCACATCAACAAATCCGGCTAGCGACTGTCTCGATGTCTGGAAATGACCCGAAACGGCCGAAGGTGTCGCTGAAAGCTCAATTCTCTTTATGGCCCCTGACGCGAGTACGATAGAGCAAGACGGCTGCTATGGTGTGATCCAGCTCCAATTCTTGCGCTCGGCCTTGTGGCGTTTTGTTCCATGCTTGCGACGAAGAAGCATGCATTGCCGCGTCATGCTCCGCATGACAATAGGGCACGATCAGTTGAGCCAACCGCCGTGCCTCCATCTTTCCATCATCCATTCTTTTGGCCCCGCTCATCACACACTCCACATGTGCGCGCACTGCGGCCTGTGGGTCAGCGGCTACGACAGCCGATGGAAGGAGAAGTGTTAAGACCGTCAGTTTAAGAATTCTCATTGCCCACGGTCGCCTCGACTAGCGGAACGCTCGTTATTCCGGCTTCAACCGACCGATGATGGCAGGGCCTACTGCCGGGTCGATCTGAAAGAGGACCGCACCGGCCATAGCTCCCTTGATCGGAGAACTTGACGGCAGTTGCCGTCCGCTGCTGCCGGAAACCGCCTGATTGAGAAGGTCTTGACCTGGCGGTCCCGACTGACGCGTGCCGATGCCGAAATAATAGGTGTGTCCGGTCTCGATCTGAACCTCGGCGTCATAGTCCGCCGACACCGGGTTTACACAGGTGATCACGTATCGTCCGGCCGGCTTCTCGATCGAGAAATAGGTTCCCTTGGAGACCGAACCGACCGACTGACCGTCGATCTTAATTCCCGCTTCCGTCGCCCAAAGTCCCTTCTCGCGTAAAAAATATAAGCGCGCGAGCCGCGGGCCCTGCTTGGATTGCGGATCAGTCGCGGCTTTGGATCGAGGCTGGGGTCCAGCCGCCGAGACTGACGCCAATCCACCGAACTGAGCAAAAACGAAGAGCAAGAAAGCCAATTGTACGAGTCGCCGCATCACAACCCCTAATCTGCAAGTGTCTGCCGGCAGAGATCATTCATAAGCTGCAAATTCGCGCAACAGTTAGCGGCCCGTTTCATTGTTCCTCGCCCAAATTCATCGTCGATTTCATCGTGTTGTCCCGAGTCCGTTCCTGGCCCTTAGCGGACATGGCAACATCCCTCTTCAAACTGGGCCAGTAAAACCTATGCTCAACGGCCTCAATGGTCTTGTTCCTGCCGAAATGGCACGAAGTCGAGATACGATATGGCAAACCATGGCTATGACCAGCCTAGATTTAGGGGGGTGTCGAAGGATTTTTATTATTATTATTATTTCTTTTTGGGGGGTGGGGGGGAGGTGTAGATTAGGTTATGCCTAGGCCAAGGACCCCTACCTAGGCGCCTTAGTCCACCTAGCCTGCCTAGGCAGGTGTGATGGGCGCCTTTTGGGCCCAAAAAGGGCACCCCAGCACCTTGGGCCTAGATCAGTGCCCGGTCGCCTAGGCGGTGCCAACTACGGGCATCTTACCTAATAGAAACCTTTCACACAAAAAAACAACCTATGAGTTGTTTTTTTTTTCCAAGGAAACCAATCACGCGCTCCCTCCTACGTCCTATCACGTGCACCGCACGGTCCTCTCTTCGTCTCCTTCCTGCACTTCCACTACAACAAAATACTCCTCTCCTTTTCCTCTCCCTCTTCTCCTTCTCGTCTTTCTCTTCCCCCTTGTTGGCCAGCCCCACCATATCATTCCCTCTCACTACAACCCTTTCCTTGCAAGTCCTTCTTGGTCACCTTCCACCGTAGACCCCTCGCCAACCAACCCCTTAACCCACCCCCTTCCCCCTGCAACCTCGCAATCTTCTTCTTCTTCTTCTTCTTCTTCTTCTTCTTCCCCCTTGTTGGCCAGCCCCACCATATCATTCCCTCTCACTGCAACCCTTCCCCTGCAAGTCCTTCTTGGTCATCTTCCACCGTAGACCCCTCGCCAAGCAACCCCTTAACCCACCCCCTTCCCCCCACAACCCCTTCTTCTTCTTTCCTGATGTAAGCAAATGCAAGATCACTTGAGGCATTCCCCTTGTTGGCCGTCCTCGGATTCTTCTCCTTCTACTTCTTTGCATACCTTAGAATTTCTTTTGTTACATTCTGTGGTTTTTCAAATGTCCCTCTTGTTCCTGATGTAAGTAAATGCAAGATCACTCAAGGCATTCCCCTTCTTGGCCGCCCCTGGATTCTTGGCTACCCTGATGTAAGCAAATGCAAGATCACTTGAGGCATTCCCCTCTTGGTCGTCCTCAGATTCCTCTTCTTCTTCTCTACGGACTTCCGGATTTCTTTTGTTACATTCTGCGGTTTCTCAAATGTCCCTCTTTGGGGCTCCTGATGTAAGTAAATGCAAGATCACTCGAGGCATTCCCCTTCTTGGCCGCCCCCTGATTCTTGGCTACCCTGAAGTATCATCCTTGGCTACCTTGAAGTATCATCCAGACACACCTTGCAAAGTTCTTCTCTACGGACTTCCAGATTTCTTTTGTTACATTCTGTGGTTTCTCAAATGTCCGTCTTTGGGGCTCCTGATGTACGTAAATGCAAGATCACTCGAGACATTCCCCTTCTTAGCCGCCCCCGGATTCTTGGCTACCCTTAAGCATCATCCAGCCACACCTTCCTCCTCCTCCTCCTCCTCCTCCTCCTCCTCCTCTTCTTCTCCTTCTTCTTCTTGGCTACCTTGAAGTATCATCCAGCCACACCTTGCAAAGCAATTCCCAAGGATGTAGCCATAGCCAAGTGTCCACTCTTATGTCTCGTTTGGAAAAGATAGGGAAGGAGATGAGAAGCCAACTGGATTGGATTGATGATGGAGAGGAGGGCCATGGTAGAGAGTTCTCCTGCGATTCAATTCGTTACATATTTGCAATTTCTAAACAGCCGGTGCGGGTCCATCCCCGCCGCTCGCAGATTCTGGTGTGGGTCCCGCGCTTGTTAGGCTGACCGGGCTTGGCGAGGCCTCTTTGTCCTCGCCCTGGCGCGTCGCGTCTCCCGCGTTCAGGCCTCGTCGGGAGGGGATAGGCGCCCAGCCCTTACTCACGCGGGCTGACCTCGGGGCGCAAAGCGCCTGATAACGAAAAGACTGACACGGACTTAAGCGGAACGCAAGGGGTGGTGCCGTTCTTTTTTCGTTCGCCATACATTTAGGGTTGGCGACGTTTTTCCCTGCGCCGCGTAGGTGGCGTCATCGGCCTGCCCCGCCCCTCCGCCCTGGCGGCGTCGAGGAGTCGGTTGAGTTGGTCAGTCGTCATGATGCGCTCTCGCCACGCCGGCGTCAGCGTCCGCTCGACCAGCGCGCGGTTCTCGGGGGAAACGCTCACGCCGCCGCCCTCCGCTCTTTTCGCTCTCTCACAAGCCGCTCAACGTTAGCCTGGGCCCATACTAGGTGAGAACACGCCGCCCTCAAGGCCGCACCCTGAGCTTGCGGATTGGTCTCCCCGGTGCATCGTTCCACCACGGCGTGCCAGCGAGTCAGCAGGGCCTCGTCGGGCTTCAGCAGGTCGAACAGCATCCGCGCGTCCCTCGGGGCGAGGGCTTCGGTCACCGCGACCAACCGCTCGTCAGCGTCGATCATGGCTTGGCTGATGCCCTGGCCGGGCGCGCCCTCGACCGATCCCCGGATGAACTCAGGCCGGCGCTCCGGGGTGTTCTCGCCTTGGGCCGTGCGGATCAGTCCCTCAAGCCACTGGACGGCTGCGGCTTCATTCGGTCGGCCGCGCAGCAGGAGGGTGAAGCAGTCCGGCCGCCATGCCGCCATGATCTCCTCCGTCCTTGGGTCGGTGTTGACCGTCAGGCCCCTTGCTTCCAGGGCGCGCTTTTCCAGCCGCCGGGCGGTGATGTCCGCCGGGGTGGAGGGTTGCTGTCGCTTCTGTCGCTTGGCCATTCTCTTCACGCCCCTATGGTTGCCGTTAGGCCGCTCGTTGCCGGATTGGGTTGTCGCGTCCCTCGTGCCAGCGCTCGGGCTTGCGTAGTGCGTACCCAAGCCGCCGCAGCGCGCTCATCGCGTAGGGGTTTTGGGCGATCCGCTGCCAAGCGACGACGGTGTGCGGGATCACGACCTTTCCCTCTTGGCGGGCCTTCACCAAGTAGCTGAAAGCGAAGTCCTGCGAGGTGACTTGGGCCACGGCCTGGTACAGCTCGGCGTCGATCAGGTTATCCAACATGGGCGGGGGTCCGGTTCAAAAGCGCTTGGTGGCGGGCGAGAATGGCGGGGTCCGATGCGACGGGCGGGCCTTGCCCCGGCTTTGATTTGGGCCGGTAGTAGCCCTCGATCAGGCGGTTCCAACTCGTCGCCTGGAACAAGAAATCGATGTCTGCACGCCAGCCACGGTCGTTCTCACCGAGGCACAGGGGGCTGTCCTCAACGGCTCGCAGCGCCTCTCGCCATCCGGCAATGCCGCCATCGGCCAAGCGGGCCTTGATCTGCTTTCGGCGGCTAGGGGTCAGGCTCTTGGCAACCGGGAGACGGCGGCGCGTCGCTGTCGCCGCCGGCTGCGGTGACCTGCGCTCGGGAGAAGGCTCCGTGCTGACGGGCGGCGGTGGCCGCGATCTCGGCGTCGATCCGGGACGGCGAACACCATTCCGGGCTCACCTTTCTTGAGTTGCGTCATGATCGTGTACTTCTGTATCTTCGCATCCATAGCCGAGCCTTTCATTATCCTGATGAATGCTGAAACATAAAAGGCAAGGGTAACGTTACCCTTGCCTCAGTATTTCAGCGATTAGCTGATCTCGATTTTGCACCCGTCACTATGCGCAACAGGTTCGATTCGCACGTGTCTTGCGGTAGTCTGCAACGAACTTGAGCAGCCGCTCGACCTGAGCCTTCTCTTCTTTAGAGAATTAATTGGGGGAGACTTCCCACCTGGTTGCAACTCTATAAAATGGGGATTGTGCAGCCTGCTCACAGTCTGAGATCGATGAAGAAGAAAATACCTGCTCATGCATGCAATTAAGAGGGCATTTAAACTGACCTAAAAGGAATTTAATTAATTATTGATAGGAAGCAAATCAACCCAATTAGAAATGAGAAGGAAGCTTAAGAAAATAAGCGAGTTTAACTTGGAAAGAAGCCCAAACAAAGTAGAAGATAATGTGGAGAGGGGGCAATAACATAAAAACAGAACATGGATGAGCTTTCGCCGAACAACCAAGGGAAAGATGAAGTTAGTAGGCAGAAGAAGCTGTACTTCACCAACCTTCGGTGATGTATGGGTATTATTGTTCAGAGTAAGCTGGTTGCCAGTGGCAGCCTTGCAGAGGAGAAAATGAAATGTCCCGTAGACAAGGAGCAATCGAGGCGGGCTGGCTCCTGTAACATCGATCTTTTGGCACTGCCCAACGTACAGCATAGAATTGAATTCCTTCTTTGGAGAATTACGTGGGGAAGACTTCCAACCTGGTTGCAACTCCATAAAATGGGGATTGTGAAGACTGCTCACAGCCTGAGATGTGGCGGCTCCTGTGAAGAGAACCAAGAGTATGCGTTCGTTCAGTGGCCCGGGGCTGTTGAAATCTGGAAGATTGTATCCTCCCACCTGCACTGGAAGGAAACTCCCAAGAACCTGCACTCCGAACTGCTCTATACAGAAAGGAGAATTTTGCGGGCAGATACCGTAAAAGCTTTGGTGTCCCACACGCACTTGGTCAGATTTGGTTCCGCAGAAATGAGTGGATGCTCCATGCACAGGCATCGCGTGAAGTGAGAGACATTCTGGTAAGATGCTTTCAAAAATCCGAGCCTATGGAAAAATCTTATAACCACACATCGTTAGGGAGGCAAATGCAGCAGCGGATTGGTCGGCAGTTCAGGCAAAGCTGGCAAATTTCAATAACATCCAGCAGCTTGTAGGTGTATAGATGGCTCACGTATCTGTGGTGTGGGGGGTTTGTCTGTTTGGGTTCTTCTGTCTGTCTGTAGTCTGGGTTGGGATTGTTGCAGAGTGTGTGTCATTTGGGTTTGTTAGCCCTGTTGTAGCAGGACTTGTGTGCACTACTGCTGTGCTATGTGTGGATCAACGTTTCCTAGCTAGTTCTGGAGCTTGATCAGTGCTTCTGCTGTGTTGTATAAATCTTGTAATATCAGTGTTTCAAATTGTTGATGCCTGGCTGGGTTCTTGTATGGCTGCTCTTATTTACATTTGTTGCCTCCCAGTAGAATGTGCACCATGCATCTGCTTAGTTCTCTCGGTCATGACTCCTTTGGCCCTTGGTTAGGAGTTTGCTGTACTGTTAACACATATATGTTACAAACAGTGGTGTCTGATCCTACATGCAACCTTGTGGGCATTATGTCAGAGGAATGGAAGAAGGATCTTCAAAAAGAAGCCAGTGTTATTGAAAAACTGGCTAATTTTTTGTTTGAATGAATTAAGGAGTGGGTCTTTATTTTGGGTGAAGTGGACCCTAGTAACTCCTCTATTTTGCCTTGTTGAGGGATTAGAGGGTGCATGTTTGTAAAGGGGTTGTGGTTGAGCCTTTATTTTGGGTTTTTGTAGAGGGGAGTTTTGAGTTCTACTCTCTTCATACGTGTTCATTCTTTTTTTCTTTTATACATATAGTGGTAGTATCCACTTCAAAAGGAAATAATAAAAGGTTTTGGAGAGAGGACTCTGTCATGATGATTTGCATGGCTAAGACTGGTGATAACATTGCCCTGTAAGATGTAAATGCTCCTTTTTTCTGTTGTTTAGAGGTAGATCTACACGAAAGATGTTTATAAGATGTCCTTGCATGAGGAGCAATTTTTGCTCATGCCCTGGGTTTTCTCCTTATATTATGTAAGGAGCTTACATTGTGCATGATGTTTTCAGACTAGCTACTCATTTTGAGTTTGCTTAGCCCTCCTTGTTTGGTTTGATTATGTTTCCCTTTGATGACAAAATGTGGGAAGGGATTACGCTTAGATAGTCTTCACCAACGTTTCTGGACTTCAAGTTTACTAAGAACAAAGAAAGGACTTGACCTTGGTATGATTGGCTACAAATATGGCATTGGATAGATTAAAATGGCAGGACAAGATTCACATAGCCAACCCTCCAAAAATGGGATGGATGATGGATCTATGGTGATGATCAGATTATGACAACAATTAAAATGGACTGTGAAGGGGAATTGCTTGATTCATGCCTGAATTAAGATCATTATCTTTCCTTGTGCTTCAGAAAAGGCTGCTGCAGGCATTGTGGATCACACTATCCAAAGCTTAAGGCATGTTTTGGAGGTGATTGTTGGGAAGCTAGATTGTTCTACTGGTATAAGTTGTTGGCAAGCTACTTGAGAGGAAAATCCCATTTGGATCTATATTTTTTATTTTATAATGATGAATACAATCGGCATTTCATTAAGTGATAATGGTTCTCTGTATGTCATGGCCAAGATTATCAAAAGTTGCATTCACTGTACTTCGAAGGTCAAAGGGTTTAATCTGTTGGTGTCACATATCTGGGATTTGGAAACAAATGAATTACATGCACCAGACTCAATGTGGACAATTGACCCACAATCATTTGAGAACTTGGTTACGTTAATTAGAATCCATTAAATTACTTGGTCGCACATACAAGTGTTATTTAGAATCTCTTAAATTGCTTGGTCCCAGATACAAGCTAAGTGCAGTTCAGGAGCCACTGATGATAAATACACTGAGATTCCTTCCATCCCTGAGCACAAGGATGTTGGTTTCATTTTTTGTAATTCTTACTAGGGCTGGAAATGGGCCAGAATTGAATGTGGAATCAACAGATTCCGACAAGATCAGAACATACTTTTTGATTCCGTTACATTTCCAATTTCGATTACCAGAAATTGAACACGTTTCCAATAGCCCTATTTGAAAATTTATATTTTAAAACTATATTTTGTCACATTATTTAAACTTCAAACTCTCTTTGGAAAAGTTGAAAATCAAAATTATCCAATGGCCACTTTCTATACTTTTCACAGACCACACATCTCATTGTGCGGCTCACTTTGGGCCATTTATCCCTATCGGTGATAATTATAAAAAAAACCTCAATTTATCTTTAAACTGGCTGAAGAATTCGGCATTAGACTCTGAGAGTTTGTGCGGCTTAATGTACACCGTACAATGATAATATGCGGTCATGAGAGGGCCGCACAAGTGCTTGTCGATGATAATTCAGAAAAATGTTGAAAATAGCAAAATTAACCATGAGCGGCCAGTCATGAGCCGCACAAGTGCTGGGTGCTGGAATTTGTAATAAAATAGAAAATAATGCATTCCCAAGGCCCATTAAGCCCTGAACTGAACTGGACCCAACCCGGGAGGGAGGCTTTTCACAAAATAAGCCCGAATATTGTCAGAAAATGACCCCGACACACAACGGACAACTCGAGGCATCAACAAATAAGAGCAAGGGGAATGATCCGACTTATCGATAAAAATAGGTGTCAACACCAGCGTCCTCATCTTTCGGAAAGGAGGGATCACCTTCTTGAAACCTTATTACCCTTTTCGTTATGGCAGAAACTTTGGTTATGACCAACACATTCCTCCATCTTCAGCACAGTTTCCCCTAGAAAGCTGGGTCAGGTCAGGGGTAGCGTCAATTGAGGAGGCTCACACCTGGTGGGATTATTTTCATCGTCGAGAGGCTACTACATTTAGGGTGCCCCCCCTGCACGATTTCCCTGTGTGATGCCAGGGCATATTAAATGGTGGAATTCTCGCATCAGCTTCTTTCGGACTTCCCGGAATGATAGCTGGGATATAGCAGAGAGGAAGTTCCTGAGTTCTCAGCCTTCTCTAGTGCTCGAGATTGACTCGACCCATCTGAGGAGACTGAAGCATCGAAAAGATGACGAGGTGCAAGCTTATCTGACGGCATGGAAGATGACGAAGCGTAGCACCCCAAGACCACAACCGGAGCTTCCCACTGTTAAGAAAGATGAGTTTCTGAAGACTCTTCAGGGGTTATGCCACGTAGGGAGCGACAGACAGGTGTTGCAGCAGCTTCCTTTGCATGTGGAGGAGTCTCTTGCATCCCTGCTCCTTGGCGCCTGGAGACTGATCTTCACTATCCTTATAGGACATTCATCAGGAAGGAGGATCGGTGGCCAACTTTCTATAATCAGACTTCTTGGCTTTTTGTGTTGCTGCGCATCCACGGCCTCTCCATGAGTGACAAGGCCGAGGCGATATTGAGCCACCCCTTGTTCGTTGCCTTTAAATACGTCGATGGATGGGGCATGGACCATCTTGGCCTGTACCACTGCTTGCTAGTTTATGGTCATGAAGATCTGGCCTTATTGGCTGAACATTCTGTCTCAATAGGGGATGTTTGTTGGTTGGTCCGCGAAGGGGCCTCCCGAAATAAAGAACCCCCATTTTATTATTAGTCCCTTTCACCCTTGTATTCCGGACAAGCAGGTATGTCTTCTCTGAGTCTGCTCCTGCCTCCTGCTCATATTCTTGTCCTCCTTTGGGTATATATGGCGACCTGCTCTAATGGTCATCGTGTTGTGTTGACGTTCCCTCATGCAGATCGCCCCGATTCGAAGAGGATCGGGGAGTACCGAAAGTTGATATCCTAGGCTCAAAAGCCCAGCTATTTGCAGACTCTCGTTGCTGCACCAACAACCACCCCCTTGTCGACTAGTGGCTCGAAGAAATGGGAGAGGCCTCACATCAAGACGGTGATAACCTGTGCTAAGAAAGCTTGGACGGAGGCCATGGATCGGCAGAAGAAGGATGTGGCATCCCAGCCCACGGTGTCTCTTCCATAGGTCCCGACATTCGAGGAGTTCGAAACCTCGCGACAGCAAGAGTGGCCTGCTCCTAGTATAATCCTTTTGCTTTAATGTCCAGTGCAAAAGCCAAGGACTGACTTTGTGGTTTCTGTCCCTGTTTCTGCTTTGTCTTAGCTGTGGTGGCCCAACCCACTCACGCCATGGAAGAGCCTGTTGCAGCTGATGTAGCTGAGGTGGGGGAAGGCGATACAGCGATTGTTCTTCCAGCAGAGGTGGATCTGCCCTCGTCGACACCCAGCCATGTGGGTGAAGGTTTCCCATCTCCGCTGCTTTCCTTTTAGATTGATTGCGAGTTGCCCTAACCTTCCAGGCTAATCTCCTTGGACAAACATCGCTACTTCTGCTCCCGCCGAAGTCCACCTCCCTGATGCTCCAATGCAAGGGGAGTTGATGAGCCAGGCCCATCTTGAAGAGTCGACAGTCTTGCCAGTCGAGGAGAGTCTTCCTGAAGTGGCCCCTGACATTTTCAACATGTCTGCAAGTTCGAGATGCGACCGGTTCATCTGATAGCCTGCCTTTCGAAGAGCCGGTGGACTACGAGACCTCGAGTGATGAGGAGCATCGAGAGGGAGAGACAGGGGAAACTGCTCTGTCGGCTTCTTATGGAAGTGACGTGATAGCTTTTAGTCTCGCGAGGCCCAAGACAAGCCTTGTCGTTGCCCCGAGCCCCTCTTTAGAGGAGGGCGAAGTCATTTCTGGGCTGGCATACCCATCGACGGAACTCCCCACAGTGACTAAGTTGGGTCTTGTGCCGATTGAGGTGAGTGATCACACTTTGCTCAGCCACCTTATCACTTGGTTTACATTAATCGATGTGGGTTCTGATGTTGTTCCCTTTTTACATAGGAGCTCGTCATTTCCACAGGGCCGACTCTGTCACTGGAGGGTGTAGTACCTCTATTTCTAACTTCGTAGCTGGAATCCCTCTTGTTCTCACCTGGTGAAGGTGCGGCGCCCGTCTGGAAGCTGCTTGCGCTACGCTTCCTGAGTGGGTACCTATTGGACGCACTAAAATTATGATAAAATATCATGGGATCTTTTATTGGTTTTATCGTGCGAGGGCGTGCCAGTTACACATGTGGCAATGTGTTCGGGCTTCGAGACTAGAGTGGTCTGAAGCCCAATGTGTGCTCTGTCTGACTAATCATACGATTATGGGTATCGGGTCAGGATTGGAGACCCGTCGTGTCATAAAGGTCACAGCATTAATTATATCCCCTCGGAGAGGAGAAAAACTTTGACTAGTCGCCGAGAAATGGGGCATCATGTGATGCGGGATGAAGATGGGGACCGACTCTAAGTGCAATGGACCTCGGACTCTAAGACAGACACGACCAGCAACATGCGAATATGGGAGACACTAGGCCCGACACGAAGAGCTCCAATGGGCTAAACGTCGCTAATAGAAGTGCAAGCTCACTCGTCGTCCCAAGTAAGGGAAATGCGGATCGTGCACGGTTGAGGAACCGGCAGAGCAAAGGGTAGTCTGACTCAACTTCCGTGCTTGGGTCGAGTCACGGGACGGTCACTCTCACACTCACAGTGGTGACATGGACTCACGGGCTAGTTTCCTAAACTCTCGCAATGGTCTACGATCATATACTAAACTAGCAAATGAAATGCCATGGAGTTTAGACCGTTACCTCCACGCTCTCGACGTGGGGAAGACAACCCCGGCCAATCTCGGACTCCTGGTTAACAATAATTACAGTAATACAATAGATTCGACCCACTCCACACAGGGAGGTAAAAGGTCATATGTGGGGCACAGGAGTCTCGACAATTGGGTTGACGGGCAATATCTTGATGTCGCTCCGTCGGTACCGAATTCACGTTTTGGGACTGTCTGGACGGCGGGATCTATGAGTCCGTGGGGTCCACGGATCGCTCTGTCCTCCAGGCCTGATGGGGTGGGTCCCGTTGTGATGGAGACCCCTGGTGGAACGCCTCCCTGGAAGGCGGTCAGGCGGAAACGCCTGTCGGAGCCCGGACAGCTCCGATCTCCGAGGTTTGGAAGAGCTGCACTCAGATCTGCATATACTATTTTCAGGCGTGCGCTCCGGCGAGATTGGCTGCTGCGTTCAATCCAGATGTCAGATCGATACCCACGAGGTACCGTTGGAAAGCCCTTTCGAAGTGCTTCGATCTAGGACCAGAGAGAGAAGCTGGATCTACACGGATCTGGTCTTGAAAATTTTTTGAAGATGCTGTTGGACTATTCTCAAAATCTCATAACAGCAGATTAGTTCCCTGATAACTACCTTTGACCGTAAGTTAAACCTCTGATTAAGGCCTCGAGCTCTTCATAAAATATGTGGAGGGCGGAATCCCCCACGTTAAGTCCCAGATAAATCAAGGAATGAGCAATTAAGAAGCCCGAAGTCGTACCAACATCTCAAAACTCTAGTCTTTATATGATCAAGTTTCAAGAATCGTCGCCCAAAATAATCAAGCAAGCATTTAATGTCACCCACCAAATACACAAAGAGGAGACTGATTGGGTCAAGGTGATCCCGAAAAAAACATGGTCACCCTAAATCCCCTAAAAAGAAAAGTATAATTGAACAACTCCAAATCTGGAGGCACATCCCAACCACTAGCAAAGGCAGAAACTCTTCCGATTGAACTGGCGTAAGCTAGAAGGCAGGAGAAGAACGAGAAAAAGGATTTAAAAAGAAGGTTGAGGAAACATAGTATGACTATCATGCTAGAGTATCCCGCCTTATCAGGGAATGCTAAGAAAATCCAAGGAAATCTAAGGCTGCATTGAAACCCTTATTCAAAAGGGAGAGATACCTAAGGAAGCTGCGTAAGGAGAAGTCTTAGACAGGTAGCTGAAGAGTTAATAAGTCAAAGCAACCCCGCAAAAGTTCCGTGCAAGGAAGGTCTTGTCATCTACGAGTAGGAATGGCCAATGCTTCAAACGTAAATCCCCAACCGACCTAAAACTCTAGACTGACAATCATATTGAGTAGAGCATCAACCAATGCTCAAGACAGATTCCTGGGCAAAACACAAAAAGGCGGGTCTCAATAGCAAGATTCCAAATCAAGTCTTGGACAAAGGCAGAAAAGGCAAAACTTAAGAGTAAATGTCAGACCAATTTATGGACGAAGAACAAAAGGATTTTGGTCACAAAAAAGAGAGTAAAAAAAATAAGAAAAGAAAAGAAAAAATGGAAGGAAAAAAGAAAGAGAGAAAAAAAAACACAAAATTAATTTAAAATTAGTTGGCACATTTCGTGATGTTCAACCTCAGGGTCAACTCGGTGGAGCAGGTCCATGTCTCTTCTTTGAAGCAGTGTGCGCTCTCCTGAGTTCTCTCCTAGAGAGTACTCAGTCAAAAAATATCCGACTCAACCAAATTAATGATAAAAGTCAAATGGTTCGACGTAAAATACGTGATAGTACCAGACATCGGCCCAAACTCAAATGTCAAACTTCGCGTAGAATTTGTGATAGCACCGCACAAGACTGAAGTGCTGGGGTAGCTTATAATCCCTTCCAATCTCACTTCCAGGATGTCATTGTACATTGGAGGATGTTCATCCAGGGGAGAATCTAAGCTAAACTTTCCATTATGTCATCAAGACTAAAGAAAAAAAGTGAATTGCATGGGACGCCTGCCATCGCCTTCGCTCTGGCAGACATCCCGTGGAGGGTATTTGTTGAACCCCAAAAAAGTTCATAATTTCAGATAATTACAGAAAAATTCAGAAATTAAAATGTCTTAAACTATGACATGAAGCGATGCTTGGTCGTCGCCGTCATATAGATGCTCAGCGGCATTTCATCGAACACCTTGTGAGCGGCACAAAATTATGCACACCCGCCCTACAACATCAAGCATTCAGCTTCTAAAGTTCATTAAGACATTTTGCCGAGCACTTGGCAGGCGACATAAGGTTACCAAGTACTTAACAAAGGCTCACGCCAAGCAAAGCTTGTTAGCTTGTTTTGACAAGTGGGCATTCTGTCGAGTACCTCGTGAGCGGCATGATATTACACGGGGCGAGTGCTCGGAACTAGGCCTGAGCTCCATGGATCAGGGTGGTCACGAATGCTCGACACTTGATAGTGTCAGACCCTCCATGCAGCATCAATAGATCGTCAAAACTATCATAATGTTCGGTCGGGTCACCCTAGCCGTCGTAGGATTTGAAGGTCGGTGGTGAGACTCTCGAAGAGACTTCGGCCTTCAAGATTTGATCGAAGAATGGGGATTGCTCCTCATCCTCCAGAGTGGAGTCCTTTTGTAGGTCTCGAAGGGCACGCTCTTGTTTAGCAAAAAGCCACTCAAAGTCCAGTAGGCGGAGGGACAACTCTGGCCACCATGGATCTGGGGGACTGCGAGTACATCCCCAATAGTTGCCCCACCGCTCCTCAGCAGGAGCGTCTACTTCAGAGGGATGCTGAGGCAACCATGATTTCTTCCCTCTCGCACTGGAGGAGGCTTCTCACACTAGAGGAGGGGTCTCCGAGGGCCAACCTGGCCCATTACGAATGAGTCACCTGCCTTGGAGGGTGAAGCGACCTCCAATCGTTTGTCGAGAGGCTACTGTGCAGGGGGGACTCACCCGAGGTAGTAGCGACCTCTTCTCCCTGGCCACTTGGGTCCTCATCAAGTTGACGAGGATATCCAATTTGGCATTAAGTGTCTGGACAGCATCGGGGATCTCAGGGGTGGGTTTTCCCCCTATGGCCAGCGGAGGTAAGGCATTAGCTTGATGGTTGAAGAGGGGGCCCATGGAAGAGTGGGAGGGCACATCCTCACCCTCCGTGGTCGTTGGTGCCGTTCCCTTGTCGCCTGTGTTTCTCCTACTAGAACTTCTTCACACCATGCTGGCTCTTCATACGTTTCCCACAGATGGCGCCAAATGAAAAGGGGTGATCTCGCGCTAGATGCTGAGCCGTACGATCCTGGGTAGGCCCTTGTCGTCGTGACCACAAATGATGGATCTACAAGGTAGGAAATAGATGAGAGGATCCCAGAGTTATTACCTGGGGGGAAACCATCCTATTGACACCGATTTTCAGCCTAAAAGTCGAGTTATTTCTCTTATTCATCTTCCGTGATGTCCCAAATTACCCATTGTTTTGGAGCATTCTTTGAGCTTGTTTCGAGCCCATTCTTGGCCATTCATCTATCCCTCTGAGCTTGGAAGCTATTTTCTATGAGTTCCTTAACTATTTTTCATGTTTCCCCATGTTCTGGGATCGTTTCCCATCATCCTCGACGGCCGACCCGCGTATCGCGAGCAGAGGGATGGTGGCGGTCTTCTGGATGGCCGCCACCCTCCTCTGAGTGGTGGCCATCTGGGTGACCACAACTATCAGTGGCAGTCTACTAGATGACCGCCATTAGCCTATTTTAGGCAGATTACGGTGTTTGCTGGTGCAACTATGGGCATGCTTATCCTACTACTTAGTTGCGGTCTTCCCTTGACCTTCTTCTGATGAGACCGTATGGACGTCTAGAGACCAAATCCTACAGATAGAATGTGTGTAGTAGATCCAAAAAGGGGGGATTGAATGGATCTGTCACCCAATTAAAAAATATTGGACACCAGTAGAGTCTAATTCAGAATAAGAACTTAGACTGAACAGGTTCTATAACTTGGATCTTACACTACCCTTATCAAACATCTACTAAGCGAGGAACAAGGAATTAAAGCAAGGCAAGCAACAAATTCAAAGCCATGCATACACCAATTGTTCAAGCGCATGTTTTGTCTTTGCCCGAATCATGTATGCTGTGGATTGTCTGGATTACCTCATCATCAAAAATTCCTGGCCGAAAGATCTTAGATGGGCACTTTGACAAGATCAACACTTTATGGCCCTCATATTTGCCAAAAGTTTGGATGATAATTCCTACCTTCTAGATGATGGCATGCACTACATATTAATCTGCCCAAGGAAGGAACTCAAACAAAAAAAAAAGAGAGAAATTTAATGGAAGAAGAAGAAGGACGAAACATACGTTCCTTCCAGGCCAGACTTGATAAACTCTAGTGCGGGTGCTCGGGCGCGCATCGGAGAACTGCCGGAGAAGCCCGGGGATGCAAACTGCGTCTTCCGGCTGTCGAGCCCGGCAGATGTCCCTGCCGTCCGGCCCCATCGGATACCCACATGATGACTTGTGGGGGTTGTCGCCGGCGATGCCCACCGGAGTCTCGCCGTCCGCTTCCCTGCAGTGTTCCATCGGCGGAGAAGGGTGGTGACCGCCGCTGCCATCCTCTGCATCCGCCGCATGGGAGTACTGCTTCCAGTGATGGGGACGAGGGGTTAACTCTCCGGCGTCTGTCCCTGGGTCGGCGATCGTCGTCTCTTGGGAAAGTTGTTCTATGGGTTCCATTTCCGGTACTTGAACCCGATGTTGGAGTTTCTCCTTTTCTCTATGCGTTCTTCCCCTCCCGTACGTTGCCTTCGGATGAGAAGTTCTGTAACTGTCACTTGGAACTGAACCAAACTCTCTCTCTCTCTCTCTGTCACTTGGAACTGAACCAAACTCTCTCTCTCTCTCTGTCACTTGGAACTGAACCAAACTCTCTCTCTCTCTCTCTCTCTCTCTCTCTCTCGGAGGCACACTGCCAGTGGTCTCGGTGGCAAAGGGAACCATGCATGCACTCTCTCTACACCGAAGGAGATAGATAGTGATCACTACCAATTGCCAATAGTCCGTAGTGTCGATTCCAAGGGTTTGCATCCGATTCTGTAAAGTTCAAAAGAGAAATTAATTCCCTCATTTAAAAAAGAGATTATGAGGGAGTCGGACTATGCAACAATTCCTATAACTTGCGAGAGATTAATATATAAGAACACTGCAAGAGGTGTAGAGTCTGATATCTGGATTCTTATCCGTGCACATTTTTTGCTTAAGAACGTCTAACAAAATTATTCTTCGAATATGTAGCAACTCAAAAGAAGACCAATTAAGTAGCTTCGTTAATCTTTGGTGGAGAAGTGCATAAATCAAGTGATCGACGTGGGGATTCAGACATTATCACACGGCTATTAAGTGCATGCAAAAAAATATATATATCGTGAGCATCTGAAGTTTAATTTCTCTCCATGATCAGTTCCTCACTCTTCCTTCGGGGAGGCTTCTTCTCGTAGAAATTCGAGTCCTCTCTAACGCCACCTGTGTGTGTACGCAATTACACGACAAGAAAAGATGAAATTTTCGACGAAAAAGGCCCGGACAGTCTAAGGTGATATCCTCGTAATTAGTACGAATGGATCAACTTTTCAAAAATTAAGAAACAGTTATATAAGAGTGAACAGTCACATCTCAAAAGAAAAAAATAAAGAAAACTTTCACACTGACATTAAACAGTGTTACTAATGAAAAGTTAACATGGTGTTGAGATTCATTTAACCGCCGCGCAGGTTGACCGCCATGACGCGGTCCCAGGTCCCCAGGTCGAGTTCGTGCAGGCGCCGGCCGGCATGGCTGATCCCGGCATTGTTGACGAGGATATCGAGCCGGCCAAAGCGGCGTCGGCATTCCGCGACCATCTCTTCGACCGCTGCCGGGTCCGAGACCTCGCAGCGCCAGGGGACGATCCGCGCGCCGTGTTCTTCGGCCAGGCTCTCGACATTGGCGCCCCGGCTCGCGGCCAGGACGGTCGCGCCCTCGGCGATGAAGCGCGTCACCACGGCGCGGCCGATGCCGGCGCCCGCGCCGGTGACGAGGGCGATCCGGCCGGCGAGCCGCGTCATGCCTGGAATCCGCTCAGGCCGCGTTGGCGGTCGGGCGGAATTCCGGGCGGTCGAGGCGGAACAGGCGCGCGGCGTTGCCGCCGGTGATCGCCGCCTTCTCCGCCTCGGTGATGGCAATGTCGTCGAAGAGATGGTCCAGCACCTGGCGCGAATGCGGGAAGGTGCCTTCCATATGCGGATAGTCGGAGGCCCAGAGCAGGGCATGGCTGCCGGTCACGCCGCGCGCCATGATGCAGGCGCGGTCGTGCTGGAACGAGCATTTGACCTGCCGGCGCACGATCTCGCTCGGCAGCTCGGAGAGTTTCGGCTTCACGTAGAAGTGATGGGCGTTGTAGACCTCGTCCATGCGCTCGGCCAGGGCCGAGAGCCAGGAGGCGCCGGCCTCGATGGTGACGACCTGGGCCTTGGGGTTGCGGTCGAGCACGCCGCCGGCCACCAGCAGCATGATCGCGTTCTGGGCCTCCAGGATCTGGCGCGCGTAGTTGACCACGGCGGCGCCGGGGCCGCGCTCGAAGACCAGGCTCTCGTTGCCGGTGCCGCAATGCATGATGAAGGGGATGCCGTTCTCGCCGCCGAAGGCGAAGATCGGGTCCCACTCGGCGCTGTTATAGGCCGGCACGAAGCTCGGCGTGTTCATCGGCAGCATGGCGGCGGTGAAGCCGAGGGCCGTCACGCGCCGCAACTCCGCCAGGGTGTCGGCGAGGGTGCCGACGGGCAGGAGGGCTGCCGGCACGAAGATGTGGCGATGGTTCTTGAAGGTGTCGAGCAGCCAGTCGTTGTAGAGCCGGGCGGTGGTCGCCTGCAATTCCGCGCCGTCGAGCGCGAAGGCTTGCAGCGCCACGCTCGGGAAGATGATCTCGGCGTCGATGCCGTCCTTCTCCATATCGGCCAGGCGCAGGTCGATCTTGCGGCTGCCGAGGCGCGGATTGTCCTGGCGCGCGAGGTCGCCGTCGCCGAGCTTCAGCCGGTGCAGCACCTTCTCGCCGCTCTTGGTCAGCATGAAGCCGTCCTTCTTCTCGACATGCAGCGCGCCGTGCTTCAGCTCGGGCGGCAATCCGTCCAGGAACAGATCGTTCGGCTCGACCACATGGGCATCGGAACTGAAGACGAAACGCGACATTCTCAAGCTCTCCTCGAAATCGCGCGTGCTCCCGGCCGCGCGTCGTTTCCAGGGAATTTAGGACGAAGGATGCGCGAAGTCGCGGGAGCGGCGGCCTGATCGGCCAAGGCATCGGATAGGCGATGCTCCGGCCCGTCGGGGCGCCGGATTGCGCTAGACCGAATCACGTTTGGACGGAAATGTCTAAACGTGTGAATCCGCTCTGGGTCAAAGCGCTTTCAGGCGGCTTTCACCATGGATAAACCGTAACCCAAATGCCATGTGGCCAATCCATGGGGTTTTGCCTAAAAGCACGGCCCAATCCACGGGCAACCCAACAACCCCACGTAATCACTTGATCGATCGTGCATGGCGTTAGCATATTAGGGTTTTCAAATGCCAAACGTGGCTAGAAGCTGCTTAATGGGAAGGTAAATGGCTTTGCGCGGAAGGTTTTAAAAACCCTTCCGTTTCCAAACGAAAGAACCCTCTAGAACCTCCCATCCCTATAAAACTACGTCTCCATGGAACCTTCATTCCTTCCTTTCCCAACGTGTTGTCCGATCGTCCTCCTGCCACTACCGAACGAGGATGACATCCACCTGCTGCCGTGTTGTCACCCTCTTCTTCCTGCAAGTGCCTGCATCTCCTTCCTCTTGCTATTGCAATCTGCTACCTGCCGCTTTACTATTGCTCCTGCCATCACCGAACAAGGGCCGTCGTGCTCTCCTTCCATCTTTTTCCTGCTGATGTGAAGGACGAGCATCTCGTTCCTCTTCTTCATCCTGCTGAGGAGCATCTTCATCTTCTTCCTTCTTCTCTCTGTGGCTGCATACCTGTGGTAGCGGCCAAGCATCTTCTTCCTCTCCATCCCCTGGGCATCGTTCTTCAACTATTCACCCCTTCAAAAGGTAGGTTTTCTCTACCCCATGACCAAACCAGGATTAAAAATGAGTAAAACTGATAAATGCATACACGCCCATCATGTTGTATGCCCTGTAATCATCATTCTATAGTGCTTGTTTTAAAGTGATCTGTGTCCACATATGTGACCGCTATTTGAAACAGCGTCGAACCCCACGGACGCTATTTATTCTTATATATTGCATGCTATTTTCCTGAATTACGTATTTTTGAGAATCAGCACCCTTTTAGAAGGACGCCCATTCTATTAAGTGCCTGTGAAACATGACTCTAATACCTGCCTTTACGTGAATGGTTTATAAAAATAATAGATGTTTAATAAATGTGAAACAGAAATAGCGCCTGATCCGTTAGTCACCAATTATTACCAGCGCCTATTGAGCAGGACGCTAAAAAAAAAACCTTGTTTACTTGAACCGATGACTACTCACAACATGTTCAAAAATTTAAAATCCTATATAATTAAAAGAAACTGCGCCTGTTTCAACAGTCGCTATTTAGCATGAGCGCCCTATAGACAGGACGCTAAAATCTTGGAATGTCTAAATATTTAATCAACACAATATATATATTTTCTGTAAATCGAAACTAAACTACGCCTATTAAATTGAACGTTAATTAATATTAGTGCCTGTCCATGTGGACGTTATTCAGTTGCATTTTGAAATATTGTCCATGCCTTGAAATGTATTTTCTAAAAACCGTAAAATGAATTACAGAAAAGTGGGAATCAGTGCCTTCCTGAGAGGACGCTGATTATGTTTAAAATAAAATTATATAAATAAATGTGCGCCTATCCTGACAGACGCTATTTGATATAGCGCCTGCCAGACAGAACGTTATTTTCTCTGCTCGGTTATTTTCCTGAGTTTTCAACCCCATCGTGGGGCACCGCTTGGCACTATCATCCCATTTCGTGGATGAGGTCCCTGTTTTGATTTGACCGATTACCCTCAACTCTCCGAGGTGATTGAGGCGAGCGCGACCCCAGTTAGTCCTTGTTGTGTGCAAAAATACTTTATAAAATTTTGGGATATTACACCCTCCCCCACTTAAGAGAATTTGATCCCCAAATTTCATACATGGACTTTAAAGGAGAGTGTACTTACATTCAAATAACTCGAGAAATCTCTTGCACATAGCTTCCTCTGTTTTCCATGTAGCTTCATATGGCCAAGATTTGTTCCATTGGATTTTGACCATAGGGATCGTTTTATTTCGAAGTTGACGTACTTCTTGTTAAATTATTTTGATGGGCTTTTGCTCATACATCAAGTCCTTTTGAATTTCTAAGTTGTCATAGCTTATAACATGGTATGGATCAGGAACGTACCTTTTGAGTATTGAGACATGAAATACATCATGAAGTCCAGCCAATTGAGGAGGCAAAGCTAATTGATAAGCCACTTCTCCAACCCTTTCATGAATTTCAAAAGGGCCAATGAATCTTGGAGTAAGCTTTCCTTTAATGCCAAACCTTCGAATACCTCGAAACAAAGAGACCTTGAGAAACACATGGCTGCCTACTTGGAATTCTATGTCACGCCTTGGGATTATCAGCATATGATTTTTATCTATCTTGGGGCATCTTGAGTCTTTCTCGAATCAGCTTGACTTTTTCTGTAGTATCCCTTATTAATTCGGGAACTAGCAGTTGTCTTTCCCCAACCTCACTCTAGTAGATAGGTGAGTGATAGCTTCTCCCATATAGTGCCTCAAATGGTGCCATTTGAATGCTAGCCTGATAGCTATTGTTATAGGCAAATTTCACTAGACCGATTTATCAAACATACATGATAATTAAAAAAAACCTAAAGCCACTTCTGATCCATCACAAAGTGTTAATAAAGAGGCATTCTCTAAATTGAGTTTTAGTAAAACTTGAATATGCCTTAACCAAATCGAACCCTTCAAAACAGATCCTGCTCCTAATTTGGCGTGGCCTAAATCGACACCCAAACTGGCGTGCCGGATTAGTCTCCCTCTCAAAACCAAGAATCACTGAATCCCATTTAAATGGCATGGAGGCTAAGTCGGCGCGCCCTTCACACCCTCGCACCGGATTAAACTCTTTTCACACCCCGCCCCAAACTAAATGTCCTTCACCTCCCGTGCTGGATTAAACTCTCTTCACATCCCATGCCAGTTTCATCTCCAATTGTACCTCTATCAGCCCTTTTATTGCCCCACCTCCTATAGGATCGGCCCCACACCTAGGGAGTCGACTCCATGCTTCAACATGTTCCCTTTTTTTGGTTTTCTATCCAAGAGCTGAGTGCTACTGGTAATCCCTCGTTATCCCTCTAGATCTATCGCTTTCCCTTTTGGTTGATGATCCACCTCTCTACCATACTTAACTCATGAACACTCTATAATTAACTAGTAAAATCATTGCTGGCTCTCATCAATCGATTGCTTTCGGTTTGCTTATGCCATGCATCTATACATACGTGCACTCATGCCCGTTCGTTATTGCTGCATATTTGTCATCATTCCGAACCTCAGTATATCAAATGGTGATTTGCTAAAGGCCAGATCAGGTCTGGTTGGAAGATTTCACTATGCGTGATAGTGGTCTTCAGACCTATGTTCTCCGCCATGTACCAAGGGCTCAGGATAATGAATGTTATCGAACTGTATGTTTAAGTCTATGTTTAGTTCTTGCATTGTGTAATATCATTCTATTGATCTGCCTGCAAGGCTAAGTGAGATTACAAATGGATTGAAAGCCTTAAGAAAAGGAGTACTCAAATCAACATCTGGTCAGAAAGGTTTTGCGGTCATAAAGGCGACTATCATCAAGGATTCGAAGGATCTCACCACACTCATAGTGGATCAATTGATTGGGTTGCTGATGACGTACGAGATTAACATATTAAAGGCAGCTGAGTAAGAGAGCAAGAAAAAGAAAACCATCGCATTGAAGGTTCACTTAGTTACTTCAGAAAAAAGCGGTGAAGACTCACTGGTTGATAGTGATATGGAGGAGTTCATGGCTCTTGTAACTAAGTGAGCCAGAAAATACTTGAGGAAAGCTAGGAGGGAAGGAAGGTTCCCATGAAGATTTCTGAAGAAGAATGTTGCAAAGAAGAGACAGGTCAATAAGAAAGAAGAATTAATATGATATGAATACAAGAAAGTCAAGCATATGAGAGGTGAGTGCCCTGAGCTTTAGAAGAAGATGAAGAAAGAGAAAGACAGAAAGCCCAAAGCTCTGAGGGCTACATGGAGTGATGAGGATTCAGAGGAATCATACACCAAAGCTGAAGGTGATGAGCTCAAGGAGATTGTCCACAATCTCTGCCTGATGGCCAAAGAAGATGAGGAGGAACAGGTAAATTCTGATCCTGAAAATTTCACTATTGAACAATGAAAATTTGTCTATGTTGATTTGTATAAAAGTCACAAGAAAATCACAAGTGAGAACAAAAACCTGAAGAAGAAATTTCATGACATTTTACAGTCCAATAATTCTTGTAATAGGTGTGTTGTGTTCCAACAAGCTATTGAAAAATTTAAACATGATAAGGAAGGATTATCTTCTACGCTGATTGAGTTTGAAGATGAAATAAATTGTCTTAAAGTAGAAAAACAAGGTGCATACAAGAATTTGGAAATTGTAAAATCTGAAAATAATGATTTGTTGAAACAAATAAATGAAACAAAATCAAAATTGAGAGAATGTGAGAAAAGTAAGAAAGACATTGAAATAAACTTCAACATCTTAAATGATGAGCTGAAAAGATTGAAAATCACTGTAGAGAGAGAGTTAAAAGGAAAACAAAAGGTTGGTGAAGTTAATAATGATGCGAGCTATATGTCCATGAAGAAAAATTCTTTTGTGAACAATAAATCTCAGAATTCTTTTGGTTCAGTCCATTACTCTACTGTAAACACATGTTCTGAATCACATGCTGATAAGTTTTATGGAGATAATTTTAGAAAATCTCATGTGACATGTTTTTACTGTGGAATGATCGGCCATTCTATGTATGTGTGTAATACCATGAAGGCCGATGATGAATTGTTTGAAAGAAAATACACGAAATTTCATGTTCCTACTAAAGCTAACACTGTAGGACCCAAGCTTTCTTGGGTACCTAAAAACACTTGAGAATTATTTTTGAATGTGCAGGTCTGCATGAGAGCTAAATGGACAAAGTGGTATCTGGACAGTGACTGTTCCAGACATATGACGAGAAATAAAGAGCTCTTTTCAGACCTGAGAGAGAAAGATGGAGGGCTGGTAACTTTTTGTGGTAAAGATAAAGGTAAGATTGTTGGAATTGGGCGAATAGGTAAGAATCCGAACTAGTCCATTGATGATGTATTACTTGTTGATGGTTTGAATCACAGTTTGCTTAGTATTAGCCAACTATGTGGTCAAATATACACAACAAGGTCAAATGCATCCACTGATGTCTTATACTATGCCAAGGTCTCATGTGCGCGCACACTACCCACACCCAGTCTCAAGAGTAGCAGAGGAGACACACACACACCCCCCTCACCGTGGGACTGGCTAGGGGGCATGCCTCTACGTCCCATAGCATGGCTGTGTCCAGCTATCTGACATGGGATACACGCCTCTATGCCTAACGATAATGTACACTTGTCCTAACCAAGGTACATATGCTCAGGTGATCTTACCTCTACAAGGAGCGTTGTATACACAAGGTAATCTCGCCAGGTCCAACCACGACATGCCCTCCAGGCAGTAATCGAAAAGCACTATATTCTGCGATCTCGCAGGAATCTCGAGAATATGCGTACGCATGCACCTAAACCACAGTAACATTAGAACATCAATACCAGATATGGATGAACTATCTAGAGTCAGATGATGGAAACTCATGAGTATTGGCCCGCTGACTCATATGAGAATGCTTAGTCGCTACCACAATACTTACGCGGGGATACCCTCCACGGTCACGAAACTCTCGCAGGGACAGTCATCAGTTATCGCTTGATTATGCAAGCAAGACTACCCACACGACACAAATCACACATGGATGACCCACACTAATTACACGAGAATGACAGAACACACGAAATCACGCAGGCACACTTTCCATGAAGCCACATCCAACACGGACACCTCGGGGTATGAAAACAGCAAAACACGGCATCCTGGGCACAAGGGAGCTAGGATGCCAAACCCTTGGCAACCCAGAGGCTGGGTGGCCACATCCCTGGCCACCTAGAGGCCTGGGTAGCCAGGGCCCTGGCCGCCCACCCTCGGGCACCCTGTGGACTGGGCGGCCACCAACTTGGTTGCCCAGTAGGTTGGGCAGCCAGCTCTTTAGGGGCCCAAATAGGCCATTTACAGGGACTTGGGTGGCCATAGCAGTGGCCGCCTTCAACAACCCTGGGCAGCGAGGGGACTGGCCGTCCAGCAAACCTGGGCAGCCACCCCTTTGGCCACCCAGGCAATGGGCTACAAAGAGAGAAAGAGAGAGAAGGGCAGCCAGACTTTTGGCCGCCTGCAGCCTAGGCGGCTAGGCTCTTGGGCGCCCAGCTCTGGATGCAACGGCCACCCCCGTGGCCGCCTCCTACCGGGTATTACAGAAACTGGCCGAACTCCACGCCGAGTTCGATCCCACGCCCCATTAGTCTTGGAACGAAGGGGAACATAGGAGGAATCAATCCCTGGGCATTCCTACATCCGGGAAACCGCATTTAAACCAAAGATTGAGACCCAGATCGACCGAAACTGTTGCTTGTCCCGAAACATGAATATTCACCAAAATAAATAATACTCTCACTCTCGTCCTCGCTGTAGCACAGAATCACAAGGGAAACATGTGGGAGTGCTAATGATCCATCCCCCTACCTTTTCAAAGCCTTAAACCACCAGAATCTGGCAGAAACGTCGATCCTCCTGATGGTCAACTCCCACGACTGTGACAGCTCCCGCCTCATCATTCACCGCCACTCCTCGCCTTCGTCCTCGCTGTATGCTACTACCGTCGCTCCATCACGGACCATCTCATCATTGTCGGCTGCTAGAGGTGAGAAAGGGAGAGGGAGAGAGAGACGAGAGAGTGAGGGAGAGGAGAGACGGGAGAGAGAAATCGACAAGGAGAAGAATCAGAGAGAAAGGAGAAAGGGAAATGAAAGAGTTACCTTCTCTTTCCAATATTAACATATCATTTGTCAATTTTTCAAAATTACCCCTGAACTTTTGCCCAAATACTAAAACAACTCTCAAATCAAAAAGTGAATGTCTTGCCAAGGTAGGCTAGGCAGGCCCAAGGTGGCCTATGTGCACCAAGATAGCCATGTGAGTGCCTTAATGGGATGCTCGCCTAGGCGTCGGGTCACCTTGGGCGCCTTGTCGCCTAATTGACACCTTCAAAACAATGGCTGGAGCTGACAAGATAGCCTCCACGGTGGTGACCCTGTAATCTAGGACAAGGCACACGGTGCCCGACTCCACCTCTCTAAAAGCTTTGGCTATAAACCCGATGCCAACGTCATCACAGAGGAACCCCTGTGAATCTAACCCAAGTACCCAACAAGCCGATCACTCTGGGGTGGAAAGGGTTCTACGTTCCAGGGTCCATCACTGATTACACAGGATCGAACCATCTCCGACCAGCACGCCTGCCTCCGTCGCATCCCTAGATCCTTGAACTCCAGCTACAATGGCTAGGAGGCCACCTCTGTGAACCATCCTAACATCCCAAGGTCCTTCGGCACCCCACCGACTATCCAGCCAAACCTTCGTCTTGTCCATGTCCATCCCTCCTTGAAGGGGGAATATCAAAATGCAACGGATAAGCCACTCCATCCTCTCTGACATACTCTCCAGCGAGACTCCACCCCAAGCTCAGCGGCTCACACCTGACTGACTGCTACTGAGACGTCGGCCTCTGCTTCACCACGTCCGCAAAGGATCTAACACCCATGCTTCCTCCTGCTGCCGGCCCAACTCCTCCCACGGGAGTCTTACAATACCTCTGAAGATGCCCCCTCTTCCGGCAACGAATGTAGATGGGGCCAGGGCCCTCTCCCCTGGTGGGGCCGAGACCCTCTCCCATGCCTGTTGCTCCTCTCCGACGAGGTCCATTGCCCCCCGCAGGGAAGCAAATCGCCCCGAACCCTCTCTTCATCCCCTAGATGCAGTGAGTTTAAATATTTTTATAGGGGTTTTTATACAAACATTACTTTAACTTCAAGTCTTGTTGAGGGTTTCTCCCTTCCCCCATGCCAATGAAAGCTCCCCACCTTGCAGGGTCAAGGAGAAGGAAAAGGACGAGGAGCACCCAACGACGACGATAAGTTCTTCTTCGGTTCTTCTTCTTCTTCTTGTGGACTCCAGTATTGTTCATCAGAGATCGGATGAATAGTACTATTCTTTTTGTTAATTTTAGGGGTGGGGATCGCACCGGATCAGCTGGCCCGGCCGATGGGAGTACAATCCCAGTCGATCCGCCCCCTGGATCAGGAAAGGTGGGATCATGATCGAATCAGATCAAATTGACCCAAAACCAATCAGATCGGCTGATCCTGGCCGATCCAATTCGGTCATGCCTTCCATGACAGATAGTGTATAGACCGTAAAAGCAAGAATGTACATCTAAGTGGGGAGTAGATGCAAAAACTGCCCTATACAAAAGACTCTAGACATATAACCCACCCTTAAACCAAATTAAAAAGAATAGAGTTACACTTGTTTGATTTACAAAAAAATTCTTCCCACTCTTTCACAAAAAAAAAAACAATCGACTCCAAACATTTCTCTAGATCCAAGGAGACCAAATCCGACCCCCTTCCACCATAAAATCATTTCCACCCTGCAAACCACCTGCAAAAATTACAAAAATATTTTTGCATGATCCTCACATCCTCTTATCTCACCCATAAAATCCCCATCATCCAGATCTACCATTTTCCTTTCAGTCAAACTTCATTCTTAGGCAGATTCATATCTGTCCTGTCTGTTCTGTATCTGTGAGTCTGTAAGTTCAACATTCCCCCACAGAAAATACATCACCAAGAAAATTCCTGTAACACCATGGGTTCGTGGATCGTCGAAAGAGCTTCGCAACGACACTGGTCTCACCTCGATCCAATGTCAGATCTAGTTGCAGCAGGCATTTTCGTCGAGTCGCGCAAGTCTGTCCCGAGATAGGCCAATAGAAGGAGGATCCCAATTAAATCCTCAAGAAATATGCCGTTGCAGATTCAGGGACCGCCACTCCCAGGGGTCGACCAGGGACCCTCCTCCATTGTCCCAATGAACCGCCCCCTTCAGAAGGTCCCCGGAGATCGATGTCCCTTTGGAAGCCCTTGTTCGCTGTCCTATAAGCCAGTAATTTCAGATCCGGAGCTGCAGCCCTCAACCGCCCGATACCCCGCCAACACGCTACCCGTCATCCCAGGATCGGTGCTCCCACACCACTATTGTGGCCTTTTACCTCCCTACGTGGAGTGGGCCATAATTTTCATATTGTAATTAACCATATTTATTGTACCGAAAGTTACAATTCTTGGCCGAGAAGGTCTTCCCCATGCCCCGAGCGTGGAGGTACCTTTCCACCCCTCCATTTGTCACATTTGCTTATTTCATATAAGTGTTTATTTGTCACTACTTGAGTTTTAGGATATCTAGCTTGTTCCAATTTTATCACCGCTGCGAGACTGAGTGAGTGTGACCCATCCCGTGACTCGACCCGAGCATGCGGAAGAGCCAAATACCCTTGACTCATTGTCGATTTCTCAACCGTGTAGATCCACACGCTTCTCTTGTGTGGGACGATCATGAGCTTTGCTGGTCGTGTCTTTAATTTGATCGTGTCGTCTCCGAGAGTCCCAGGTTCGCTTCCAAATTGGTGCCCAGTCCGCCACTCATCCCGCATCAAATTGGTATCATAGCATGGTTGAGTCTAGGGTAGTCTTTGCTTTAAAAAGTAAAAAAAGAAAGAAAGAGTCTTGAGTCTAAGGTCATCTTGTCCTAGGTTTCATTTCATCCCAGTACCCAGTATATCAAAAGGCATTACTGGAAAGATAGGTTAAGTGTATTTAGAAGGTAGTCTCCTTGCGTGAGATTGGTGTTCGGATTGATATCTCTGCCACGTTCTGGATATTGGTTAAGTCTAGGTTTGTATTCGTATCTGCATTCCAACTTTGCATTCCTGGTTTAGGATCGTGTCTAGTCCATTAGAGGGTCAGCATGTCTTGTCTCCTTGTGTCTGCATGTCCAGCTACCCGTCAGTCCCATGGCGGTTCCCCGAGACCATGCAATAGAATGGTCAACCCTGGTGGCCCAATTCCAAGCTTTTATGGCCCGACCCCTAGGTCTCACCCCTACCATTCAACCACTGGTTGACCCAACCCCTATGCTGATGACCGAGTCATTCCAGCGGCCTATACTGTCCACTGCCATTCTACCTAATGGATTCCATATAGAGATCGACTTTATCAGTAGGGTGTCATCTTTGTGCCCGGGAGTTAAGATGGCCTTTAGAGTTCAGATAGCCCCGGGAATTGACATAGTCGCAGAGTTGAGATAGCCCTTGGATTTGACATAGTCGCTGAGTTGAAATAGTCCCCTAGAGGTGAGATAGGCACAGTTAATAGTTGAGATAGGCGCTGCATGAGATAGCTCCAGTTAAGAAGGTAAGATATGCGCTGGATAGCTCTAGTTAATATAGTCGCTTAATGAGATATCTCCAATTAGGAAGGTAAGATAGGCACTGGATAGCTCCAGTTAACATAGTCGCTTAATGAGATAGTTGTAGTTTTGATAGGTGATGGAATGAGATAGCTGCAAGTGCACATAGTTGTTAGTGAGATAGCTGCAATTAAGATAGCTTGAGTTTGTAAGATAACTGCAGTTGAGATAGCTGCTATAGTTAGTTAACATAACTACTTGAGTTAAGTTCAAATAGCTTGAGTTAAATTCAGATAGTTGTCGGAGCTAATATGATAGGCGTTGAGATAGGCGGAGTCACTCTGAACGCGACGTGTCATGCCGACGCATTCATGAGATCGTGGTAGCCGACCAGGCCGCGTTCATTTGAATTCAAATTTGTGTTTTCTTGACCCCTTACTCTAAACGCGGTCTATCACGTGACCGTGTCTTTCTTGGGTCGCAGTCATTGTGCAGACCATGTTCTTATCAAGAAACTCAGTTTCGGCAGAACGTCATCCTTCCGATCCTAATTTTCCTAGAGTCCATATAAGGAAGATTTCTAGCACTCGATTCAATACAGAAAAATTTCTAATCCATCTAGGATTCTTCCTATCTCAATTTTTAGCAAGATTAACATAATTTGAGCCGCCAAATCTAGGGTTTTCTATCCACTATGATTTAAGGTTCTCACTCTATAAAGTCAATCTCTCGGCCCACCGCTTAGGGGCATGCAACTAAGGAGATACAATTACAAGGAGGGCGAGGCCACGCTACTCTGGGGACCTACTGCCTCGTCATTCATTCAGCCAGGGAGTAGTCAAGGGCTTCATCCCCTTTTGTTATTATTCTTTCTTCATCGCTCTTCACTACTTCTCCTATTATTTATCTTTATATCACGACATATCATTGTATATTGTTTTCAAATCACATTTTATCAATCACACACGCACATCCAAACCCAACTTTTACCCCTACGGGGGTTTAAAACCCAGCCTCCAGATAATGTACCCTCCGAATGCATGTTTTCATCAAATATACGGTATATGCTACACTATCTTGTATTCTAATAGGTTTTCCCTTGTGTTTATCACCTTGACTGGAACCAGCAGAAATCTAGATGTGAGGTACTTGCTCGTTGGTCGGCCTTAGATTAAGGAAAGAATGAATTCACGAGATCTCGCATCTTTTCTTTAACGTGGCATCCACAGTAGCCGCGGTCTTCAGAACGCATCCAAACCAATAACTGCGTTCTTTCTCGGCCCCTTCCTTGGCTTGTTTCCCTTCTTTCCGAAGTAAGTAACGTGCCCCCTTATAATTCTCATATTATTTCGCATGTTATAAGCCGTCAGTGGTGGTAACGATTCCATATTCCTTATCTTTCATCATCATTATATTCATCTTATTTGTGATCATGTTGTATATTATTGTTTCTAGCTAGATATTGATTAATTTGATTATTATTGTTTAATTTTTATACCTACATTGGAGTCCTCAAACCATAAGGCACATGGATTTTTAAGGTGGTTCGAGACCACGACGGGCTCCCTACGTCCACCCCTCACCAAAATCTGGTGAGGCTTCACTACTGAAAAATCAACACTGGGACAAATCCCCAACAAGGAGCCAAGATCTAACAACGCGCAAGTCAACACCTGCACATACATGGGGAACAACCTCCCCATGAGGAGAACCCTCCTCATGCTGTTGACACAGCAAGAGCTGGGATGAACCCCAAACACTCTGGATCCTAAATCTAGCAACACACACACTGTGATCTGAAATCCACTAGCTCACTCGCACAAACTGTCGATCAGAATAGATCCCCACACCCACACGAATCTGAGGAGATCCACCCACAAACACGGATCTGAGGAGATCCATACACACACTTAATGTTTACAAATTAAAGAAAGTACACACTTGAAGCTCAAGATAAATCATAAGAAGAATATGAAATGAAAAGTTCAGATCTAGGTTCGCCATTTGATGAAAGTTGCATATCTTGTGGCAAGGTTTGCTTCTGCACTTGATTGGATTCAAAATGATCTTCAAATGCTTGGACCTTGATGATGAATTGCTGGATGAAGTATTGTTCACGCAGTGTTTGCAGCTGTCTTCTTTCTCCCTTGATAGCCTTCCTTTGATTTCCTTGGATGATTTTGGTCCTTGCCCTAAAGATGTGTTTTTATAACACTTGAGTTGGTCAAGGGACATGCCAAGATAGAGATCCACATTTCCTGACAGGTTAGGGGACTTTGAGACTCAAAAGTCCAAAAGAGATGGCTGCCCATGTTGTGGAAATGCAAAGTCAACTATTGGGGCTTCAAAGGGTTCGGTTGACTGATCGATCCTGGAGAGAAACAAGACTTTTCAGTTCTGGTAAATTTGGTCGATCGAACTATGGCCATCGATCGACAGAACTCTGTAACTTTACAGAGTTCTGAGTTCTGGGAAAATTGGTCGACCGACCAAGTGCTGTTGGTCGACTGAAATCTGGAGAACCTACAAAACAAGTTTGTTAGCCCAATAAAACATGACAGAGGCAGTGTATGCGCATCTTGGTGCATTAATTTTGAGTTCATTGGACTTTGTTAAGAGCATTTTGGAAGTTTGTTACAATGGTACATTGACATTGACCCTTGACAAATGGCATAGACACGGAATGCCTTACAAATGCAAGTTACAATGCAAAAGACTCAAATACAATGCAAATGACAATGCAAAAGACTCAACTAAATGACACTCATAAATGCCAAATGGCAGACATGCATACAAGCACTGACACTCATACATAATCTATATACTGACACTCATAAATAATCTATATAATATGATCTTATCCCCCTTTGGCATCATCAAAAGAGGGGATGGATAAAAGAAAAAGTGGACCAATTGGACACTGAAAGGCCGTAAGGATAGCTTCTTAGAAGGTGGAGTAGAATTCCCGTGGCCAACATCATCATCAAAAGCATTGCCATCATGAGGAAGGTGGCGAGCAATGGATTGAAGAAGGACCTCCTGATTCCTTTGGTGATGTTCAAGGGTAAGAAGACTGCATTGGTGAAACAGAAGGCCTGGTGCGTATCCTCATAGCTGGTGGTAAGAATAGCCATATGGTTGGAAAGGTTGGTTAAGGCATGGGAAAAGATATCCATTTGCCCAGTCATGGAGTTCATAGCTGATGTTCATTTTTTTTTTAAAAAAAATTTCTCTTGAGGGAAGTGTGTTTACACTGTCTGTTGTAAATGAATAAATAGAGGTGGTACACCCAATGATTTCAGGCATGGTATTGTTTGATGTCGTAAGAAAGGATATGACCTACCTAGGTTTAGGCTATGTTATCAAAGGGGCTTGAGGTGCTCGCCTAGGCAATGAAGCGAGGTGAGGCGCCAACGGTTTGCCTTGCCTCAGCTAATCTCGCCTCGGCAATTAGGCAGGGCCATGCACGCCTTTGGGCCAAGCCCACTTGGGCACCCACCCCATTCCTATAATCTAGCCCCTTCCTATAACACATGTGCATGTATAAATTAAGTATTCTTATAGGATTTATATGTTTTGTTGACATATTTAATGAAATATGTGCATATCTGACCTATTCATAGTTTTAATAAAATCTTGCCTCAAATGCCCTAGGCCATTGCCTGGGCCTTTGAGGCTTGAGGTGACCCCTTGGATCTTGTCAAAAGACAAGTTTCCACCATCCGTCCTATGCAAAAGTACAATTGGCAAAGAGATATTCAATCTTTTCCTTGTTTTCCACTCAAGGGCAGCAAATAGGTTTAATGCCCTCAATGTGATGGGAAGATGATTGCACATGGGGAGACTCCCTAGAGAGGTTCTCCATATGAGGACCCACACCTGCAAAGGACTTTTTGTCTCCCATTTCCAAGCCTGCTTGGCCAAAGGAGATCAGATGCCTCCATCAAGAATAAGGCTATAGGCTTGATTAGCAGAGAATCCCCCATTGCTGCCCATCCTCCAATACCATGTCTCAGTACATCCGAGTCAAAGGAACTTTCCTTGTGGCAGCTTCAGCTGCTCTGTCAGTTGATCAATCTCCTTGTCCCGCAAGTTTGCATCTTTTAATGAGATAAATATATGCCTTGCTTGGCAGTGCTACATGCAAATATTAATATGAACTGCTTTCTGCTATTGCTATAGAACTTACAACCATCTGTACATCAATTTTTATACAAAATATGCCTAATGAATGGGGGTCGAAATCTTCAATAGCTTGGTGCAATCTAATAGCTCTTTGATCTCACATACGACTTAACATTGGTTATTTAAAATGCTGGTGCAAGGTGGACAAAAAGTGGCTTGGCATAAACAGGTTGGAACAGGAGATTGCCAATCAGAATAAGGATCTTTCTGTGGAAAATAGCATGGAATAGAAACAGCTGACAGGGTGCTCAGGTTCAGGCCGAGCATTAAAAAATACTGTGTCTTCTGGGAAACTGCTGATCATCTTTTCCTTAAATGTGGAATAATACAAGCATTGTGGATCCAACTTTTCAAGACTTTAGATGCTAAATGGGTCATAACATACAACACACATGAGCTGATGTGGAAGTGGGAAAAGTCCTATGTAGGGGATGCTGACAAGGGAATAATGAAATATGGACATTTTGTCTTCCATGTTGTGCTCCATATGGAAAGAAAGAAATAACAGTCTTCAGAGAGGAAGTCAAACACCCATCTCTTATTATTAAGAACTGTATTAAATGTATACAGGCTTCGAATTTTAGTGCATATGGCTCTAGAATTAGAAAATAAAGTGTTCTGTACTAGATGGGGGATGGAAAGGGTTAATTGTGTAATAGTACCACCCTCCTACTGTGGTCCTTGCAGCTGGGATGGGGGGATGCATGTATATGCATTGACTCCCCCTTACTAAATGCATTAAACCATCATATGTGACATGAAGCTCATGCAGGGGATTAGGCTAAACTAATATGCATGAACCATAAGAGTTGCTATGACTGACTCCCCTAAATTTATGCATTGTATGAGGATGCAGCATGTGTAATGGCAATATGGAGGGAGTTTGATGAATTATGCTCATGATCATCTAAGCTACTCTAAATGCAGATATGACCCAAGGTACCAGGCGGAGGACTAGCCTCTATGCATAATGTAGATTTCCAGACAGACATGATTTGTCCTTCTCCCAGCGTACCATTTTATATACCTCTGGGTCATGCATAACAATGAGATCTATGCAGCTGAAAATTGTATGCAACTGACCTTCAGTGACTATGTGAGATATGCATCATGACATATACAAACATTTAACACATGCATTTCAGATTTTCATAAAATGTCATTCAATTCACTCTCAGTCGAATATATGCACAGATAATTCAACATACTCATTTGAAGACTTATGAAATACAATGCAGATAGTCTAATTCAGATGTGAGCATGTATGCATGAATTCTGATTGATAATTCAAACATGAAATGCATCTAACTGAAGAAAATTATCTGAAGTTTAGAAGATCAAACTTGTCAAGCACAAAGATGGGGTTTTATGATATTTGGGTGCCTTGGCTTATTAAATCCCTTTATTCATCAGCTTCTAAGGCACTCCTGCAAAACAGATCCTTATTTTACAGATTTAGGTACCCAAGAGGTCTTGGGTCCTGTAATGTTAGTGGCATCTCTGAAGGATGCTCTCTACAGCGTTTGGGCCTATAAATCATCAAATTTCATCAATTGGCAATCAACCATAGAGTGCCCAAATTCTCCACAATAATGACATGAAACAGCAGACTTTTGTTCTTATTGTGCACATTAGTATCAGCATGAAAATTATGTGCATGAGCATGGATGGTTCTGTTGTTTACATGAACATTTTGTCTTTCATTATCAGCCAGCTAGCAATTCGTAGCTCTGTGGCCTAACTTTCCATACTCAAAACATGCAATGAATTTTCCATTAATAGCAGATTTATTTCTCCCAGAAACATTTGAATAACATGGAAATTTGCAGGTTTAGAGTTAAATCTTTTCCCTTGAGCATGCCAATAGTCCTTAACTGTGTGGCCATACTTTTCACAGTGAAAGCATGTAACAGATTTATTCTTATTAAAAATATTTCTATTTGTAGGGAATTTGACAAATTCAGAATTAGTTTTCTTACCCTGAGCGTGCCAGCATTGAGCAACAACGTGGCCTGATTTACCACAACACAAACAATGAGCATTCCTTTTCTGAACAGAAGAAGATTTCTTATTCTGAGAATTTCTAACATGCAAATCATTCCTCTTTTTCTAATCAAAACTAAGGCTCCTAGCAAGCTTTCTATCATCTTGTTTCAAGATAAAGCATTTATGCATAAGATGACCTATCTTATGACAGTAAAAACAGTGAATTCTTTTCTTTTGAACATAAGAAGGTTTCTTAGCATGAGAATTCCTAGTATGAATTCTACCACCATTCAAATCATCCTTCTTCATTAGAACACAAACATCCATGAAATGACCATACTTGTCATAGTAGAAACATGAAACATGGGATTTGTTTAAAGCATGGTATTTCACATCGGATTAGCCATCTGAGATTTTAATTTCGCAATAGTTTTTTGAAAGGGATTTATTCACCCCCCCTCTGAATCCGAGCCTTGCACCCCAACAATTAGTATTAAAGCCAGGCTACTGATTCATCGCATCCAATGATCCGCAGTAGATGCTGCAGCCTCTGTGGTGCATTTCTGAGCGTTCTTAGTTTGTTGCATTGAATTGTTTGTTGATTTGGCTCCATGACTCATCCACCGATTTTCAATTGCTCCAATTTTGATTCGTGGTTCAACAACATGCGTAGCTATGTTAGAACAATAGATCCTGATTTATGGAAGGTAATTTCATGTGGTCCACACAGATTACCCAAGGATAAATCTAAGTGAACTAAAATTCATAGATCAAAGAATGATGTCAATTTTAAGACATTAAATCTAATGAAGGCAGCTGTTGATATTGCTATTCTTTCATGTCTTTATGAATGCAAATCTGCCAAGGACATCTTAAACAAACTGAAGACTGCCAGCTGTGGAAATGAAGACGAATACATGATGGCTAATGGTAGTGATCAAAGCAGCAACCAAAATGAAGAGGAGGACGATGATCAGGTAAATCCTTTTGAGAATTTCTCTCTAGATGATTGGCAGGATGTCTATGCTGATTTGATAGAAACACATGAAAAGTTAAGAAAATAATAGAAAAAATTGAAAAAGATAATTTGTCTGAATAGCTCAAACTCTTCATGTGAAAAGTGTCTGGAGTTGAAACAATCTCATGATGCTTTTTTGACTGATATCCAAATGCTTAAGAAACAAATTGGATTATTAAAAAATGAAAATCAAGAACTTGCTAATGAGATTTCTGAACTAGAAGGAAAACTTAACTCAACCAATGATGATCAGCTTCTTATCAATAATTCTGTTCAGAATGAAAAACTGTTGGAAGTGTTAATTCAGAACTAAACAAGCTGAAATCTGAAAATGAATCTCTTAGAAAATTCACTAAAGAAAATGAAGAAAAATTTAGAAAACTTGAAATCGAGAAGAATTTGATTGCTGAAAAAATTGATGCCATCAAGTCTGTGAATTTGAAACTTCAAGAAAATCTCAAAAATCTACAAAGAAAATCTAAAATTATAAATAATCCAAAAGCATCTCATGATGACCAGATTCTACTTGATGAATTAATTCAAAATGATGCTCTGGTAAAGGAAAATGAAGATTTGAAGATGTTAAACACTGCTATGTCTGAAAGGCTTCTTGTTTTAGAATAGAAAAAGTTTGTCTGTACGAATGAGCCTGAAAAATTACAGAATTAGGAAAAACAACTTGAAGATCACAAGTCTGTAAATGAAGCTCAAAAAGTTCAAATTGCTGAATTTGAAGAAGAGATCTTAAATTCTGAACTGCTAATAGCCTCTATGGAAAATGAAATTGAGGACTTGAGAGAATCTTTGTCAAAATTTGTGAGTGGACAAGAAAACCTAGACAAACTGCTAGGAGTTAATGTCACGTCCTGAGCCTTTATTACAGTGAAAGATAATATCGAAAACGTGAACAGCCAGCATGGTAAGCCTCTTGCAAGCAAGAACAATCAGAGCGCAAGATAATCACACATAAGATGCAATTGTACAATATTTTACTCAACTGTAACTTTATTTCATTAAATGATCAAATGATAAGTACATCAACTATTTCAACTGATTTCATCTATTTGACTGTAATTCTACATCAAGCAAAAGAGATTCATTCATCTCTTCTAGAGTAGAGCAAATTTTACAAGAGGAATTATCATTAGAATTGTCTTCAAGTTTCTTTTTTAATTTTTTATTTTTAGATTTTAAGTTATTGTATAGCTTTGCCAACTCGTCATATGCATCCATAGGTTCATGAAAGGCAAAATCTTCGGGATCAAAGCTTGCCTGAGAAGAGGAATCACTGGGCTGGTCATTACTGCTGGCCATTAGGCAGTCGTGCCTTTCCTTTTCTTTATGGATGCTCACCAACCCACCCAGGATGTCCTTGGCTGTGTTGCAGCTGGAAACAAATGGAAACTTGGTGAGATCTACTGTAGCTTTGAAAAAATTTAACACTTCAAGATTATTACAATGTTTGGATTGGTGATCATCAGTCCATTCTGATTTGTCCTTAGGTAGGTTAAAAGGACCATTCGTAATAAGTCTCTAGAACTTAGGATCATACGAGTTGATAAGCTTACACATTTTTGCAACCAGATAGTGAAATCAGAACCATCAAAAACTAGCGGAGAAATCAATGAAACCTGTTTAGTGAAAGAACTCATGATAGTAGGTGCATCGAGATCTTCTCTCTAGATCATTGGATTTGGGCATGACAGAGACCTGCTCTGATACCAATTATTGGGTGCACAATAGGATCTAGAGGGGGGTGAATAGATCTTTTTAGAAAACTATACCTAATTTAAAATCAATCCAACCACTTAATGAAATGCACAGTAATTGAACACTAATGTTCCCTAACAAGATATGATGAACCAGAATTAGACAATACTTCACAAAAGATACTCACAACACACAGTGTAGAAGATGGCTCATGCCAAGCGTGGATGGAACACTTAGTGGTTGTGTGTATGATCACAGTGCCTAAAACCTTGGAGCTCAAAGACTGTCCCTACATAGGACAATAAACAAACACTTGAGTGCTTGTGTCCAGCGAGCAACTCAGAGTGTATATGTGTAGTGTGAGAATATATTAGAGTGTGTGAATCAGACGCACGTAGGTCCTTGTGAATGGAGATAAAAGAAAGGGATCAAACCATAAGAACAAACCACTACACAGTATTTTTAAGGTGATTCGGTTGCAAACCAGCAAGCTACGTTCACCCCTCACCAAACTCGGTGAAAATTTACCACTCTACAAATGCAGCAACGGGGATAAGTCTCCAACAAACGCTGATACACAGCTTGACACGAGGATAGAGTCCTCACGAGAACACAGTCCTCAAAACACGCTACTACTCGCAGCAACACACACAGGGACGAGCCCCCCACCCCCACACAGCTACTCACAGCAACACACAGAGACAAGCCCTACACACACACTGCTACTCGCAGCAACACACGGGGACAACCCCCAAAGAAAAAACATGCTGCAAAGGTGCAACAAAACATAGGGACAAACCCAAAAAGAAAAACACACTGTAAAGATGCAGCAAGACATGGGGACAACCCCCCAAGTGTCACAAATGCTGACTAATAGCTTGCACGAGGAACACGCTCCTCATGGTTGCACAGCAGCCAAAACCACACTCCGGTCCCTAAAATAGAGTACTGGACGAACGTTGTCAACACCGCACCACACACAGAAAACAAATGTAGAGTTTTCAGAAGAAAAACACAAAACGAAGCTAAGACACGAAGCTGTAGCTTATTAGTGTGAGGAGGCCCAGAACTTATATAGGCATAGAGTGGCTCATGAATGTGCATTCTATGGACTAAATAGCTTTAGCCAACACCTCCCCTTATGTGTGTGTGTGTATGTGTGTGTGTGTGTCTGTGTGTGTCTGTGTGTGAGTGAGAGAGAGATAACAAGAATTTTTGTCCTATTATTGATGAGGGCATCCACTGATACGGTGTGAGTCAGGCCACACCTAAGCATAAAAGAGTCCAATACACCCAATTTACCATATGTATAATACTCCAACCTCTCCTCCACAAATCCATGAGGGGTCATACACTGAGAGTTTATTTAGAAGGTGATCATATACTGAGAGTTTGCCATCAAATCTTGGACTTAGTTAAGGTATCAACAATTTGTTCAGTTGATGAGGCATGAGAGAGACTGAGAGTGCCAGAGAGATGATGTTGATGGATGAAATGACAATCAATCTCAATATGCCTCACTTGTTTACAAAAAATTAGATTGCTCACAATTCACCACAGCACCCCAATTGTCACAATGTAATGGTGTAGGAGCGAACAAACCCCAATCAAGCAGCAGGCACGGAAGTTGACAAATTTCAACAGATGCATCAGCTTTGGCATGGTTCTTAACCTCGATGTGAGACTTAGAGGTGATCGCCTATCTCTTATATGTCAAGAAAGAAAAGATACACTCAACAAAATGCAGACGCCCATAATTGAATAACCGTTAGTAGGGTCTCGGGGCTAACAACATCAAAAAAAGCCTTTTAGCTGTAGCGTAGAGGTCATAAATACAAACAGAGTATCAGATAGTACCATGAAAAGACTGAAAAATATAAACAAGAGCTGCAAAGTGAAGGGGAGCAGAACCACTGACAAACTACCTTACAATGTGCACCATGTGAGCGATGCAAATGTGATGCCCGCGTAGTAATATATCAAAGCCCAAGTTTAACATTCAATTCCAAGTTTACAATGAAAGGATCGGTCATGCCCGGTGATGGATGTTTTAAAAGGAAAATGGAAATTTTGGTTTTGATAATTTGGTTTGTCACCTTTTTATTATTTCTGATGAGCCAATGTTGCCAGCAAGTCAACCGCTTTTACCTTTCATGAGCTGATGATAGATCATCATCATCAGTGCCTAATCCCATTGGGTCCATTGCATGAATCCTGCCCCACCATTTTAGCCTCTCTGATAACAAGTGAGGCAGCATGAGGACTTTGCAGGAGGTTGCCTATCCTAGTAATACTCTCCCCCAAGCATGCTTATTTTCAAAGTTCTAATGGGATCTAGTGCATCAGTGTTGGTATGATCACACAACCTTCATGAACTGATACATCCATAGTCATAATTATCCTACAAATCAAATCATGTCAAAGGAACTAGGGATTAGTGGTTCTTTGCATTCTTTTATTGTCACTGGCATTGCATCAAGTATGGAGGAACCAGATTCCCTTGTCTTGTTCCCCTTTGACTTATCAGTTGATGTCATAGATTTTCTCGGCTTCTTGCATTTGCCAGTAGTTCCTTTATTGATTTGAAACTTTTTATTGGATGGATAACTATCAACAGTATGTGGTAAGGAGGGTTCCGGAATAGGTCATTTGTTTCTGGTGTTCCACAAGGTTGAGGAAGTGTATTTTGTTGCCTACTTCCATGGTACGACTGTTTCCTTACCAGCCAAAATTTAGTGAAAAACACATTCATTCATTTCTTTGCAGAAAAAAGATACATTGTCCCAAGACCAATAAGTCTGGGAAGTACTCAAGCATGCAGCAAAGAAAACAAATAGAAATACAATAGGGAAGAAAAGAAAAGAAGGGGGATGGAGGAGCATTGACTCCATTCCCTCCCCAAAGAATCACCACTTCTCTTCCTCTCTTCCTCTCTTCTCTTCACACACTAGAGTAGTAGCAAAACACTCTGGAGAGCACCCTTAGGAAGCCTTCGAATAGCACACCAGTAGGGGGACTTCTCTTTGAAATAGTAGCTGTCTTATAGATGGAGCACGAGAGTTTCTTTTCCCTCAAGGCAGGGCTGAGGAATCTCCAATGATTGGAGATCTCTCAGCCACATGCCTTGTATGGGCTGCACAGCCTTCTGGAAGGGTCCCCCGATCGAACCTTCTTAGAGAACACGCACCGCGATCGAATCATGGGCCGGTACGGTCTTCTAGCATCATTGAGGGTGCATCAACGTAGGGTGTGAGCTGTGTCAACACAACCTTTATGCGCTAGCATTTTTTTGTTCTTTGGCTTCAAGCACATTGACCTTGGCTGGGAGCTACATCGATGCAACAATTGATCATCGGACGACTTCTCTATTCGATCTTCAAATGCATTGACGTAGCAGGTAGTGTGCGTCAATGTACTCCTTCGTGCAGCACGATCGACAACCAGCCCTCCAAGCTTGCATCGACACAGCCTGTTGTCATGCGTCGATGCAGCCTTCATACATGGTCTCTTTTGGTTTACATAGTACTGTGGTGTCGACGCGGCCTTGTGGGTCCGTCGATGCACCCTCTTTCTCTTCTACGGCTGACCTCTGCCTGACTTCTTGACACCATATTTTAAGCATCCACAAATGCACCCCACCCGCGGGTGGCGCAGACGAGGGACAAGCTTATGGGGCACATGGGTGTAGATCTCTTCATTATCTCACTGGGGTAGGCTTCAATAGGACTAAGGGCTTACGTCGAAGTGGGTCAGGGGGTTTTATCATCGACATTGGGTCTTTGTTGACACAAGAATATCGTTTAAGCCAGTCATAGGCGAAAGGTCTAAGCCATTAGGTTATAGCGGCTGGTCTTCACGAGTAGTCAAGAACCAAGCTTGATGAAATTATTGGCATTGGGTATATGCCAACGCAAGCAGATTGTTTAAGCCGATCTTAGATGGAAGGTCTAAGCTGTTGGGTTTTAGCACCTAGCCACGATAAGAAGTCTAGCACCAACCTTGATGAAATCATTGGCATAAGATATATGCCAATGCAAGAAAGAGAGATTTTGTATATAGGATCATGTGGAAGGCCTACAATAATGTGTTGGGGTGGACTCCGGTGGGACTAGGTTAGCTAACTCTAACAAAGAGTCAGGCACTAATCATGGTGGTATCATCAACATAGGGTATATGCCAATGCAAAGATTTTGTTTAAGCCAGTCTTAGATGGAATGTCTAAGCTATTGGGTTTTAACGATTGATCCTAATAAGAAGTCAAACACCAACCTTGGTGAAATCATTGATATAGGATATATGCTAATGCAAATATAGCATTTAAGTCAGTCCTAGATCGAAGTTCTAATCCGTTGGGTTTTAGCTGCTTGTCCCAACAAGTAGTCAAGCATCAAACTTGGTAGAATCATTTGCGTAGGGTATATCTTATAAAGCCTTACAATTGCGTACATACTTTCCCAAGGATATAAACACAAACTAAAAGGACACAAATGTAAAATAACCTATACATGCTCGGTGTCGATTCCCATCACCCGGAGTGGTACTGCTGTAACGCTGGCTCCTGGAGAGGCGCTCCCTGGGATGGCGGCACGCTGGTTTGCCTTGTGGAAGGCGAGTAGGCTCCGGTCTTCACTTGTTGGAGTTGCTGCCCACAGATCTGAGGTTCAGTTTTGTAGCGCGTGACCCGGCGAGATCAACTTCTGCGCTCACTCCCGACGTCGGATCGACACAAAGAAGGTACCGTTTGAAAGCTGACTTGAAGTACTTCGATCTATGGCTAGAGGAAGAATTTTGAATATCCAGGAGCTAGCCTTGGTCGAATTTACAATCTGCTGGCTGACAGCCTTAGAAAACTCAGGACAAAAAGAAATTATTATGAGAATTGGCATTGACTGACACTCAAACTTCAGATTTGGAAGTTGACCTCTCATGAAAGTTGTAGAGGTATGAGTAAAGAAGACGATGGTATTTTTTATGAGACTTTTGATGGAGGTGTCAATTTTCTGAAGGTTTTATAGTGGATAGAGGTCAGATCTGAACTGCACAGGACAGAACAGATTTTGAAACAGATAAAGATTTTTAAAAATAGTAAAATGACTCAAAGAATTTCAAGAAAATTCTTGGGTGATGGGTGGGATGGACAGAACTTTCAATAAAATCGGTGACTCAAGAAAATAAAAGAAAAGGGGTCTAATAATAAATGAACTAGCTTGCTGTGACAGGTTCGAAACAGTAGACAGACTGCTAGGGGGAAAAGGATGGAATTGGGAAAAATAGCTACACATAGGTAAATGACCTGATTTTTTTTGTGGAGGCTGGGGTGGACGTGGATGACTCACCCTCCAATTTTAGACTCGATCTAAGCTTCTGATGGAGAGCTAAAATTCGAGTTTTGATGTTCTGTCCTGAGATTGACGGAATTCTGACGATGGCGGCGGCAGCAGCGCGACGGCAGTGCGATGGCGGTGGCGGCGGCAGCAGAGAATGAAACCAGAGGATAGAGTGGGGAGATAGAATGGGTCTCAAATCCTAAAAGATCAGAGAAAGAGGAAGAACAACAGGGGGGGGCTCCCATAGCGTGTAGTATATTTTGTCCCACATGACACTTAGTTTCTACATTTTCAAATAGTATATATGGCTATGATATAAGGAATTCAAGGAAAATCAAACTCTATATAGTACGAAGTAGAACAAATAGTGCACAAGAAGGTGCAAAAATGACAAGGAAAGATTTCAATTGACTATAAGATTCAATTCAAAAGAATGAGTTTCTAGAAGAGTTAAGAAATCTTAATTCATTGAAAAAAACCTCTAATAATCATAGGTTAAATCGAGTTTTTCACAGTCGGATGTTTAACAAAAAATGAAGGAAGAATGCGCTCTATGTAGGTGTCGCATTTCAAGAAGGTCATGGTCTACGAGAGGGTCGCATTAAGAACACAGTCTCCAAGGTTGGCGTGTTCATACTAAATCATGTCTAGGGTTGTGATGTGATTCAAAAGTGCTCTAGAAATACGTGGAACATTAAAAACGGAGGCTGATATTTTCATGTTAAGTTCTAGAACATTTAATGTAAAGGGATTTCAAGATGGAATGTAGAATTAAGGTCATATATATTGGGGATATATATTTTTTGGAATTTTTAAATAGGAGCCGAAGTGTCACCTAGGCAACACCTAAGTGGCCACCTTATTACCTAAGCCCTTAGGATCTCCATGAATGCCTTAGGTCGTCTTGTCGCCTTGACAACTATGCTCCAACTCCAGCACACCTACCTGCTAATCTCCCCGAACCAAAATTACTTGCCTTGCATTATACCATTATACTTTTTTATCTGATTTTTCATTATTTCTGCAATTTTATGAATTCCAAAAAATCAAGTGGATCACTGGAACAGCTTTCTTCCTTTGTATCAGTCCATTTGGCGGACCCAATCCAGGACTTGGTCACATCAAGACCCACCTGGTTCTGATGAAAGGACAACGAAGGAAAGTAGGAGATGATTTAAAATGGCGTCATAATGCAACAGGCACGGGACTGTTTCCTCCAACAGGGGAAGATGAAGTCACTAAGGCAGTAATAGAAATTCCATCAAGGAGGAGACGACATTAGGCAGAAAGGAGGGGTGGTCTTCACGTCTTCAGCCAAGGTTGCAGTGGTAGATAGACACCTAACAGATGGCTTGAGGGGAAGTGAATGCAGCCAGAGAAGGGAAAAGGGAAGAAGCTGAGGAGTAATTCTAAACATGAGCCTGTCTAAAAGATACCATATCACTAGATAGACCGGCTATTAACAGCAAAGCATGAAAACACATGTCAGAGAAGAAATCACCCACACGCTAGAATGATACTAGCATACATGCAATGGGATTAAGTCTGAGACCATCAATGATCAAAAAAGAGAACTTACTATAAGTAGAGGTGTCTATTTGCTCGGGCAGCTCCTTGATGTCAACCTCAAACCTCTCCTGAACCTACACGAATTAAATGTTTAGACTATTTTGCAAAAATCAATAACCAAATGATACAACCCAAGACCTGAACGAACCTGATTAAGAACAGCAGAGTCAGAAGCAGATGATACAAATGTGATGGCAAGACCTTTTGTCCCAAATCGACCAGCCCTACCAACCTGGACAAGCAGTGGTGTGCAAGCATTATGCAGTGAAAATTATCAATGGCAATTCAGAACTAAACAAGACACAAAAATAAAATGCTTCATCCAAATAACAGCTCAGTTGCAAATTGATTGTAGGTTACTCCTAAGACCGTAGGATACATCAGTACATGATGCCATTTACCACTCATTTATTCAAAGCATTGACCTGATACCAAAACAATTACCCTGTGTAAGTATGTGTCTGCAGAATCCGGCATATCATAGTTGATGACAATGTTGACACGCTCAATATCAATTCCTCTGCCAACCAAATCGGTTGCAACAAGAATCCTTTTAAGACCTTCCTTAAAGCCCTTGTATCTAGTCAGCCTGTGAAAAACACAGATAAATTAAGACCTAGATGTAACAATTTTCCTCAGGAAAAGAGTAGACAAGTCAGATCTCAGACTGATGTTAATGAAAAAATTTGCAGGTCTTCCTTACGTAAACAGTACATGCATTATGCCTCCTTAAAAAATCACAATAAAAGCATGACAACTCATTTCTAAGTTATTGTCACCGGCAGCTCTCCTATGCTGCTCTTGAAACATCTTCATCTATCCAAATGTGTGAGACTTTGTTTTCCCCAATAAGTGCTCAATAGCTTAAAATTATTCAGACAGAAAAGCACAAGTTATAGGAGCTACATTGTATTCATCTCGGTTCATTTTTCTTTTGTTGATTTCTCAGTTCCGTCTTTTTGTTTTTTTACTAATTTTTACGATCCCCTATTTAGGGATCGGGTTCCTTTTGAGAGATCAGAAGAAGGGAGATTGATCTCCACAATTCCTCAATGGACTCACAGAAAGAGCGGGCATTAGCTCTCTGGGTTTGTGCGCAGCTGGGTGCTGTCTCATTGGTTCCTTCTACATCGCAGAAGAAGGGAGAGTGGGTCTCTCCGGTCACTACGGTCATAGTGGGGTGCTGATTTAGCTAGGTGCTAGATTAGTGGATTGAGGGATTTGTCTCCCTCTGGTTCATGCTGTTTGGCAGCGCATGTTTGTAGACTGAGTCTGTGTTCTTGCTTGGAGCAAGGGAAGCCACGCTTAGGTTATAGTGTGGGGTGGACGTAGATGTGCTTGGCAGATCGAACCACCTAAAAATTCTATGTGTTCTATAGTTTGAGTGCACGTCTAATTGTCTTCTTTTGATCAGCTTTTCACGAGTTCGTTCAGAGTTTGTCTTGTCTTCCCAGAGCGTACTCCCCTACTATGAGTGTTTAAATATTTCATTGTTGGTTCTTCTATGTGTTCGATGATAGTTCTGTGTGTAGCATTCGCTCTATAATTCACTTCTAGTTGCTGCCTTGGAAGTCTGTTAGTTGGTCACCGCTTTGTGAGAGATCTTACCGTGGCGTGGATCTTTCAAGTTAGGATCCACTGCATCTTTACCCTACTTGCAATCTGTGTCTCTGAATCCTTGATTGTCTGAAGTTACTTGTGTTGAGCTTGGCTTAGCTCTTGTACAAGCTTGCTTCTAATGGTATTCAATTAAGAGTGTAGTTGTGCTTTCGCGAAATTTTTTTTATAAACGGATCTATTCATCCCCCCCCTCTAGATCCTGTCCCATTTTCCTTCAATCGGTATCTGGGCTTTCATCCTATCAGAGGAGATAGGGCTCATAGATGATGATGACAAAGGCTGACAGCCTAAAGGCAGAGTTCAAGGAGATCTTTGCTAGCGAAGAGATTTATTGGAAGCAGAGATTGAGAGAGAGATGAATCAAGAAAAGAAATAGGAACACTGCATATTTTTAACGTATTGCCTCTGGGAAGAGAAAAGTTAATTTCATTGCAAGTATCAGTGTGGAGACTAGCTCCTCTCTAGGGATGAGGACATCAGGGGGCAGGCAATATCCTTCCACTCCGGTCTTTTCACTGAGGGTGATTCCAACCGGCCGAGGATCGCATCTAATCTACTCCCCTATCTTTCTCTACAGGATAGAGATGCTCTTTCTATGCCTTTCAAAGGAGGAGGTTCACCAGGTAGTTTTTGCTCCTACAAGCGATAGTGCGCCTAGACCTGATGGTTTCCCACTTGTCTTCTTTTAAAAGTGCTGGGAAATTATCATGTTTGATTTGTTGAATGATATAAAAGAATTTCAAGAGAGGAGAGCTCACCCGAGGGGCGTTAATAAAATCTTTCTAGTCCTCATCCCGAAGAAACAGAGTGCATAAGGTTTTCCAGACTTCAGGCCCATCAGTCTCTTAAATGGCACATAAAAGATCATCACCAAGCTTCCGACAAGAAGAATGGACAGTCTAGTCAGTGGTTTCTAGTAAGGAAGGCAATCTCGGTTTCAGTCTCGGTTTCGGCCGGGACCGAAACGGGGCTCGCTAGTCAGCACCACGATGGAATGTCCTTGGAAGTAGGGCCGGAGGCGCTTTGTCGAGGTTACTAACGCTAGCACGAGTTTCTCGGTTGCGGGGTACCTTCTTTTGGCCTCGAGGAGCACCTTGCTGACGTAATATACCGGCTTCTGCACACCTCCATCGTCTTGGACTGAGACCGAGCTTACTATGGAGGGGGTCGCCGAGAGGTAGAGGTATAGTGCCTCTCCTGGAACTAGCTTTGACAGTACTGGAGGTGAAGCCAGAAATTCTTTTACCTCGGTGAACGCCTTCTGGCACTCTCTATCCCACGCGAACGTGGTAGACGCCAGCTTCGGCCCCCTTAGCAGTTTAAAGAAGGGCAGGCATCGTTCCGCCGCCCGGGATAGAAAGCGGTTGAGTGCAGTAATTCTTCCAGTCAGGCGCTGAACGTCTTTGACACAAGCGGGTGGCCGCATGCCCAGGATGGCCTGGACCTTGTCAGGGTTGGCCTCGATCCCTCGTTGTGTCACCAAGTATCCCAGGAACTTCCTAAATCTAACTCCAAAGGCACACTTAGCAGGGTTGAGCTTCATGTTGTGCCTCTGGAGAGTGTTGAAGGTTTCGGTCAGGTCGACGAAGTGGTCTTCGGCTTTGGGTGTCTTGACGAGCATATCGTCAATATAGGCCTCGACGTTCCGCCCGATCTGGTCTTCGAAGATGTGGTTGATCAGCCTCCGATACGTGGCTCTGGCATTCTTCAACTCGAAGGGCATTCTGGCGTAACAGTATATGTCGAAGTCGGTGACAAAGGCGGTCTTCTCGGTGTCTTCGGGGTCAATTCAGATCTGATGGTAGTCAGAGTACGCGTCCAGGAAGCTGAGAAGTTCGTTACCCGAGGTTGAATCGACCAGTTGGTCGATACTTGGTAATGGGTAGCAGTCCTTCGGAGTGGTTTTGTTGAGGTTGGTGAAGTCCATGCACATCTGCCACTTGCCCGAAGTTTTTGGTACCAGGACGACATTTGCGAGCCATGTCGGATAAAGGATCGGATGAATAGCCTGGTTTTCTTCCCCTTGTTAATCTGCTCTTTAATGACCGCCTGTTTTTCTGGGGCATGCCTCATTCTCTGCTGCTGGACGAATTTCACCGACGGGTCAAGGTTGAGTTTGTGCATCGCCACCTCTTCGAGAATGCCGGAAAGATCCTACCATGCGAAGACTTGAATGTACTCGGAAAGGAAATTCTTGTGTTGCTCTCGTACATTGGGCGGTAAGTCTGCCCCAATTTTTACTTTGAGAGTCAGGTCGTCTCTGAGGAAGACTGACAGCAGTTCTCCGCCGAACTTTCCTACCATCAGTTTGTCCTCGACTTCCTCGACCTCTTTCTTTTTCCCTTCTGGCCTTACGGCTTCGACCGAGATTACATAGCACCTTCTAATTGTTGTCTGGTTACCTCGGACTTCCCTGATACCGTATTTAGTGGGAAACTTCATATTTTGGTGATAAGTTAAGGGCACTGTCCTTATCTGGCCAACCGAAGATGGCATTATAGGTCGACATCCCTTTTATCACCACGAAGTTCGCTAGAAATGTGACGATTTTAGGAGGGATACCGAGAGTAACCGGCAGGCTCAGGGCTCCCTCGGGATAAGTTGCCTGGCCATTGAACCCGCAGAGGGAGGTTCGAATCGGTTGTAGTCTAGATGGGTTTTCACCCATTTTCAAAAAGCATTCGTACGCCAAAACATCAGGGGTGCTACCATTGTCCACTAATATCCTATCTACGTTACAATGGCTTATAGTAGCCGAGATTACAAGGGTGTCGTCATGCGGGGTGGCTACACCTTTCAGGTCTTGGTCGGAGAATACTAAGGCCTGCTGGTTGTTCGCCGGTGGAGCTTTAGGGGGCTCGGAAGTCCGAGAGGCTCATTCGGCGTGACGCTTCCTTCCTCGACTGCTGTCTCCTCCTGAGGCGGATCCCCCCGAAATGACGTTGATGTGGACCCCAAGGGGGCGGTTGTCGATTTCTTCTGGGGGGACCCCGTGGTCTTCCTGCCGCTTGGCCACATACTGGGAAAGGTGACCTTGGCGGATAAGACTCCCGATCTCATCCTTGAGGTGTTGACAATTCCCAGTGTAGTGGCTGTGGCCGTTGTGAAACTGGCAGTGCTTGCGGCGGCTACGGCGTCGAGGGTCAGCCTTCATAGGCTCGGGTCGACGAAGGAGCCCAAGTCTTTGATTTCTTGGTAGATCTCGTAGACAGGGGTGGACAGAGGAGTGTACCGCTCGAACTTCCGTGGAGTTTCCTTGCGGTCCCCGTGTTGGTTTCTTCTTTTTCCTTGGCTCGAGACTTGCTCGGACTGTCGTTTCTTGTCTCCTTCTCACCCGAGCTTGCTGGGTCTCGACAAGCGTTGAGGACTTCTTCGCACTCCACGTGGCGCAGAGCTAGGGTCACCAGATCGGCGAGAGAGGAGGGAGGGTGGAGCACTAGCTCTTGCCGGAGGTTCTCGTCTCGGGTGCCTCCGGTCAGTGCGGTGATGGCCGAGGCGACGTCCAAGCGGGGGATGCGTAGGGCTTCCGATTTAAATCGGTTGATGTAAGCCCACAGCTTTTCCCCTTGTGCCTGCTTTAGCGCCAACAGCCCCGCAATCAACCTTGGAGGGCCGCTGCCGGCGAAGCTTTCCTTGAACAGTCTCCCGAACTGTCTGAAGTTGTGGATGCTCCTGGGGGCGAGTGCTCGGAACCAGGCTTGAGCTCTCTGAACCAAGGTGGTCACGAACACTCGGCACTTGACAGCGTCAGACGCTCCGTGTAAGGTCATCAGAGCGTCGAAACTATCATAATGGTCGGCTAGGTCACCCTAGCCGTCGTAGGACTTGAAGGTCGGTAGTGAGACTCTTGGGGAGACTTCGGCCTTCAAGATTTGATCGGAGAACGGAGACTGCTCCTCATCCTCCGGAATGGAGTTCTTTTGTAGGGCGCGCTCCTGTTCGGCGAAATGCTGCTCGAAGTCCCGCAGGCGGAGGGACAACTCTAGCTGCCATGGAGTTGGGGGACTGCTAGTATGTCCCCGACAATTGCCCCACCGCTCCTTAGCGGGACCGTCTACTTCTGAGGGTTGCTGAGGCAGCCCTGATTTCTTCCCTTTCGGATTGGAGGAAGCTTCTTGCTCTAGAGGCGGGGCTTGCGAGGGCCCGCCTGGCCTATTACGAATGGCCTTGGAGGGTGAAGCGGCCTCCAGCTGTTTGTCGAGAGGCTTTTGCGCAGGGGGGACTCAGCCGAGGTAGCCGCGACCTCTCCTCCCTGGTCACTTAGGTCCTCATCAAGTCGACGAGGATATCCAATTTGGCATTGAGGGTCTGGAGATCATCGGGGTTCCCAGGGGTGGGTTGTCCCCCTGCGGCTGGCAGAGGTAAGGCATTAGCTTGATGGTTGGAGAGGGGGCCCGTGGAAGAGTGGGAGGATGCATGCTCCCCCTCCGCGGTCGCCGGTGCCTTTCCCTTGTCGCCGGCGTTTCTCTTACTGGAACTTCTTCGCACCATGTTGGCTCTTCGTACGTTTCCTACAGGCGGTGCCAGATGAAGAGGTGTGATCTCGCGTTGGATCTTGAGCTGCACGATCCTGCGTCGGCCCTTGTCGTCGTCACCACAGGTGAGGGATCTACAAAGCCGGAAATGGATTAGAGGATCCCAGGGTTATAACCCCGGGGAAAACCCTCCGATGCTTAAGTCAGCAAGCTGATTGAGCGTAGGTGGAAGGGAGGTAGGAGAAAGAGTGAGGGGCACGAGATCGCTCTTCACTAGTGAGTGTGGTATTGAGTACTCAGGATCACCTTACTTTTCTGGAGAGTTTTCTTGGAGTTTATATAGCTGCTTACTCTCTTGGCTGAAGGTAGGGTAGCTGGAGGGACTAGGGGGCGTTATATCTTGGAGGAAAGCTTTCCTCAGTTAAAGGACTCTTATTCTCCCCTATCCCTTTGCGCTTCCTGTCTCCGAGCGGTAGTGAGACTCTCGTCGGGATGTACGCCTTGCCAAGGGAAACCGCGCCCATGGGAAGTCCGAGCGTGGGATACCGCCTGATGGGGTGCTTGGGCTTCTCCCGAGAGAAGTGGCAGCATTGGGCCGTTATGCGAGGTCGCCGTTTGGGCAAATACGAGCCTCATTTAAACTTACATCGGATGGTATGTATCCATAACTTGTGACCTTTCATGGAGTCATATTTAGTTCCATTAAAAGGACTATTATGCATACTAATTGATTTTCTTGCAGTGAGCTTCGTCCTTGCTGAGACTTCCAAGAAAAAGAAAAGTTCCCATGATTCCAAATAGCGGAGGGCAGGAGGCGACGATGGCCCAATCACGAAAACATATCGTTGTCAATCCAAGGGGAAGGCTTCGTGAAATGGGCAAGATGGTAACTTGCTGTTTCTCCATTTAATCTTGATTGCGAAGGCTTCATTGTATATAGATTGGATAACTATTTTCTTTATTCCTTTTTCTTTCTCAGCTGCTCCGGATGCTACTGACAATATTGCAGGGAGTCTCCCTTCCATGGGCACAAGTGTCATATTGGAGACTGGGCACATTAAATAATGAGCTCCCGTCGTATCCCGTCGTATTCTGATACTCCCACGGTCGGGGGGAACACTGTATCTAGTTATGAGGCACCATTATTGGCTGAGCTCTGTACTCATGGGGTCGCTTCGACTTTAGAGGGGGCCATGGCCAGCCATTTTGCTCTTGAGAGTGTTCGGCTGTCTATCTCTAGCAGTTTCGTCACACAACCTACTTCTCATTATGCTAGTGAGCATAACTAACTTTTCTTCTTCTTCTTTTATATCAATTGAATTTTCTTTTCTCATTTGGCCTATTTCTCTACTCCTCTTATGCAGTGACCATCTCCTCTATTATAGGGTCTTCTGCTCCTTCATTACAAGAGGTGACCCAATTAATAGGGCAAGACCCCAGGGCTGGGGTGCTTGAGGTGAGGGCTGATCTGATTTTTAAGAAAAGGCCTTAAGAGAGAGTTCAACAGCGGATCAACCTGAGGATTTGAATGGGAATGCTGAAAGTGAACTACTCTCCTCTCCTCTATTTATTTCCTCATTTAGACTGCATCCTTTGAAGGTTATATCTTCTAAGTCTCAGGATGCCTGGACAAAGGAGCTAGCGAGGTGCTCCAGGCTACAGAGAGAGGGGCCCGAGGCTCTTTAGAAATTGCTACTTCCTTTTGCATGCCGGGTGACTCCTCCACTCGTCCACCGCTCATACCCGTAGCAGAGGCCCCCATTGAGCACGCATGTGATTTGATTCTTCCTTTCTTTGTCTCCCCCTTTTTTATGTCTTGACTAGCATGACAATGTTATCAACTTTCCCTTTTCAAAAGGGGATGGTTCACAAATTGTAACGGCTGGCAATCCCGAGCCGAGCCTTGAGCAGGAGCCTTTCACTGCGATGGTGCCTTCCTGTAGTATGTCCTCCCTAGTCAAGCTGATATATTCGATTCCCCCTTTTTTTTGACATACTCATCAGAATAATTATTTGTCCCTTTAAATCCTGCTTCTTTCCCCCCTTTTTTTTTTAGGCTACGAGGACGTCATCCCTTCGAGAAGAGAGGGCTCAGATCATGTACCAGCTCCTTTTGCTGAGTTTCTAGAGCATGATATTGAATGGCCAGACGCTCCACAGCCTATGCCTTTCGTGGGGGTTGAGCTAATGGTTGACACTCTTATTAGTGGTGCCCGAGCCATGTTCCAGCAAGAAACACCTCCCTCTATAGAGGTTATGCAGGACGCCCTTCGGACTGGGACACGGGGTTACCATGCACTAGGGCTGTCCCGGGATCCTTGGATGGCGCTATCATAAGCCTTAGCCCTATTCAACTTGAATATCACATTACCTCCGCTGGTTTTCCTGCCTAATTCATGGACCAATTCTTGAGCAAGGGCAATACTTTCCACAATCTGACAACCTTTTACAAATGCAGATTGTTCCATAGATATAATTCTGGGGAGAATGGATGTCAGCCTACTATTAAGAATGGTTGAAATGATCTTATAGAAGAAATTGCATAGACTAATGGGTCTATAGTCAGATATATCCAGGGCATTGTTCTCCTTGGGGATGAGAGCAACAAGGGTAGCTGTAGCAATTCTTGGAAGAGGTTGCTGTTTGCTGAAAAATTCCTTAACTGCACTGACCACCACACTGGAGATAATTGGCCAAGCCTTTTGGTAGAAAACCCCTGTGAACCCATCGGGCCCTGGGGCACTATCAATCGGCATATTAAAGATAGCTTCATATATTTCTGAATCCCAAGGGACAGCACAAAGATGAACATTATCTTCTGAGTTTAAAATTCTTGGGATACAATATAAAATGTTGTTGTCAACATAGTGATCCTGCGATTGAAATGCTTTTTGAAAGTGTGAAACAGTAATGCTTTTCATTTCTTCATGATCAGAGGTAATGTTTCTGGCTGAGTTGTTAAAGTATGCAATATGGTTTTTCCTTCTGTTGGCCAGAGTTGTCATGTGGAAAAATTTGTTATTTCTGTCCCCTTCCAATAGCCAACGAATCCTGGACTTTTGCCTCCAAAATCATTCCTGCTGAATATATCTGGCAGAAAGAAGAGACTTTGCCTCATCCAATTTGATATGATTTGCTTCAGAGGGGTCTATATCATAACAAAATTCTGCCTTAGTCACTGCATCTTTTGCTGAAGCAAGATTCCTATGAACATCAACAAAGACTTATCTATTGCAAAGTTTGAGCATTTTCCTTAAATGCTTCAATTTCAGATAGAGAGTGGTAATAGAGGAAGAAGCAACAGGGATAGTGCGCCAGCAGATGCCTACAGCTGATTGGAAGTTGTCATGCAAAGTCCACATCCTCTGAAAGCAGAATCTATTTCGAAACCTCGAAGTATGAAGAGGTTTAATTAAAAGAAGAGCATGATCTGAGGCTTCCCTTGAAAGATGCTCTACAGAGATTAGATAATGGTGCATGAGTTCAAAATTAAAAAGAACTCTATCCAATCTTGCCCATATTCCATTGCTTCCAAGTTGGTTGTTGTGCCAGGTGAACTGAGAATGAATAAAGCCAGCATCCATAAGACCACATGCCAACACACAGTCCTTAAAATATGATATTGATGTCAAATTAGGCGGGTTGCCCCCTAGTTTTTCATCCATTTCCATGATACAGTTGAAATCCCTTCAAATAATCCAGGGAGTAGATATTTGATTGTATAAAGCAGTGAAGGAATCCCATAAAGGCCTTCTTTCAAGAATGGAGCACTTGGCATATACTATGGTCATATAAAAAGTAGGCACAAAAGAGTTGGCTTGCAGGAGTGTAATTTGCTGATCATCCCTATTAATGAAGGTAAAATCTAGGGTATCATTCCACAAAATCTAGATATGGGCCAGGATATCATTATTAGCAATAGCATGTTTCATGCCCAATTTCTTACAAATATTCTCCATGTGACAGGTATTAATTTTGGGCTCTAAAATAGCAACACAATCAATCTTGTAAGTTTAACTTGCTCAATCTGTCATACCAAGCTCTAGGAGCTTGCTTTAAACCATAAAGGAGATGATTGATTCAATTCTGTGCGAGGTTCATACTCAAGCACAACTTTGTCTCAGTTCGAGGCAGGTCCACAAGCACTATGCCAAGTGATTGTTAACATAATTGTCTTATGTGTGTTAGCCATTGTAGGTAGCTTAATCTCTTATTAGCATCAGCAAGACAATCGTACAAGTCAGTGAATTCAGGGTAAAATTCGGTAGCATTTCCCCATATCTCGAAGGGTGACGGGGGAAAAGTGGAGGCTCACCCACGGAGTTCCCGAGGTAAGATCCTAATTGTCGGGAGGCCAATATAGTGACAAGCGAACCCGAATGGATGGAAACCCCAAGGGCTAGCCTACGAAGGGTACCGATGATCCATGGGTCATCAACACAAGTTTAATCGGACAACCCGAATGGGACGAAGAGCCCGAGGACTAGCCTACGAGGGGTTCCATGGACCCACGGGCTACCACAATCCCTAACGGGGGATGTGGGTTTAATTCACTATTGGATCAAAAGATTGATTTATATTCGCTCTTGATGGCCCGCTGGGCTCCACATCATGGGAGAACGGGCTCATACAATAGTTGAGCGGACCGAAAGAAAATGGGTCGGTGGACTCATTTCATGGGGAATATTCCCCCTCCCCAGCTGGTGAATTAATACTCACATCGGTAAGAAACATAGCAATTAAGGAAGCATTTTCATATTACCCAGATAAAAAGGGGGCAATGAGTCATATTGGCAGACTCCTACCTTATCCCTCTCAGGGTGAAGAAAACATGAGAACCAATTATTCAGCCATCATTAGGAAATCAACGACAAGCTGGGCATATAGAAGATTAAGCTTTCACTACTTGGGCCGGTTATGGAGACACACAGATTGAATGTAATAGGTCACAGAGGCTCACAGTGGGGGAGTATATGGATGGGGTTTTCTGAGACAAATGGTCAAATGCTTGTGGGGCAGAATGCTGATGGATGGCCGCCACACTTGCTAAGTTGAATTGAGGAGACAGCGTCTTTGCTATGGGAATGGCTGTACCTCATCCAACTCATAACTGTGAGTGGAGGGACAACGACAGAGCTCGTTCTAGGAGCTAGAGGGGGGTATGAATTCCTGACAAAGGGGAGAATACACATAAAACACACGAAGTAACCCAAGTGTGATTAACCCATCAAAGGGACCCTGGGGAGGGGGGAATGATCTTGATGTAGCCCTTGAGTGACCCAGGGCATGTTCTGCGATAAAATAGAGCTCCTAGCAGCAACACACAGATGGTGTAGGGGAAAGCATGGCAGATAAGAAGGGAAGCATTGAGATGCAACAGAGATATTCACACTGAAATATTATTAAATTGCCAAAGGATGACCAATACATTACATGCGCAAACACGATCCGACGTTGCCGCCCAGAGATTGATCATCTTCCACTATAACATCGGGATTACAGGAGGGAATAGAGAGTAAATGCTATAGGGGAAAGAAATCAAACGGGGACGGGGAACCTTGGGCTCATCTCATCGCCCATCTACACGTTTTAGATCTTCAACAGATTTAGAGAAGGGAGAACAGAGAACGCTTGAAGCATTTGATGAAAACCCACCTCTGCTTCTCAGGGCAAAAACAGAGTATGAAAAAATCCACTTTCTCGATCCCATGGTCGGGGGATCACTAGAACACGAACCACGCTAGCCACGCTACCAGGAAAACATCTTATATGTAGAGAATGTATAGTAGTAGCTCTCTTTAAATCTACTTAGTTATATAAAGTAGACTTCACCTAGGCGCCTCCCTTTGTTGCCTAAGCAATAAGGTGATGGGTGGGCCACCGCTTGGTCGCCTTGGACGCCTTGACAACCATGATCTCTAGTATCTTCAACTTTCTATTTGGGGGGCTTGGCACTTTCCATTAAATTACTAATATAGAACCACATCATGTCATATGCATCACTACCCCAGCCTCGATACCCCACCCCCTACCCCCAAAAAAGGGGAGGAGGTTGAGCCAGCCAAAGAACAACTTAGGATTATCAGGATCTGGACTTCCAAATACTATGCCGGCCCTACCCCACCTGACTGTCAGAATGAAATTTCTGATGATGATGATGATCAGATTATTCTATCAATTTTCACACCCACATTAATGTTTCCTTTTCTCCATAATTAACTCCATACACATGAATTTAGAAAAGCAATCAAATGGTAAAGAAATATTCATAAAGTAAGAATAAACCTGCCATGCAATGCGATCAATGTTGATAGTAAGTAGAAGGGTCCTGGCACCAAGTCGAGCAGATGCAAGTGCGGCTTCACAACCTGCATGTCCTCCTCCTACTACAATGACATCATAAGATTCTTCCATCCGTTCAACATGGACTTTTGTATCTGTCATGAGATACAGCAAACTGTTTGTACCAGTCTCTTGATTATTTAAATAAATAAAAATTAAATCGCCAACCTACAATGGCAAAATATAATCCAGCAACACACATAAATAAATAAATAATAAAACCAAGACCCACTAAGGACTGTTAGTTTCATGACCTTCATCATGCACGATGGTTATCTCTCCAACGGATGATGAACGGAAGATTGAAGGCCAGCACAGGAACGTGTAGAATCTCCATCAATTTGGACATGTTCAGGCACTAACCTGAAGTAATTTGATGAAATAGGAGTGGTGGCAAAATGAAAGTAGAAATAGTATTTTGGAGCCAACGGTCCTCAACATTCTGATTGGCCTACTTAGCTGGTGAAACCTTTTGAGTCCTCAATTCATGACACAATAAATAGCTCACTCATAGACCTCAGTACCAATGGTCCTTGCCCCCGTGTAAGGCCTGGTGATGAACCTTGGCATTATTTCCTTCCAAATGTTCCAAATCATGAGTCATGACCCACCACACAATGTTTAAGAGTTCTTTTTCGTGAGAGACCTGCCTCCACCTTTCCATTAGATCAAGAGAATTTGCTGCTGGGCCTGTTTGAGCTGGCTATAAATTTACGATTGCTTAAAGTATTGCCTTCCAAGCATCACCCTTAGATCGGCAGGGAATAGAGCTCCTCAATCCCACAACAAATGTGAATCGGTACCTTTATTTCCTTTCCTTAAGGATGGTGGGATGCAATACAGGCTTTAGAAAGCTTAAGTAGCAGGTATACATCCAAATACAACGAAGGAAAACACTGCTTGAGCTGTTCCTGAGTACACAAGGACCGATCAAAGTGCACATACAAAGCAAGTTTTCTCACCACACACTCCTCTTCCTGACTAGAAACGGAGAGTACAGAATAAGATCATGCGCTTATATCAGGTATGCCCGATTCTGATCCAATTTGTGCCACTTTGCCCACTGCTCTCCCTCTTTTGGTGAGAGGGCCGGGTCTTGCGGCGAGTCTGGCCACCTCTTTGGGGTCGGTGGGCAGAGCCCCATATCGACCTAACACCCCCGCCATGTTGCAGGTGTAAACTCTCCAATTCTTGTTTCTTCTCGTCATCCTCCTCGACGGTCTGTCCAGGAATACCAATCTATCGAAGACCGATCGTCAGGGCTCCGCTTCCTCACGTAAAGGGGACTGGCGCAACCCCTCCGGATGGTTCCTCGACTCTGCACTAGGCACGGGTCGGGTTTCTTCTTCTTCTTGGAATGCGGAGGCCACTGCCCCCAGTAGTCCTTGACAACCCAAAGGAGTGCTCCTCGGGCCTCGGAGGTAGTTCCTCATGGCTTGCTTGACCCCTTCCCACTCCTAGTCTGGGAGAGCAGCCAGTGGTCGCATGTTGGGAATAGCAGTCAGGGTGTAAGCCACAGGCTTCGTGCGAGTGGCCTGGTGTTGGCGCCTGCGGTGTTGGCGACCGGCATTCTCTGGCAGTGCCGGGGTAGCAGATGCTGGCTGGTAGATCGGGGTCGCCACTTTGACCCTTTCATCTCGTCGAACCCTCCTCGGGTTAATGCAGCTAGGCCCCACTTGGACGATTGCAGTGGTCTAGTCTTCCTTAGGAATCCAGACCTGCTTGAGCTTGGCCGGCTTGTGAACCAGCATGTTCTTCGGTGCTGTGGCCGGAACAGTGGGCATCACCTTTTCTTTCATCTTCTCCAATCCTTGGAAGGAGTTGTGGACCGAAACATTGAGTACGATACAGTCTGGGATTACTTCAGACCTCCATCCATCAAGATGGACTCGGATGCTTCCGGCGGTCAAGGACTTGCCGGAGCTGGAGATTCGGTGCCCCGGGGTAGCGCCAGTATTGTTCCTTCGGAACCTCTTCTGGTGAGATGCCGACCCCTGGTGAGCTGGACCCGCAGCCTGGTGCACGTGGTGCACGTTGCAGCTTAGCGTCTTGGCTGGGACGTCATTGTTGTCCTTGGCCAAAGCTCGGCCAGCAGCAGCTTCAGTGGCTCCCTGGATGGGAGTGTTGGTCTTGAGCTTGTCGGACGCCTCCACGTCCAGGATGTTAACGAAGGCTATCCCGAGGAAGTTGGGGAAGCTGACCACGGGAGGGAAGCTCCCGAAGCTTAGTGGGACGGCAAGGTAGCCATCCCGGATGTGGCTCTCGACGACCTGAGGGCCAAAGGTGACTGCCATCCCTGATGTCGAAGTGTGACCCTTCCTGCATTCGTGAAAATAGAGCAATCAGTATTACAGGAAAGGGGCCGCAGGGCCCTTTAATTCCGGCAAAGAGATGAAGGGTGGATTGGTCCCACCGGGCGTGCCAGACTTGTGGACGCACTTATCTGCTTAGCTCTATGCTTTGCTTGTCTATTGGTTTATTAAGTACGTGGGCATGCCAGTCACAAACTGACGATTTATTTGGGCTCCGAAGAGCCGCGGGTGCGCTCGATCTGACTTCGTCAGGTGATTGTGTGGTTCGTGTCGGGACCAAATCCTGCCGCTCCATAAAGGTCACGACGTTATTTACATCTCCTATATGAGGGAACACCCTTGATTAATTGCCAAAATTAAGGGCCCTGCGGCCTGAAAGAATTAATACTAACTGCGAAAGAACAGGGAGGAATAAACCCCGCCAAGTAGTCGCGCTGAAGAGTGGGCCACTAGTAACCCTACTGAAGCAAGATCTTGGCTAGCGATCTTCCTCCTTGATGCGCGCCGCAGATTCCTTTGTGAAGTTCTTGGATTGCTCGCTTGGCTTCATCGGCACCGAGGCATTTGAGAAGGGGACCGGAGAAAGACCTACAGTATAGGGCGTCATCTAGGATGACGAAGCGCCGAGCTCGGTACTTCAATCTTCGATCTTCTCGAGGGTCGGGGGGCTCTTGGGAGTCCCGAAGCCAGGATATATAGGGCGTTCGCCAGTCGCTCGGGGGTGTCGGGTCAACGATCATGAGCTCGGATTCAATGCTCTATCGTTCTAGCTCCTCAAGGAAGACCAACTGAGTACCTTCAGGTCCTAGAGAGGAGGCCAGAAAAGAGAGGGCATCCGCCTGAGAGTTTTCCTCCCAAGATATTCAGACTACCTCAAAACTCTTGAATAGTTGGGTCAGCCCTCTGACCATTTGGAGGTACTTGAGCATTGGTGCTTCTCGAGCTTCATAGTCATCGTTGACCTGGCTAACGACCAATTGGGAGTCAGTGTGGATCCTGACTCGCTTGGCCCCTAGTCGTCATGCCATTCGGGCTCCCTAGATGAGGGCCTCATACTCGGAGGCATTGTTGGGTGCCGGGAAGTTGAACTTCAAAGCATACTGTAGCTCTACCCCCTCGGGGGATTTGAGGAGGACTCCGGCGCCGCTTCCAGCCGAGTTGGATGACCTGTCGACGAACAAGTCCCAAGTGAGCCCAGTCGTGCACGGAAGGGTTTCCTCGGTCGAGACGGTGCTCTCTGAGATGAAGTCAGCGAGGGCTTGTCCCTTTATGGCTGAGCGGGGGTCGTAAGAGATGTCATAGGCCCCAAGCATGATGGCCCACTTGACGAGATGCCCCGAAGCTTCAGGGTGAGAGAGGATCTTCTTCAGGGGTTCGCCGATTAACACGATGACGGAATGCCCTTGGAAATAAGGCCGGAGGCGCTTGGCCGAGGTTACCAATGCTTGCATGAGTTTCTCAGTTGCAGGGTACCTTCTTTTGGCCTCGTTAAGCACCTTGCTGGTGTAGTAGACCGGCCTCTCGACTCCCGCGTCATCTCGGACTAAGACCAAGCTTACTGTAGAAGGAGTTACCGAGAGATAAATGTGCAATGCTTCGCCCGGGACTAGTTTTGATAATACCGAGGGTGAGGCTAGGAATCCCTTGAGTTCTGTAAATGCCTTCTGACAATCCTCGTCCCAGGCGAATGTGGCAGATGCCATTTTGGGCCCCCTCAACAATTTGAAGAAGGGTAGGCATCATTCGACCGCACGGGACAGGAAATGATTGAGGGCCGCGATGCGCCCGGTAAGGCGCTAGACGTCCTTGATGCAAGTGGGTGGCCGCATGTTCAGGATGGCCTGAACCTTGTCGGGGTTGGCTTCAATCCCTCGTTGAGTCACTAAGAAACCTAAAAATTTCTCAGACCTGACTCCAAAGGTGCATTTAGCAGGGGTTGAGCTTCATGTTGTACTTCAGAAGGGTGCCGAAGGTCTCGGCTAGGTCGGCAAAATGATCTTCGGCCTTTGGCATTTTGACGAGCATATCGTCGATGTAGGCCTCGACGTTTTGTCTGAGTTGTCCCTCGAAGATGTGGTTGAGTAGCCGTTGACATGTTACTCCGACGTTGAAGATGTATCCTCTTTTCATCACCATTTTTTTTGACCACATTACCGGTACAAGTGCCCTTTCGGGTTTTCGCCAGTACCGGCCCTCTCTTACATTTGCCCACGCGCCCTTTCATGTTTTCACGTGATAGGGTACCTGATTTTGCCTGGAATGCCCTTGCGGGTTTTTGCCATAGCGGGGTTATAGCCATTTTTTGCCATTACTCAGCGTGGCTGGGTAAGGCCAGTGAGGCGCCTCTATTTTAAGCCTCATTTTTTTTACGTATGGTAAGAGAATGAGGATAGGTCGACATGCGATGTTTGACCCTGGATCATGGCGTGTGATAGTTGGTTGGGGTGCAAGGCCTTGCACCAATAACTGGGTTTGTTCGTCAGCAAGAAGGTAATGCTAACGCCAAGGGAGAGTTTTCACTAATTCAGACGTAATGCCCATAATGGCGATATTGTGTAAAAGTCGGCTAGGGCACGAGGCCTTGTGCCAAGAAAGTGGTTTATTCGTTAGCACGACGGTAGTGCTAACGCAAGGAAGAATTTTTGCCAATTTGAACGTAAGGTTCGTAATGGCGGTATTGTGTAAAAGTCAGCTAGGGCATGAGACCTTATGCCGAGAAAATAGTTTATTCATTATAAAGGAAGTAATGCTAACGCAAGTGAAGGAATTTTCACCAATTCGGACGTAAGGTCCGTAATGGCAGTATTGTGTAAAAATCGGCTAGGGCATGAGGCCTTGCACCGAGAAAATGATTTATTCGTTAGTAAGGAGGTAATGTTGATGCAAGGAAGAATTTTCGCCAATTCGAATGTAAGGTCCGTAATGGTAATATTGTGTAGAGTGGCAGCCTAGTGGGACTATGCTAGGCTCTCATGGGATCTCCGAATTAGTGCATACTAGGGATGCTTCTAGAATTGTGGACCAACGGTCTTGGAATTAGTCTGAGCTGACTGGATATTCTGGAGAGCTCGACCAGGGCGGAGTGCCACTAGGCCAAGGAGAACTTCAGTCATTCTGTGGATGCCGGTGGGGCTGTATGGTATAGCTTTAGATGTTTCCCATTAAGAGGGGAGAACTGGACTACACCTTTGTGATCTACAAGGACATAGGCACCCCCTTCATAGAGCCGGTGGATGATATATGGCCCGACCTAATTTTCAACCAACTTCTCTTTGGGGTTGGAGGCCATCACTTCTCTTCTTTTGACCATCACCAGGTCACCTTTCTTGAATTCTCGTCCTTTGACCAGCTTGTTAAAAGCATGGGCCATACGAGCTTGGTATAGTTGAATATTCTGCCGTGCTTGGAGACGCTTTCCTTCGAGCTCGGCGAGCTCTTCCAGTCTTCTTTCTATGTTGGTTTGTTCACTGCTAGCCAACCTATGCTGAATGGTGACCTGCAGTGATGGAACCTCCAACTCAATTGGCACCACAACCTTTGACCCATATATAAGGGAGAAGGGTGAACAGCCAGTTGGGGTTTTATAGACAGTACGGTAACTCCACAGCGCTTCGTACATCTTTTCTTCCCAATCTTTCTTATTGGATTTAACAGTCTTCGCCAGCAAAGTGTAGAGCATTTTGTTGAAATCTTCTACAAGCCCAATGGCTTGGGGGTTATAGGGGGATGACGTCCTCCAGTCAATTTTGTATTTATCAGCTAGTTGATAAACCTTCTGGTTTTTGAAATGGCTGCCCCCTCACCGTCGCGATCCTCCACCATCACTGCCGCCACCCTCACTTCACTCCCTTCCCATCGCCACAGCCGCTCCCCCTCTCCCCTTGTCACCGCACTGACCTCCCTCGCCCTCTCTCTCTCACTCTCTCTAACCCACTGGCAACCCTGCACCTCCCGTCGACCATCGCCCCCCTCTCTCTTTCACTCCCACCTTTGGCCTCCATTCTCTCCCCTACGTCCACACACACCGCTGTCGCACCCTTCGTGCACCTCCTCTCCCTGCTAACCCACCATCGACCACCTCCCACAGTCGGCCTCCACCCCCCATCAAACCCCCAGCACCCTCCGGCCACCTTCACCTCCCCACGCCCGCGCCACCGGCAGCACCCTCCGCTACCACCTCCCCACTCCCGCCGTCAAACCCCCAGCACCTCCGCCACCTCTCGTTCTCCACCATCACCCTCATCACCTTCCTGCACTAACCCACGCAACCCTACTCTCTCAACCCATCGCACCCCCTCTCCCTCCATTGCCAACACCACAGACCCCTCTCCGGCGACTGTCATCGCACCTCCACACCACCACCCCCGCCTGCGTCGAGGCTACCCAACCGACCTCTGCTCCCTCTCTTCGTTTCCCTCTCACAACTACCTTTCTCTCCTGGGCCTCCCCACACAACCACCGTCCGCGAACTCCCTCTACACCCTCCGCCAATGACACGGCCGGCCCCCCTCTCATCCACTCTCTCCTTCTCTCTAATAGTCGTAGCTCGCGAGCCCCCCTCACGGATGACCGGGGAACCCAACGACCCCCCCTCTCACCCACTCTCTTCCTCTCCGCAGCCCTCTCCCTCTCACGCCACCACCATTGACCTCCCCCATCGTCTCTCTTCCCTCCCTCCCCACTGCACCCACTGTCAACCTCCCCAGTGCCATCATCCTCTCCTCTCCTTTCCACTCCCTTGCACCTGCCACACCCACCATAACTCCACCTTCTCTCCATCTCCCTCTCCCAAAACCATACCGTAAACCACCTTCCCCTCCACCTCTTTCCCTCATCCCATCACCGTAAACCACCCCCCTCTCCTTCTACGTCTCATCACCACCGCCACGGTCGTCGCACGTGACCTCCTCCTCTGCCCCTCTGTCATCGCCGTAGCAAGCCCCTTATCGGCGTTGTCACCCCCTACATTGGATCCATGTGGTCCTGTCTTCCCTCTGTCTTCATCCACGTCGCACACCCTTGACATAGCTGCAGCGGCCCTTTCCTCTCCCTCTCTCTAACTCTCACACCGTTCTCACCCTCTCTCTCTCGAACCTCTTTACCCACACGATCTCTCACACCTCTCTCTTTCTGGCTCTCCCCTCACCTCCCTCTCTTTCACTCGACCTATCTCTCCCTGTCTCTCTCACTCGCGACTCATCTCCCTCTCACCTTCTCTCTCCAACTGTCGCCACCTTTCTCTCCTTCTCTATCTCTCTCTTTCTCTCTATTTCTTTCTCTCACCTCCACATCCGTGATCTCCTATTATTCAATTTTCTTATTTTAGTTATTTTTATTACTCTTTATCTCCCCATCTTATATGCATCTACATGTTCATATATATATTTTACATGTATAATAAGATCGAGTTTTGTTTTGTTTTATTTTAATTCATTTGATCTTATTTTAATCATTTTGGTGAATCCAGCTAGTTTCTATCCATTGGCTAGCCGTGTTGCTTGGCTGGGAACGGGAGACTGGGGGCACTGACTAGTTAGGCCTCCCGCGGAAGAAGACCTATTTTGCTAGTTGTAGCTGGGGTGCGCACCTTAGTCTGGATGGCGTACGAACTCATGTTCCGGTGCATAGTGCAGCTTCATATGTTTCCCATTGAGAGGTGGGCCTTGTGGTCGACGACCATATATGCCCCGCCCTCATAGACATTGTGGACAATGTATGGACCTCGCAAATTCAGCTGTAGCTTCCCACTGGTGTTCCCCGCCAGGACTTCTTTTTCCTAGATCATGACAAGGTCGCCTTGTTTGAAGGGTCACTGCTTGCGAGTTTGTCATAGGCTCACGCCAGGCGGGCCTGGTATGCTTGTAGGTGTTTGTAGGCTTCGAGCCATTTACCTTCATGGTCGGCGAGCTCTTCTAGCCTTCTCTAGTATTCATCCTTGTCAGGGCTGACTAAGCCGGTATGTATCGCCACGTGGTACGAGGCTAACTGGACTTCAATGGGGATGACGACTTCCACTCCGTAGACAAGGGAGAACGGTGAACATCCCATAGGGGTTTTGTAGATCGTTGGGTAGGCCCATAGAGCCTCGAAGACCTTCTCACTCTAGTCACATTTTCGGTGGTTGACAATCTTAGCCAAGAGCTCGCAGAGGGTCTTGTTGAAGGCTTCAACCAAGCTATTAGCCTGGGGGTTATAGACCAAAGAGGTTCTCCAATCAATGTGAAACTTGGTCGCTAGTTGATACACAACCTTGTTCTTGAATGTCATCCCGTTGTTGGACACTATGCGGTGAGGGTACCGAATCGGTAGAGGATGTTGTGCCGAATAAATCTGGCTACTACTTCACCGGTGACTTCTCGGAGGGGCAGGACTTCCATCCAGTAAGAGAAGTAGTCGGTGGCGGCCAAGATGTACTTATGGCCCCTAGAAGATGGCGGGAAGGGCCCTGCGATGCCCATGCCCCACTCGACGAATGGCCAGGTGGGTGCCATGGGACGCAGTGGGTTAGGAGGTCTTCTGGGTACTGGGCCAAAGGCTTGGCATTGATAGTATGTACAGGTGTACTGGACACAATCCGCCTACATGGTCTGCCAATTGAACCCTTTGAGCTTGATGTTGTGCTTCATTCGATCTCCGGCCTAGTGCACACCACACAGCTTGGAATGGACTTCGTGCATGATAGCTCGAGCCTCAGCTGAGGAGATGCACCTTAGGAGAATTGACTTGTCTTTCTTGTGGACAAGCTGGTACAGGGAGTCACCGATCAACTCATATGATGCTGCTCGGTGGAGTAGCTGGACTCTTTCAGCTCGGTCAGGAGGGAGCCACCCTTTCTTGAATTTGGTGATGGACTCATGCCAATCTTCTTCTTCTAGAGGAGCATTCTGGTCGGGGTCTTAGACCTCATAGATAGTGAGATCAAAGTTGCCTTCAAGTGACCCTGGCATCAGTCTTCTTTGTTTGACTGTGATGTCGACCTCGCCCTCAGGCAAGAGTTTAATAGCCGTGGTAATTTGGCCCGGGCATCTGTCTGGGCATTGCTGCTTCTGAGAACATGATCTATTTTGAAGAAATAGAACTTCTGAGTTAATCTGGTGACAGCGGCGTGGTATGGAGCCAACTTTGGCTTTCGCACGTCATAAATGCCGAGGACTTACTGGACTATTGGCTAGGAGTCCGTGTAGGTTTTGAGGCATTTGACGCCCATGTCGAGAGCCATCTGAAGTCTAATGATTAGAGCTTCATACTCAGCCTCATTGTTGGTCAGAGCTTTCATGAGGGCGCAAGAGTTATATAAGACTCTGCCCTGAGGTGTTAGGGAGACGATGCCAGCACCTGCTATGACGTCTCAGCTTTGATTGCTTCGACTAGTCCCTTAAGAAGCATATCGAAGTACAACTCCCAGTAGGGTAGATTGGCTATGAGGGCATCTTGCTGCCAATAATGCAAGACATTTCTACTCTTCTCAACTGGTTATTGTGGTCCGAGAGCAAGGGACTCCTCGTCTGGGAGCTCCGTGTTATGAGGCGAATCTTCCAGTACTAGATGGGCTACTAAGAATTCAGCCATGCCCTGTCCCATGATTACTTTCCTAGAGATGTAGGTGATATCGCACTCCATTAGTAGGAGAGTCCATTTCCCTAGACGACCTTAAAGAACGGGCTACTTGAGGAGAAACTTGAGGGGGTCGTGCTTAGATATGAGCTCAACCCGATGGGACAAGAGGTAGTGCCGTAACTTCTTGACGGCGAGTACCAGTGCCAAGTAGACTTTCTCCATGGGAGAGTAGTGGTACTCAGCACCGATCAGTTTGCGACTGAGGTAGTAGAGCAGTTACTCCTTGCCTTCCTTGTTAATTTGCGCCAAAAGAGCCCCCAACGAGACATCCATGGCGACAATGTAGAGTATGAGGGGTTTACCCTTGGCTGGTGCCCCCAGGACTGGGGGAGTGAGGAGGTAATACTTGATTTGCTCGAAGGCCGCCTAGTGTCTTTCTTCATTATCTTACTGAAAGGTGGACATCGACCGAAGAGGTTGGAGATGAACCTTTGAATGTAGGTCAACCTTCCTTGGAATGACCTGACCTCAGTGAGGTTGCTGGGTGGTGGGAGCTCCTAGATCGCTCTGATCTTATTGGGGTCCACTTAAATTCCTCGGTATCTGACGATGAAACCAAGAAACTTGCCATTGGATACGCCAAATGCGCATTTTATAGGGTTCAACTTGAGCCCATACTGCCGGAGACACTCGAAGACCTAGCGTAAATTGCGTAGGTGGTCCTCCCACCTTTTAGTCTTGACGACGAGGTCATCAACATAGCATTCGACGATATTGTGCAGTATCTCGTCGACGATTTTGGCCATGGCCCTCTAGTATGTACCACCAGCATTTTTCAAGCCGAAGGGCATACGCTTGTAGTTGAAGATCCCTTTGGGGGACCTGAAGGCTGTGTGACGGTTGTCGTTGAGGGACATCTGGATCAGGTTATAACCGGTCGACCCATCCATGAAAGATAAGGCTTCATGTCTAGTGGTCATGTCAACCATTATCTCTGTGATCTGGATTGGAAAGTCATCCTTCAGACAGGCTTTATTGAGATCCCAAAAGTCAACGTAGATGCAGACTTGCCCACTCTTCTTCTTAACTGGGACAATATTGGCAAGCCAAATCGGGTAGATGCAAGGCTCGATGAAGTCGACCTCCGCCATTTTGTTGACTTCGGACAAGACCTGGAGTTCCAGCTCGTAGCGCATGCACTGCTGGGGCTGTTTGACTAGAGTTGTTGAATGGGATATGGCTAGCTCCTGCTCTACTACGGAGGGGTCTAGCCCTGGCATCTCCTTATGTCTAGACAAAGCAGTCTTTATATTCGAGCAGGAGTTGCCTATAATCCTGCCTTTCTGCGTCGGTGAGGAGAGCGCTGACGAACATTGACTGGGGGGATTCATCTCTACCCAAGTTGATTTCCACGAGTTCGTCAACAGTTGCCTGGCCATCATCCTCCAGCTCGGGAGGAGCGGGTTGGAGCTCGATGAAATCTTCATCGTCTGTGTCGACTTCGTTTGCTTCTTGGTCTTTGAAGCCAACAGTTGAAGCTCGGAGAGCTGAGAGGTTGTCGTTGCTGAGCTCAGACTGGGATTGCTCTGGATTGCCAGCACCTGGCTGACTATTATCGGCTGGTGCCATTGAAGCTTGGCTGGAGTTGCCTGCTAAAGCTGGTAATGCTTCATGACCTTTGTTCTTGGAATCTTCCTCATTGGGAAGGTCTGTCAGATTCGACTCGTTGACTAGCTGGGAGGCACCAGGGACCTCCTCCATCCCGATGTCCCTACAGGCGGACGGTGAAGATTCACTAAGTGCTTGAACTAGGGTATTGGTTCTGGCGCAGAGTGAGATTAAGATGCCGTCTTCCTCGTCCCTAGAGCTGTCGAACTTAGTGTCAACCGCAGTTGGTTACCCACTGGCTGCATCGAACCCATGACGTTAACTGCGTAATAGATGCTAAAATCTGGGTCTTGGTCATAGCCAAGCCCCCTGGTATCTTTGTAAGAAAATGGGGGTTGCCCCCGGACTTGTGAAGGGGTCCACACAATGTGGAAGTGTAGCATCCTAAATTATTAAATACTAAATATCCATCACGTTTCTCTCTTTCTCTCCCTCTCTTCTTCAAGCAACCAATGGAGGCAAAGGCGGGTGAAGCGGCGAGGCTCGTGGGTGAGGAGTGGTGAGGAAGGAGCAAGGATCGAGGCGGTGGCATAGTGTGGAGCTCGCTCGCGAGTTCGTGATGCCGGCGGGGTTTCAAGCAACATTTTCGTGAGGAACTGACGTCCTCGACGTGAGAAATCTTCGGTGGAGATAGGGGGATGGTTCCCTACCCCATGTAGTTTATTTTCCCGTGATTTGTAGGCCGAGGTGAGCTAAGAGTGGGTTAATCTTCATGTCGGGGTGGTTTTGCCATGTTTAGGGCAAGTGACGATTTTCATCAGATCAGGCAACATTTCGCCATTTTCTTTTGTGCAATTTGTGGTTTGGGACCCGAGGAATGGTCCCTAATGTTTTTCCCCTCGATTGCGATCGAGTGGGTGTGGAAATAAAACCCCTAGGGTGGGATCGGACGGGGTCTCCACCGATTTTGGTCCACCAACTGGTTGGGTTTGGTTGACCTCTCGGCTCGACAGGAAAGGGGGGGCTCTGCTAGGTTTGGTCGACCGAAACCAGAGGGCCGGTCGACCGACACCTATGGGTGGGTCGACTTACCCTGGGGCAGGTCGACCCACCATGCTAGGCAGTCGATAGACCCCAGCCTTAGGTCGACCAACCCCTATCTTCTTACCCATTTTGGCCCTGGGTCGACCCAGTTGTGACCCTTTGGTCGACCCATGGCCCCGTGGATGTCTCAGACACCCCGTGAGTACTATGACCATATTTTTGGGTGTCCGAAGGTACCGTGTTACCTCGATTAACATGTCCATGTAGTTTAAGAGTCCAGGTGACCCAGTGTGTTTTGGACTTTCTTGTTATGCTAGATCGAGTCATCGTGTGTTGGTATAAGTGCATAGGGCTGTCCCCGCACGACATTGGCTTCTTCAGAAAGTGGTTTTCGTGTGGGCCATGCGTATGGCCTATGACCAAGTGTTCTGTGACCCAGCCTAGGGCTGAGGGCTTCTTGGTCTCCCTTGGAAAGGGAATGAACTCGGCGTTATGAGCTACCTTGTGAAATCTTTTGACCATTGTTTCTGACTCTAGGAGCAGGGCATATTGACGACATGAAGCCATTCTATATGACAGTCTTTACCTAAGTCGCGTGACTCAAAGACCATTGGTTTAGTAGGTCTAGCTACCCATCCAGAGTCTAGTGGCACTGAGCCATCGCGTACTTCGTGTTACTTGCGAAGGGTGTGTACGTGACCTTCGGTGTTTCCTCTCTACGGAGAGTGTCCACGTTTAGTGACCCCCCACTAGTCGTAGCCTTCTTACAGCACACGTGTGATGACCTACCCGGGAGTGGTAGAGCGGCTTTCCCAGTGTGACAATTTTTAGGCTAGTTATCATAGGGCCCCCTATCTTTGTAGCCTGAGTCTGGGCTGGGGGGAAAACCAGTTAGAGGACCCAACTTAGAGCGCATAGTCTGTGTGTGCACACATGGTTGAGGGCGACAGACCCGTGCTGGCGAGCGCGACCCCAGCTTGTCCTTGTTCAGTGGTTACTTGTACAGTGTCTCAGCTTTCACCAAGGGTGAGTAGGGAGATATCTGGGGCGTGGACTTTATCGTTAGTGGATGCATCCGACCTTGCTTCTGGTGGGTAGGTACTCTCATCACGACCTCGGCATCAAAAGTTACAAATTTTCCCCCCAAGGTGCGCCAAGTTAGTTTCCCTAAGATAGAATCGACCCACCCTCACAGTTCTGGCATTCGCAAATAGCTCTGACATCTTTCGACGATGTCGTTGGTCCCGACTCAAAGGAGACTCGACCACGGTCGCAATGGCACCAGTCTCGCCTTCAACAGAGCACATGACTGTTCGTTGCGCCCTTGTCTTCCAGAAGTATCACTTTGGGAGAAATCAGAACCAGAGCTGTACATCCCTGTTCTAGACTCTGCCCCGGCCAACAACATCGACAAGAAATTCCACAAAAAATTTGACGTCCTCCTGAGTTAAGTTAGAGAATTTCGACACTAGTTTCAGCCATTTCTGAGCTCGACAGAGACTGTGGTGGCGCCATCTTCGACTTTTTGTCCAGTTGTTCAAGAAGCAGGTAGAACTGGTGGATCATGGCACTTCAGCTTCTAGCTTAATTCCCCCTCCCCGCATGGCTGGCTTACTGCCCCTCCCTGCATGGAGGTAGTGTTTGATTGTAAACCTCTTAACCCCCACCCCGAGAGCCCACCTCCTGTGTGAGGTGTAGTGCTGTAACCGTTTGATTTCAGGTCAAGCACCATCAACGCAACGTGCCGACGTGTGCCCACGCTTCCCGGCTCACCCACGTCTCCAATCGGGATCAGTGTTTTCACATCGGTCAGGTGAGCATCTGGTACCCTTGGCTTGTTACATGGAAAATAATATACAAACGTAAAAAATGTGTCCACACTTACGACACTAATTAAAAAATGTGTCCTTTTAAAGAGATGCTAATTTATAAAATTATTCAATTAAATAGAGATAGAATATAAATGGACATCTTTTCAAAAAGGCACTATTTTTTACAATCATAAATTAAATAGATGTCGGTTAAAAGAGACATGAATTCTTCTCTCAAACATTTTGTCGTGCTTTGACCCATACCACGGGTCTTCTGGCAGTCCTATCTCATAGCTGAGATGGAGTCCCTATTTCACGTTGTTTCATGCTTATACCTAAATTCTTGGAGATTGAATGACCCTCTGTTGGATATTCCATCCGCCGGACTGGAAATTCTTTCTCTAAGACCTTCGTAAGTTTACGCTAGCATTGCATTCCCTCAAGGCAACCGAGCAGGTTGTACCCTCAAAACTCTTGAATCTCAATTTGTCATATCACTGTGAAGAAACATGATGTCCTAGCCATCATAGAGCATTGTTTTGGGGTTTTGTGAGAGCTCTGTCTCTGTCTAGAATTGGCGACCAGATAGTGGATGTCAATTGAATTAGGGACCGGCTAATGGACGCTATTTCCTTGAATAGGCGACCACCATAGTGGACGTGAATTCTTCAATCCACGGCATCCTGCGTAGACGTCAATTCACCTTGGTTTCTTACTTGTCACAGTTTCATGAGCTACTTTACCGTCCTAATCCTGTAACTCTATTATGTCATGATTGCCATCTGTGTCATGCTATTTCCTTCAAAAATTCGTGCACACTATTTCTGGAACATAACCCCTTGACTCTATATTGGCCATATCTGATTTTGAAATATTAAAAGATTGTGGGTTTGGGACCATCAATGTCAGGTAGGATGGAAGTCCATTCTATAAACTATAGGAAATTCTGGGTGTGACATTGCACCAAATTATGTTATTCTATAAATTAATTTTACTTTTATTGGTAGCTGGGTGAGTCATATGAAATTATGTATATTTTTGTATTGTACAAGAACAAAACCTTTTTTTTAAAGTGGATGGTACCACAAGAATAGAACCACAAGAGTGAAAAGAATGAACATTTTCAGTATCTTTGTCAGCATATGAGAGTTTTATTCAGCAATACGTATGTGCGTAACACAAATGATAATGGCATTTGACTAAGGACCCTAAATAGCATATCCTCGTCGAGAATATGAATTTGACTAAGGACCCTAAATAGCATTTTACCAGCTTGACAGAGAGAACACCATGCCTGTGGTTTTGGAAAACATATCCAATAGAACATACTAATGAAAATGTAAAGCATATTAAAATTACAAGTAGGCATACTGTCATAAAATTGAAATTACCAAATTTTGAAGCTACAGGAGCAATTCGTTGCAGGTAAACGAGAGGATCCTCAAACTCCTCTTTTGTTGGACAATATACTGGGCAGTCAGGAATTTTGTCAATCCATTCTAAATTAGACATGTTGAACTTTTTGACCTTTTGCTTTGCAAAAGCATCCCTAGCAGTAGAAGCATTACGGTTACGAGAAAATGCATCTGCACTGTCATGCATTCCACATGAAGAAGAAGCTCTCAAAGCATCCCCTCCACTTCTGGTCATCATATTAGAAACATCTGCTCCAGGTGCAACACCTGATTTTAGTCGCTGGAGTCTTTTGCGCTTGAGAGTTTCTAGCCCATTCTTAACCTCTCTAGACAAACCAGTTCTTCTTTCCACCTGTATAGCAAAGAAAGTATAACAGAAAATGTTAAAAAGAAGGAAGAGAAAATGAACATTTTCCTACTCCACCTTATTGTGAAACTAGCCGATTTTGTCACAGTATCTGTTACATTTTCAGTTTGAAAATGGCAGGTATATCCAAATCCAGGAAATTTACTGATTCTCTGACTACTTTTTGCAGCAATAATCACAAATAATGGCAACTTTGATCAGCAGATCCTCGAAGGTTCAGAAGGGCAAGTTGGAATTTCCGCCATGGAGTCTCACAGACACTGAAATCACTGAGTTTTTGGAATTACCAGTCATTGTATCAGATTCCAACTTCTACTAATGGGGAAAACAAAAGAGTTTGGACAGTGGAAGCAAATGGTCATTTTCTGGTCGTATCCTTCATCAAGATTGCAATCTGAAATGGCAGTATAGCTAGCTGTATTACCTCACTAAAGATAAGGATATATTTCAAAAATTACCTCACTAAGGATAAGGAGTTTTCATTGGAAAGTTACACGCAAAAAGATTACTTGCCAGCGATAGAATTAGATTTCCTAAATGATGGTATAGCTAGTTGTATTTTCTGTGGATTCCAAGATGAAACCTATGTTATCAGAGGCGCTTGCCAAAGTGATGAGGCAAGGCAAGGTGCCCATATCTCAGCTCGCTTCTGCCTATCTTGCCTAGGTAAGCTGCCTGTGGCTGCAGGAGCCTTTGGGCCAATCCCACATGGGCTGCTCAGCACATTCCTATAAGAAATTTCGACTCACCCCACTTCCCCCACAACCTAACCGTGCAAGTCAATCCGTGATGCGAGTCCCGATCTATGTGAATTTGATAGGTTATTAATTTATTTCTCACATCTAAATGGATGAATTTACTAATCTGATTGATTTTATATATGTGCTGTTGAGACTGGACCAAACTCTCTCCATGAAATCTGAGTTACTAAAATACACAACAAGGTGGGTTGATGGGTGAGTACTGTGCGTACATAGAACATAATCAAGATATATATATATATATATGTATATATGTATGGGGAAAAGAAAAACTCAAAAATCTTGGGGAAGCTTTGGGGAGTACAAGTACACACATGAAATATAGCCAAAAGGAAGGTTTCATTTGGGTTAAGGCGCCAAACTGATCACACAAGCAAAAATGAAATCATGATATCGCGATCACAAATAAAGGAGAAGAACAGTGACATGGTGGTGGAGATGCATGGATCAAAAGGGTGGACACATCCAATATTCTCTACGAACACCTCATATGTCTTTAATTGAGAAAAATGATAACCTCATATCGGATATAAATAAAAGGAATATATATATATATATATATGACAGAGATCAAAGTATTTTCTGCTAATACCTCAGGTGGTGGGAAGGTGCCGGTCAAAGCCCTTACCCGGTGCTGGGACTGCAGGAAATAATGGCATTTTAGTTCAGGAAAGAGCAGATGCTAAGTTCAGAAACACCACACACCCACGCCCTGCAAACCGGTTTCCCTGTTCAAACATGAACGAGGAGAAGGTTGCACAGGAGATCCATTGCCAAAACTGTGAAACATGTTTGCAAGTTTCTGGGATGTGGATATAACTTGAAATGACACATACAAATGCATGAGAGAGAGAGAGAAGTAGAATGATGGGTACACAAACACATAGATAGATTTTGAGAGAGGGAGGATCAGAGAGAGAGAGAGAGAGATGTGTGAGGGAGAGTATGATGAAGAGGGTGGAGAGGGGAGGGAGAGAGGGTATGCTTGGCTCCTCGCACGCCACCCACAGTAGCCAATCGCCCCATGGATTGGTCTATACGTGTGGCATACAGGGAGCCAGGCACAACCCATGTCACCTTTCTTCTCCGACCTCGACGGCCCTTGCTCGTACCTCCCTCAAGAACCACGCTCGATCGGTAAGAGAAGCCCCTGTTCCCAGTTCCTGAGCTCTCCTTCGATCAGAGCCCTCCTGTTCGGTCCTCATCACATGGAGAAAGAGCGAAGCTTTCAACACGGAATCCACATGAAAGAGGGCAAGCAACCCGGGGGAGGGATGGGCATGCAGCGAGAAGGAAGGGATGGGATGGGATGGCGTACACGGACGGGTGGGAGGAGGGGGAGGAAGGGAACCGGCCGGAAGAAGGCGGCCAGGCGCGCCGGCGGAGAGATGAGAGGGGTCGTGTGGAGAGGTGGTGGTGCAGATTTATAGGACTTGAAAGGAGAGGGCTCCCTCACTATAAACCAAAGAAACCCATCAAAATCCCCGTGAAACACCAAAAACCCAAATACCTTTATCAAATAAATGCCTAGCGCGCAGATGGCTTTACCTCACTTACACCCAACACAGCCCCTCAAAAATCTCTTCTGCCCCCCATTCTCCTCTAACTTGGAGAGCCCATGCCTAGGTGTAGCTGGCCTGTGGTGGTGCCCTTCTCTAAAATTAGCAGGGTATTTGGATATATAGAATCGAGAGATATGAGAGAGAGAGAGAGAGAGAGAGAGAGAGGCACATGACAACCCATGCCTCTCCATTTTTCCAAGCCGGCAGGGGTCTATAGAGCAAAAAGACTAAGTTTCCTCTCACCCTCGAAAGGGTAAGTAATACCATAAGATGGGACAAAGTCAAGCTCATCGAGTATGGGAAAGAACAAAAGGACCTCGAAGGTAATATGACCTATGGTGTACGCCGCGGTAATGGACCGCAAAGTAGGGTGTGTGAAGCAATGACTATGGGGCTGGTCAGACCCTACTGCCAACATATATGCCAACTCCCATTGATAATCTAAACTCCTAAGGAAGTCCTTCACATTTTCTACAAAGTAGAAGGACTGTAAAGTGGTGTGAAAGGAGTTAAGGGGTACTACTGGGAGTGCTGGTTCTATGGGTGAGTAGCAAGGAATCGAGACATCTAGATGTGGACCCTTCCTTAACCATCTAGCTAAAGACTCTCCAATGACAAGTCCGCCATCAAGAGGCAAGAATGGCTCAAGATGAGGGTTGAAGGGTGAAGCATCTCCCTCGAGTGGGGAAAGGGAATCCTCCATGAATTGGGTAGGACCCTGGCTCACCATCGAGGGTACTGGGCCGAGAGTGTGGGCACAGACCTCTGTAGGTTCTGGCACGATGTCGTCTTGGCTCGGGGGTGGGCTACGGGAAGTCGGTGGTCCAATAGGAGTGCGCATCCTTTCTAGTCTCTCCCTAAGTTTGCAGAAGCTCGGCGAGGTTGGGATCCCTTGGGATAGAGATGTCCTGGGAGACTTGCCTATAATTATGAGGCATAGGCTTAGACCTAGACTCATATATGGGTGGAACCCTTTGCCTTCGACTTTGATCTTCTCAGTTGGAGTTGACAGGGTGGGGTAGATAGGTCCTTCTAAGCTCATCTTTCATGTCATTCCAGGTCTTGATAGGTCTTTACCGCCTAATGTCTCTCAAGCTCTCAATGCATCACCACTTATCCTTGGCTTCGTGCAAAAGTCTCTCCTTGGTAAAAGAGACTTGCATGGCCTCGGACATGGAGTAACACCCAAAATACCTATCCATGGCGGCTTCCCAAGTTAGGCTGTCACTCGAGACCTTGGAACCATCAAAGGTAGACTTCCAGGCATCCTCTGGTCACAAAAATTATCGTGGACGTGGGCAGGGATGTCCCTACAACGTTCGAGGAAGGAGAGTCGCAACGCAGCGCCAAGGAAGCTGGGACGACGTGGAAAGTGGATCCCTATGCAGTCTACCCAGTCTGTTGGCAGCAGGGGAGCAGTAGGAAAAGGGGGCCAAGATGCAGCCTTCTGGTCATCTGTTGTGCATGAAATTTGGCGTGGACACTGGTAGGGACATCCCAGGGACGCCCGTGTAAGCTGAGCTACAATCGAGCACTGTGGAAGCTAGGGTGAATTTTGGAACAGACCCCTATGCGTTCAGGTCTGTCTGCAAGTAGCAGAACAGAGTATGGAAGATTGGGCTGGTACCGGGGCTTCCAGGCAGCTTTTGGGGTGGGGTTTTTTATGGGGGTTAGGGGAGGGTCGTGGGAGAATGGAGATGGGGTGGTGGGGCAGCGTGTAATGTGAGTTTTGGGTGTGGGAGATAGTGGCAGTGGTGCTCTGTTCTGTAGATCTATGTAGATAGAACTGGGAGTAGAGAATGTGGGCGGTGGGACATGGGGTAAAAAGGCTCAGAAAATTATAAAAAAATTATGGGGGATGGGTTAGGGCTTGGGGAAGATGTGCCCCAAGTTTCAGAGCGATTAGGTCAGGGTTTGGGTACGAAGTGGGGTCTGTGGATTGGGGCGGACTCTACGCGGCTGGTGATCTGCGATTCGACCTCGCTGGGCGCGGCTCCCGGCAGGCCTATGGTGATGCTGACGATGGGAATGTCCACATTCGGCAGGTTGTTGACGGGGAGTTTGGAGTACGCCGTGATGCCGCCCAGCAACAGCCCGACAAAAACGATAAAAGGCACCAGCGGGTGCTGTATCGCCCAAGACGAGATGCGCAGGCTTTTGGAACTCATCGCCTAAAGCCCATTATTTGCCTGGGCCTGACGGTGCAACGTGGATCGCATCGCCGTTATGCAAAAAGGCGACGGCGCCGCTGACCACCTGCATGCCGGGGCTGACTCCTTGCAGCACCTCCACCACGCCATTGGCGCGCTCGCCGGTCTTGATGGGTATCCTGACGGCCTTGCCGTTGGCCACGGTGAATATAGACGCCGTGGCGCCTTCGAAACGGATGGCGGTATCGGGCAGGTAGATGCCCTTCCTGGCGGGCAAAGAGGCGGTGACGCGCGCGAATTGCCCCGGGATCAGTTCCGGGCGCTTGTCGAAGCTGACCCGCACCTTGGCTACCTGCGATTGGCGGTCTATCTGCCCGGCCGTGCGCCGCACCTTACCCGGATAAATCGCCGCGTCGCCCAGTATCTGTATCTGTACCGGCATGCCCAGCTTGAGCTTGGCAGCATCGGCGCTGGACACTTCCAGTTCTATTTCCAGCACGTCGTCGCGCAGCATCACGAACAGCGGGTCTGTGCTCTGCCCCAGTACCAAACCTTTATACGCTTTGCGCGTGATCACGGTACCGGCGACCGGAGCGTAGATCGCAGCTTCCTTGATGTGCAGGTCGGTTTCCGCCATTTGCGCGTCTATCAACGCCAAGTCGGCCTGCGCCATGTTGACTGCCTGTTGCGCAGCTCTGACGTGAATCTCGGCGATACGCCGGTTGGTGGCGCGCTGGTCTGCGGTCGGTTCGACCACAGGCTCGGGAGCGACGCGGCCTTTATCCAGCTGCGCCTGCGCCAGTTCGGCCTGCGCCTCCTCCAGACCGGCTTGCTGCTGTGCGACTGCCGCATCTGCGCGTTGCTTCACTGCCTGTAGTTGTAATTTTTCTATCTGATTGAGGCCGCTCTCCAGCAGCGAGGCTTGCGCTTGCGCCAGTTCGGCCTGCGCCATGCTGAGCCCGCTTTGCGCGGCTTTGACGTGTATCTCTGCAAGGCTTACCGCAGTCGCCCGCTGGTCTGCGGTGGGCTCGGCCAAGGGCTGCGGGTATGCTCGGTCTTGATCCAGTTGCGCCTGCTCCAACTGCGCCTGCGCTTCTTCCTCCATGGCCTGCTGTTGCGCCAGCGCGGCCACGGCTTTTTGGCGCATGGCCTGCTGCTGGGTCTTCTGGTTCAGCAACAGGCTGGTGTCCACCGTGGCCAGCAGTTCGCCCGCGTTGACCTTTTGGTTCTCCTCCACCATCACCTGCTGGATGCGGCCCTGGGGGACGTTGGCGAACACCATCACCTCCTCGCGCGCCACTACCGGGCCGGAAAAAGCCAGTTGTCGTTGTACCGAAGAGATTTGTGCGGTGATGGAGGTGACGGTGATGGCAGGTTGCGCATCATCCGCAGCCATGTTCTGCGCTGAGTGAAGCAGGCTGAAAGCCAATCCCATCAACAGTGAACAGACTTTGGATGTCGGGTTTTTGTTGACCATAGTGGCGTGGACGCGTCGCGCGAAAGCTCGCTCATCAGATTCTGTTCGGTGAAAGTCGTCGGGGTCGTTCCCTGGATAGAGGCAGCAGGAAGGTAGAACGGACCGGGACATTGCACCACGGGCTTGGACCTTTCTAGAGCCAGGCGGGATGCCGGCCTTCTTCTTGTTCTCTTGGTCGGCAATGTTGACCAACTTTTCTCTTTTTGTCCTTTCTTTTCTTTTCTTCTTCTCCTTTTTGTGCAATAGGCCAAGGTGGGTGTGCAGGAGAGCGCTCACCCCCGCAGGGAGGGGATGAGTGGTTCGCTCCACCGCATCAATCCCACAGTGGTAATCTCCGTTCAGCGAGGGTCTTGACGGACATGGCCGAACAACGCTCTCTCGCCAATTCTTTCTCTTCTTTTGTTTCTTTCTTTTCTTCTCTTCTTCTTTTCTTTGTTCCCTTTTTAGTGGCCTTCATGATTCCTGAAAGCTGCACGTGCCTCAGAGTAGCATCTTCGAGGCCACAGAGACAATTGTGCTAAGTCTGACTTTTCTCCCCATGGGGCTGGTGAAGACAGCGCCCTACAATTCATCGAAGCAGGCAAACATCATTTATTAGGGGGCCATGAGGCCCTGAATCCTGGTGAAGAGATGAGGGTGGTTTTAAGTCTCACCGGGCATGCCAGACTTGTGAACGCACTTTTTGATTAAAATATTCATTTGTTGGTTTATTAAGTTTATTAAGTGCGTGGGCGTGCCAATCACAAAGTGACAATTTATTCAGATTTTATGGAAACCCAGGGTGCGCTCGATCTGACTCGGTCAAACGATTGTGTGGTTCGTGTCGGGACCAAAACCCGCCACGCCATAAAGGTCACGACATCATTTACATCCCCTCGAAGAGGGGAACACCCTTGATTAATCGCCGATAAAAAGGGTCTCATGGCCAGAAAATTAATTGCATGAAAAATTTATTAAGAAATACTGAAGTCTTCGTACGAGGGTATGAAGAAAGCATTTGAGATCATGTCGGTCACGTATTGACCATTTAATATTCGGACGAGTGTCTGGCCTGAGAGTATCGTAATCGTAGCCAGGAAAATCAGAGCATATGTATGACCAGGTACGGCAAATTTATTGTTTCGAGGAACGAGAAACGTTCAGTTAAATCCTGATCAGAGTGGTCAGAAATTAACAAGTTTGTCAGCCCGGTGCAAGATCAAGCCGCGACCATACTGTGGTGGGCCCCCCGCGGTCGAAGCAAGACTTGCGTGAGCGTCATTAATATTTTCAAAGCCGAAGGGCAACGGGGAAGACGTTTCGAGATTAAGTCCCGAAGGAAACACATTTAAGATAGTAGACTATAGGCCTAGGATGTGGGCAAGACAATGACCATGATCCGGGTGGACCCGAGGTCTAAGCGTGGCCCGTGAAGGTCTCATCAATGTTTCCATGCGAAGGGTCCGGGGATGACGAGGGCCTTCTCATTCCATTCGGATTTTGTCAGTCATTCATGGACCATTTTATGTTCAGACAAAGATCCGTATTGAAGGTACAACTTAAACGGAAATAAACCCGTATAAATGTATGCCGAGTTTACGGCAATTCCAATGAAGGAGCAAAAATGAATCCCAATGGAACGAATCCAGTCTGACGAACTATTGGCCTAGAGCAATGTCAGGTTAGGGCCATATCGGGATGGTTCCCAAGGGTGCAGGCTTTGTTGATCGAGCAAGAAGTATGCAATACTTCTCCTTCAGGGGATTTGAGGATGACGCCCGCCCCTACTCTAATTCTTGTCTCTCCAAATGGGGGTGTTTCTGTTCTTGATGCACCGTTGAAGTATAGTTGCCAAGTGGCTTGCTGGATCTAACACACCTCCCGAGTTTCATCTTTGGGGAGCTCTGTGATTAATGGGGAATTTTAAGGCATCGGGTGCGCTGTAAAGAAATCTGCAATGGCCTGGCCTTTTGCGGTACATAAGAAATGTCAAACTCCATGAGAATGATGGCCCATTTGCCCAGTCGTCCTTTCAGGATTGGCTGAGAGAGTATATATTTGACTGGATCGGCCCTGGATATTAGCTTGATTTCATGAGACAGCATGTAGTGCCTCATTTTCTTGGCTGCGAAGACCAGTGCGAGGTAGACTTTTTCAATTGGTGTATATTTTACTTCGACCCCGACCAATCTTCAGCTAAGGTAGTACAGAGCCTGTTCTTTTCCTTCTTCATTACTCTGGGCCAGCATTGCCCCCAGAGAATATTCGGTGGCCACTATGTACAGGATCAGCGGTCGCCCTTTAATAGGTGCCCCTAAGACTGGCGGGGTATTCAAATATTCTTTCAGCTAGTCAAGAGCCCTTTGACATTCTTAGCTCCACTGGAACGGGGTATCTTTCATCATCAAATTGTGGAATGGTAGGCACCACCTAGACATGTTAGAGATGAACCTACAGATGTAGGCTAGCTGGCCTTGCAATGACCATAATTCTGTCAGGTTCCTTGGAGGAGGCAGCTCCTAAATAGCCTTGATTTTTGCGGGGTCTATCTCAATTCCCTAGTATCTGACGATGAAGCCCCGGAATCTTTCGCTGGAGACGCCAAAAGTACACTTTATTGGGTTCATCTTTAGTTTATGTAGCCATAGCCTTTCAAATATAATTCTGAGGTCAGCCAGATGGTCCTTCCTCTTCTTTGTCTTGACGACCAAGTTGTCGATATAGCATTCGACTTTGCTATAGAGTAACTCATCAAATATTTTTGCCATCGCCCTTTGATAGGTGGCGCCAGCATTCTTAAGGCCGAAGGGCATCCGTTTGTAATGGAAAATCCCTTTAGGTGACCGAAAAGCTCTGTGGATTCTATCATGCTCTGCTATCCAGATTTGATTGTAGCCGAATGACCCGTCCATGAACAACAAGGCCTTATGGCCAGTAGTGGCATCGATCATCACTTCGGTGATTGGCACTGAAAAATCATCCTTTGGACATGCTTTATTCAGGTCCTGAAAATCCACACAGATCCGGATCTGGCCATTTTTCTTCTTGATGGGCACAATGTTGGCCAGCCATGTAGTATATTATTTTTCAGCCATGAAGTCAACACCTATCAGCTTGTCGACCTCCTTGCAGACTTCACGCACTAGTTCGGGCCTCATTCGCCAGGATGATTGCTCCACTGGCTCAGCTTTAGGGTCAATGGTCAAGATATGCTGGGCAACTGCAGGGCTAAGGCCTGGCATCTCTTTGTAATTCCAAGCAAAGCAGTCTCAAAATTCTTGGAGTAGCTTTACATACTGTCCCCTCTCTTCAAGTGACAAGAGGCCACTGAGGAAGGTCGGCCTGGGATCATCCTTGGTGCCGAGGTTTATGTTGGAACATGTGAAGCCGGATCTAGACAAGGGAATTTTAAAACCTTGCTACAAATAAAACAAATATGATGCTAACTGTGGTGTCCACTACCACATCAAGCTTGCCTCACCTCCAGAAGGACAAAAACTAGCTGGAGGGAAGGTGCTTGCAACCTTGACCTAGGAAACAGGACAATAAAACCAAAAGAACGTGCCTTTCAATATGCCCAAGAGCAGTTTTTGCCAATGGAATTGAGGATTTTAAATCGCATTTTGAGCTGCAATTCAGACAGTTTCCTGGACAAATTTGAAGCATTTCAGCAGGTCTTTCAAGCAACAGATGTGCTACCTTATCAATAGCATCCTTTTTCTCTGAAGAAACCTTTACACAAAGATAACGAGTAATAAAATTATGACGGCAACTGATATTGAATTTAAAATTCAGTTACAGATCTGGGCAGAAAGCTAATGCATACCGTACAAGGAAGCTGCAAATTAAAAGTTGCAGCTGGTGAGCTTGAAGTCTTTTCTCTGGATTTCCCATAGTTAATCATGTGATTCTCCAAGACTGCACCAAAGCAGGGGGGTTTCACACACCGAAAAGCATGTATTACTAGGTCAGACAAGTTCAACTCTGAACAGCTGCTGCACTCGCATTTGAAGAAATATTGGTCTTCTAGAAGCTTTTGTCGGTCTCGAGAACCCCACTGTCCAACCTTCAATTAAGGAAAATTGAATAACATGTAATAACTGGTGGAAATCAGTTACAGTAATAAGCAATCACCCTAGCAAAAGCAGCATGTATGGTACCTGGGGCCCATAAGAGAGCTCCAAAGGGAATCCAGCTGGTACAGACTCAGTTGAACGTAAAAGAAGTTTACGGGAGAGAAAATAAGCATGGATGTTGGGCTGGCATGAATGATTGAACAGCCTGCCTGTTGAATAAATTGCCTGACCAACTCTGAGCTACAAGTTAAATCATAACAACCAAGACAATGCATCAAACAATGAACTTCTCAGTAGCATCTGACAGTAGACATCCACCTTCAAATGTTTTCAAGCATATCCAGCAAGTTATGTTAAAGAAGCTTCTGTCAAAAATGGGCACATCATACCCACTTTTAGAGATGAGACAAGTGACTTGGACATATTATCTGCAATAGAATTCTGCACCAAAAATTAACAATGCAGTAGACAAGACATAGTACAATGTTTTCCACCTTTTGGTGCCTCAGGTATATATCCCACATCTGATTCATAAGGTTCTAACAGGAACCCCTTTAATAAACCAAAAACATCCAATAGTACCAGCTGTATACAGCCTTGCTCTGTTTGATAAATATCACTTCACATGTCTCAGAACATGTAGGAAATGAAAAGCTCTTGCAGTTGGCTCACTCAGAAGCCCAATGAATGTTTCAAATAAACAAGAAAACAAGACCTCAACTCCAAACTGTGGCTGGTGGTTTATTCTTTCTGTAAACTTGTAAAGATGGAAAAGTTGCTTACCTAACATTCTTTGTCAACAAAATTCTACATTAAATATGTAGGATGAAATATTTGATAATAAGGCAGATAACAATACATATCAGATGGAAAAACATAATTTCGTGTTTCTGGAGGCTGATGTTTTACGGAATGAATATCGAACTATGGTTTCCTGACTCATTATGACTCCCTATCAAATTGTCACTTCATTTTTGAGATTTATGAGTTCTGACAAAAAGATGACCTAAATATAAAATTGACTGGAGGACATCATCCCCCTACAACTCTCAAGCCAATGGACTGGTAGACACCTTCAATAAAATGCTATGCACCTTACTAGCAAAGAGTGTCAAATCCAATAAAAAGGATTGGGAAGAAATGATGTACGAAGCACTTTGGGCTTATCGTACAGTCTATAAAACCCCAACTGGCTGTTCTCCCTTCTCCCTCATATATGGGTCAGAATCCGTGGTGCCAATCGAGCTGGAGATTCCGTCACTGCGGGTCGCCATTCATCATGGGTTGGCTAGCAGCGAACAAACTGACATAGAGAGAAGACTGGAAGAGCTCGCCGAGCTTGAAGGAAAGCATCTCTGAGTGCAACTGAATATACAACTCTACTAAGCTCGTATGGCCCGTGCTTTTGACAAGCTGGTCAAAGGATGGGAATTCAAGAAGGGTGACCTAGTGTTGGTCAAAAGAAAAGAAGTAATGTCCTCCAACCCCAAGGGGAAGCTGGTTGAAAATTGGGCCAGACCATATATCATCCATCGGGTCTATGACTACGTCCTTGTAGATCACAAGGGTGTGGTCCAATTCTCCCGTCTTAATGGGAAACACTTGAAGCTGTACCATACAGTCCCATCGGCCTCCACGGAATGACTGAAGTTCACCATGGCCTAGTGGCACTCCGCCCTGGTCTAGCTCTCTAAAATACCCAACCAGCTCGGACCAATTCCAAAACTGTTGGTCCGTAATTCCAGAAGCATCCCTGGTATACACTAGTCTCGGGACCCCTTGAGAGCCCCGTATAGCCCCACCAGGTGGTGACCCTTTCCCGTTACTGTCATTACAAGCCTTACGCTCGAATCGGTGCAAAAATCCTATCTTTGTGTTAGCATTACTTTCTTGCTAATAAATAAACTACTTTCTTGGCGCAAGACTCTGTGTCCTAGCTGACTTTCATGTTATTGCCATTATGAGCCTGAAGAAGGTCGATCTCGCGCTGGTCCTGAGCTGGAGGAAGTGATCACGGCATTGAGACCTGTAAGGAAGGGAAATGGATCAGGGGGCCTAGGGATGATTCCCTGGGGAAAAACCCTCCGATGCCTAAGTCAGTAGAGCAGTGGTGGAAGTTGTGAGGGGAGGAGGAAGGGGTTGCGCGAGATTCCTCTCCACCAAGATGGTGAGGAAGTTCCTGCTCAGGGAGTTTAGGCGTGTTCTCCCTTACCTTTCGTCGAAGGGAGTCCCAAGTATAAATAGTGCGCCAGCTTCATGAGTCCCTTAAGTGGAGGAATTTGGGCAGGAGTTACGTCCTCGACATGGGCTCTTTACGTCCCCATCATGGGCTCTTTATAGTCTTGAGGACTCTTGGCCTCCCTTATCCTCATAAACTTCTGCTCATAAAGGGCTCTCAATGTCAACATGGATAAGCACTCGTCAGTCGACCCAAGCATGGAGGATTCCAGCCCCTATCTGGGCGATAGGCATAGCTCGGGTGTAATTCGATCGGAGTGGGCGTGGGGCACCAGCCCTTATCCCGATATGGGGTGTGGCTCGGGCATGAATCTTCCTCTGATCGAATTGACCTCTGAGCCTACTAGCCGCCTAGGAGGTGTTTGATTCTGAGTGGACTTATTGGGCTTTCATGATAAGTGGGCCCTGTGGGCTGTCACTTAGATGAGCTGGGCCTCGTTTGGTCTTGCTGGACCTCATTCGGCCGCTCTTAATTGGGCTACAGAAATCCCCCTCTCCACTTGTCCCCCTCCTACTCCCGAGCCTTGTCAGGCTCAGAGGAGTAGCCGTTGGGTTTTGGACTGGCGTGGCTCAGGTGGGTAGAAATCTGGCAGTGATAAGAAGCCATGTGTCGTGGTCACCTGGGCCCGTAATAATGATAATCCTGATTGATTTGAAACGAAGAGGCCCCCTTTGTCTTAGAGGTCGGAACATCACGTCGTCGCCCGTGAGGGGATATAAGCGTTATGCGTTGTTGGCATTCTGGACCGCCACTGCTTTAGGGTTTTGCTCTCCTTCGTTTTTACTTTTAGATGCCGTGGAGATAAGGCGGAAGAGCAGGGACTTGCGGCAGCATTCGCAGAGTTGGGGGAGATAACCGCGGCAGCGATCCCACAACTTACTCTTCCCCCAGAATCTTCGAAGTTTTTGGAGCCTTCTTCCCCAAGCTCTTCTTCGGAATCCATGGTGGACCAGCGTCCGGACGAGCTCGAGGCGAGAGTGGTGGTGATACCGCCGGCTCCAAACTGCAGCGAGCTGGGAGAGGTGGAGGTGAAGCAGTTGGAGCACTAGTTCTGCCTGCCTTGGAAGTATTACTTCGCCACCACTACCCCTTACTAGACGAGCTTAGATTCTCATACTGGTCATTTTTGCTCCTTCCTCTTGTCGTGGAAGGGTGGATTCCGTCTCCCTTTTGACCCTTTTGTTCTTGACCTCCTCAATTTCTTCCTATTGCCTCCCATTCAGTTGATAGCCAACTCTTATCTCCTCATTTCGGCTTTCCGCATCCTCTACTTCCAGTGTAAGGTTCCTCCGTCCTTGGACCTCTTCCATTATTTCTTTGAGCTGAAGGAGGATTCCTCAGCTGGCAAGGGTTTCTATTATGTTCAGGGAAGGTGAAATGGGAGCTGCGTGTCCTTAGCCGTGAAGGACTCTTCCCACAAGGGGTGGAAGACTCGGTTCTTCTGGGTGGAAATTTCTTCAGTGGAGGAGTCGTGGAGATATCCCGTGATGCCCAACTTTCACCCAAACATCCCTCCAAGACAGGATGAGTTCACCCCGGAGGTTGAGAAGCACGCAGCGACCCTGCTGAAGCATCGCCAGTCTACGGAAGAGCTGGTGACCCCGGAGAATATCGAGCGGTGCCTTCTCAAGCGACTACGGCCGATAGGTATGGGCACTAGGAATCAGCTTTCCCTTCGGATGAGGAAGTCATTCTTCTTTCCCTGACCCTGTCTTCCTTTGCGCAGACACCAGGAGGTCGGCTGAGGAGGAGGCACCTTTGATTGAGGCCGCCGTTGAGTCGTGAATTCCCGAGGATTCCGCCCGAGCCCAAGACAAGGGCAAGGGGGTTGCCCGGGAAGGGTCTTCCAAGCAACCGGGGTCCAAGCGCAAGGATCCCGTGGAGAAGATGCTGCGGGACGCCATGAAGGCCAAAAAGTGGGCCAAGAAGGCTGGGACCATCCCCGCAGTTGAAGATGGCTCTGGTTCGGCTCTCCCCTCTGCCGAGCTAGAAGGGGCCGAGCCTATTCGACTGGCTCTCCCATCTGCTGGGCAAGAGGGGGCAGAGGAGGCCGGGGCCGAAGCGGGCGGCTCGAGGACCGTCGCCGAGACTGGAGCGCCGAGCGAGGCAGGTGGCGTTCAAGGCGGAGACGCCGGGGCCGAGTCGACGGAGACCGGGGAGTTGTAGGAAGAGGTGATGCAGCCCCAATAGACCGAGGTGAGAGAGGCGGAGGAAGCAGCGACTCAATCTGGGCCAGCTGGTGGGGTCCCCGAGGGGGTGCCGCTCGGAGGGGGAGCCCCTATTCCGGCTGCTCTGGAGAGACTGGGCATCCGGGGCCCTCTATACCAGAAGTGCTGCAGCATCACCACAAAGGTGGTGCGAGGAGGAGACAGGCAGCGATCCCCGGCCACGGCCCTCGAAATGGTTATGGAGGGTGGCCTGATTCTAGCCCAAATGGGGGCCACCCTGGCAAAAGCTTACGCTCGGTCGGAGTCAGATCGGGCAAACCTTGCCTGGACCCTCGGTACGTCCAACGGGAAGATATCCCGGCTCACTGAGGAGCGTGATGGGCTGTTGCGAGAGCTCTCCTCATTTAAAGAGCTGGCGAGGGTGAGTCAGGCGGAGGCCCGGGACTTGACCAAGCAACTGGTTCGGGCACGCGAGTCGCTCGAGAGGAAAGGCAAGCTTCTAGAGGAGGAGCGTGTGGCCCGTGCCGAGTGAGATGGCCAGTGGGAGGCCGAGCACGCCAAGCTACTAGACCGAGCAGAGGAAGCTGTGCACCTTCGGTTTGATGCCGAGGCTGATCGGGCCGAGGCAGAGAAGCAGATGGCCGAGACAGGTCGGAGGTTGGCCGAGACAGAACGGGAAAAGGCCGAGCTCGCTAGTAGGGTGGGATCGGTCGGGGCGGAGGCACTCGAGCAGTTTAAATGCTCGGAGGCCTCTGATCTAGGGGCTTGCGTAGCTTGTTCACTCTCCACAAAGCTTTGATGGTGTTGACTTCCTCTTCATCCCCACTTGTTGATAGGTCCGTTTTCTTGATAGGTGAGAGATGTGAGGCATCCTCCATGAGGTGGCAAGGTAGGCCAAGCTGAGGAAGACACCGATGAGAGTTGTAAAACATGAACTCGGTGGCGCCGATGAGCCATAGCTCCACTCCAGGAGAAAGCCGGGTGCGAAGATCTTAGGTTTTAAGGATCCCCGATGCACATGTGAACATCGTCTGGGGCATCATTTTGAAGTATTCTTCCACTCCACTCTCTTCTTAAGCTTGGGCACTCGGTTTGTCACCCACTCACTCAATCCAAGCACGCCCGTCATATAATAGAGTGGGCTCTTACGAAACATTCTAGATGCTCCTTGGACATCCTCACGTGGGCTGAATTTTAGATGAAGGTCCACCCAACTAGTAAGAAGAAGCATAGATCCATATAAGGGCCTTCCCATAGATGTCGAGGTAAGCCCACTATAGAGGTAGGCTAGGACCCCCGGCCCGATCCTCTTTCCCTCTTAAATCTCACATATTGCACTTAATTGTTCTTCCTCTAAGAAATCATCTGCCGAGGGGAAGAGTAAGGCTCCCGCAAGGCATATCACAAAGGCCTTCTTGATATTTTTCATGCCTTCCTCCTTAGCTTGGCCCAATTGTTTGTACACCCATGTGGCCAATTTCATCAAGTTAATCCCTTTGGTAACCCGAATTTGATCCACTGTCTTTGAGCATGGGATTAGGCTGGCCAATATCTATATTGGGTTCATTGGGTGGGGCATGGCTGCCATCTTCTCCTCTTCATCTTGTTTCAATCTCTTTAATCCCAGCAATACCTCTGCTTCTTCTAAGAGTATCATGGCTTCAAAAGTGGGGAATAGAAAGGTTTGTGTACCTGGGTGCTAGATTTGAAGGAGGGCACCTATAACAGCCCAATCTTGGTGAATATTTTGATGATGCTTGGCATGTGTAACCAAACCAAGAAGGTGCCACTGAGACAGGAAGGATTTCATGTCCAAGGTTATTTTAGAAAGAAGGAGAGGAAGCCAATTATTCTTGGTAAATCTTCATGCACCGGGGACGGTCGGGTAATCTTGAGAAAGAACAGAAAGCAAAAAGAAAGGGGTCAGGAAGAGAATAGACAAAAGAAGAGCAGACAGGAAAGCAAAGAGTTATAGAAACAAAAAGAACAGAAAGCAGGAGTTTAGATGAGAGGGCAGAGAGAAGAAGGGATAGTTGAAAGAAGTTGAAACTATGTTTTTCTGCTACAAACTAACCTAGTTCATTGTTATTGTCCTGCTAATGTGACCATCTATCTCTATAATCCTTGATAAGCCCACCTTCGACTTCTTCACTAGGCGTTGAAGTAGGTGGTTCATCTTGTGCCTTCTGTTGTTGCAGAGCCTTTGTTTCCTGATCTTAAGTTGCAGTGGAGCCCACTGAACCCTTGTTCGTGCTAAGAGACTCTGTGGGTTGATGTTTTTAAAGGGAAAACTCCTAGGGAGTTCGAGTTTGAGCTGGATTGGACTCCTGAGGGGCTATTTTCGACCTGGATTGAAGTTGCGGACAAGTGGGGAATTGACGTCCACCATCGTGGATGCACATTAATGGGCGTCCATTTAAGCGGAAACTATTTCTTGATCCGTGGACCTCCACCTCGCAAGAAAGAAACAAGGTGGAAAGACGCGAGTAGGCACAGAAGGCAACACTACCTAACGATAGTACGGTGGAACCAACAAGCAATAATAAATAAATGAAAAAACTCCATACAACTAGTAGTACCGCACAAACCAACCTCGGTCCGACGAAACACAAGTCCACACCTGCTAAGAGACAGGAGCTCTACCCACTAGAAGAACGACCTGATGCATCCCCTAACGTCTTACACCGCGTCTTAAGTGACTCCCTACATGCCCCAGGCGAAAACTGAGACACGCAACAAGTACCACAAACAAGGACTGGTTGGGGTCGCGCTCGTCAGCGCGGGTCCAACGCCCCCAACCACGTGTGCACACACAGACCATGCATCCTAGGTTGGGTCCTCTAGCTGGTTCTTCCCCCGAAGCCTGGACTCGGCTACGCGTGGGGGCCCTACGGCAACCAGCTTAACAACCGTCTCACTCGGGTCACGCTCTCCACCACTCCTGAGTGGGTCTGCACCTGCGTGTGCAGGAAAGGTACGACTAGTGGATAGGTCACTAGAGGTGAAACTCGACTCATGAAAATCACCAATCGAAAGGAAATAGAGCGGCGGTCGACTCGGGACTGCTCCTCAGCCTAGCGGTCCTCTCTGGACTGCAAGGCAAGCCTAGCGGTCTCCTCTGGGACCGCAAGGCCCATCCAAATGGTCAAGCCATGATCGCAAGGAGACGAGCCACATTAGGGCCCAGCGATCTATCGCCAGACCGCTAGCCTGACTGCTAGCCCGGCCAAACGGTCCTCACTGGATCCCAAGGCAATGGGAAATGGCTGTGCCCCGATCGTTACCTAGCACATGGCCCCTCCAACGGTCAGAAACACGCACCTCGAGGGCGCAACGATCAAACGGGGGAAACGGTCGCCTGGCGACTGCCAACCCGTGGGTAGAGGTCTATCGCGGGACTACCACACCGAGCCTAGCGGTCCTGGGAAGACCGCTAATGCCTGCGACAATACCGTGTTATGAAACGGTCTCCTGGAGACCGCCAAGGGAGCCTAGCGGTCCCTAGAAGGGCCGCATAGCTCACCCGAGAGTGAAAATGACGGGAAGCACAAAAAATTCGATCCATGTCCCGATCATCGCCGGATGATGGGGAAACAAAGGGGAATCCATCCCCAACCCTCCTACCATGATTCTACACCCTTAGATTGGTCAAAAACCCCACGAAACGGGAGATCTGGCCCTCAACCTCAAAACATGCATTTTGACCTCCCGGCTCGAAAACACCCCTCTCGACCTCCCCACGGCCTACAAATCACGGGAAAAGCGACAAAGAGTGTACGGATCCGTCCCCCTACTTCAATGGAGCTCGAAAGCCTTTGGATCGCCGTCGATGTTGAAATCACGCTTTTAAACCCACGATCTCCATGCCCCACGTCGGGAGAATACCACCGCCACGATCACCACACCACCGCCGTTGGTCCGCCGTCTGCAGTCGGAGGAAGAAGGAGGCGTCACGGGCCACGCACAGGGAGGAAGCCATGGCTGGGGAGGGGGTTCTCCAACGGGAAAGAAGGAAGAATAAGAAGAAAGAAAAAGAAAAGAAAAAGAGAAAAGGAGGAGATATTTATAGAAAATCTAAAAATAAAAAAATTAGAAAAAAATTATTTTCTCGATCCTCGGAATACGCATAGCAGGATAGTAGCTCGAAGAGGCTAAAATCTAACACAAGCTCACAATGCTACACAAGAATCACAAAATTTGAGAAAACTGGACGAGGTTGTAGTCAACATAGAACCGTTATCTCATAGTAGCGGTCCAGGCATGACCGCTATCAGAAGAGGGTCCCAAGGGGTCTGCGTCGACTCCCTAGGTAGGTGCGTCGACTCTCCAAATAGGAAACGAGAACGCGATTAAGAGAGAACCGCAGTCATGAAGTAGTGATCAAGGACTATCTGCATCCAAGGCAAGAAAAGTAGTAAACAGAGGCCATTTCAGTCGACTAGGATAGGGTTCAGTCGACTGAAACTGGGGAAATCAGTCAACCCAACAACATCAGTCAACTGAAACGAAGTTCAGTCGATTGAAAATAGAGAAATCAGTCGACTTGGAAAACATCAGTTGACAGAAACAGGGTTCAGTCGACTGAAATCAGGACTGGCACACAGGCCCCAGGAAAGAAGGTCGTGGTCTGTCGGTCGTACGTGACCTAGTGGTCACGGTTCTCAGAAGGCCGCGATTTGGACAGAATTTGGCAGAACTCAGTCACAACTTCATGCTGCCTCACTCAAAATAGGTCAAATTCAGTAGGTTCGGACTTTCAGGGTACAACCTGCTCAGCGTCTTAGTGGGAATGCTGTGGGGATGATTTTTATCATTTATTCTGATTCATTTGTTTATTTTGTTTATTTATTCATTTATTAACGCAAGACTACTAGTCACTTTCGTGACGAAGTTTATTGTGCGCTTGTCTGATCAATCAGACAATTGTGGGTGATCATGTCGGGACCGAAAGTCTGCCATACCATAAAGGCTATAGCGTTAATTACGTCCTTCTGAAGGAAGGACAATCCTTGATTAATCGTCAAAATAGAAGAGCCATTGGGGCTGAGAAGAATACATGCAGATAATGTTCATTTTATGAAATAAAGTAGGATTTAATCATGCATGCAAGCAAGTATTATGGTAATATTTATTCTATTTAATTGGTTCCTGGTACGAGGCGGAGAACATAAATCCGAGGATCACCATCACGCATAGTGATAGCTTCCAGTCGGACGTAATCTGAGTTTCTGCAAATCACCATTTGATATACCGAGGAATCGGGAAATGTAAACACCCATACTTATGTTTATGCGACTAAATACGAGTGGATATATAGACGGAAGTTGCTCTCCTTATGTTTATGCAGGTTAGTTGGAGGTCATGTTGTTATTATTATTATTTTATTATTATTTGATCTTTTATTCACATATTTATTCAACAAATTCAAATCAAATTTCGGTAGCACCTCCCCTGTCCCGAGGAGTATCGGGGAGGGTATAGGAGGTTCGTCCACGAAATGTCGAGATAAACTCTAGAAAGATAGTCATGCCCGGATAGCACTCCCGTACCCTATGATGAGTGGGGAATCCTAGGGCTAGCCCTCTAAGCAGTCTATATCACTCACAGGGTCGTCAATCAGTAGCTACCTTTTTATTTTGAGACCGCTCATAGCATGGCGGTGCACACATATGGGTCCATGAGTGTGGACCTGGCATGACCATGTTTGAGCGGACTCGTATGTTGTCGGGACGATGTACGCTGGGAACGACACCTATTAATAATTTATTCCCTTAAATTGGGTACGCGGCTCTTATAATCCAGCGTGACTAGTCATTGTATCTATTCTTGCAGGAGAAGAAGAACGAGAAGGAGGGCAACGCACCATCAAGGAGGAGGAAGAAGAAGCCACAGAGATCATCTTCCACGAGCCTGAGACTTGATCTAGAAGCCGCTGCTGCTGCTCTCCACGGTCCATGGGTTAGGGCATTTCAATCTCAAGCCCAGCTACTTCCACTCTGCTACTCATCATTTCCAGCGCACCCTACCTTCTTTTGAGGGGATTCATGGGTTATTCAAAGGGAGAGACTATATATTTTCTATCCATTTATTTATGATGCCCCTTTTAATCAATACATAGTTGTGAGCATATTCATTCATTTGTTCTTGGTGTTTGCAGGTACGATTGGAGCTTGGATTTGAAGGAACATACATTGAATCTTCAAGAAGGAAGATTGTCTGCTCTGACTTCTTGCGGATTCGATTCCCTCCAACCTAAGCTTCAAGAAAGATTTTCTTATGGCTATTAGAGAACTAAGGAGATATTTCTACATCCTCTCTACGGTTATCTCTATGAGTGTTTCATAGTCAATCTTCATCTACATATTGTTGTGGGCGTATACTCTATATCCTCTTGCTTTTCTAAACATCAGAATATCTATGTGTGGTGTACGGAGCTACGTCTCCGTGTGAGCTATTAGTGTGGGGTGAGATCCCCGAGTGTGTGTACTGCGGTAGAAGCGGCTTGGGGCTAGCTCCCATGGTTGTGTATTGTTGCGAAAGCAGAGTGTATGGTGTTGGGGTTTGTCCCCATTCTGCTATGGTTCATAGCGTGTAGTGAAGTCTCACCGGGGTTTGGTGAGGGGTGGATGTAGGGAGCTCGTCGTGGTCCCGAACCACCTAAAAATCTTTATGTCCATTGTGATTGCCTGTGTTGGGGTTCGTCCCCGTTCACAGGTCAATTTAATAGGTTTTTATTCACTGCACCATCGCACTTCGCTTCATTCGCTATCCATGTTAGGATTAAATTCAATTGTTATTTGCAATGTCAATCCGTGTGAGATCGGAAAGATCGAGAGAACTTTTTAATCTCACTAGTGTTTAGGGTAATTAACGTAGTTAATTTTAATTCCCCTATGGTTAGTTTAGATTGTTTTTAAAATCCACCATCCAGGCAAAAGGGGACAATTCAACCCCCCTTCTTGTCTGCCATCTACTCTTGGCCAACAACCTACGTGTGCCCCTCCACTTGGCACCCACGTGTGCCCCTCCACTCGGCACCCACGTGCGCCCCTCCTTATTGCGCCCACATGCGCTACGCTTGGCTCTTAGCAGCACTTGTAATCTTCATCCTTCGTGCACCATGTGCACTCCCCTATAGTCCTTTGTGATTCCTTGAAAGGTTTGTGCTATTGAAAAAAAAAGGGGAGAGCAAAAATATCTTGTTCTGGCTACTTGGTGTTGGCACATCCTTATTTTCTTTGTTCTATTTGTGTGTTTTATATATATTTGTTCAGTATTGCATTGCATGCATCCTCCCTTTCTTTTATTTTTGTAAGGATTACCCTCTCTCAGTGAATGAAGGACTCTCTGTCAGGAATTCCTCTCGACGGACTAGGATCTCCTCCATCGGGACCTCTATAAGTCCCCGACAGCAAAGGATTCCCTCTTCGTTCATTGGGCTGGTTGTACCATTGAAGTTCCCCGAAGTTAGTCGACCTATTCGTGGCGAGACAAGAGACCATAATTGTCGACCTCCGACGGGAGGGACGTAAGCAAGTCGGGTTCTGCCGGCAGGTTGTTGGAATCTGCGTCCCACAGTGGGGATATTAGCTTGGTAGGCGCAGACCCTGAAGCCTCCACGGCGTGGAGGGTCCACGACCGACTCTTCCTTCCTTGGGGCCAAACCCCTTTCATTCCTCTCTTTCACTCTGTCGTGTACAGGGTGGCAGTGGACTGGTACATTTCGGTGGACAGGCTGGATCTTCTTGGGGACCCACACCTGTTTGAATTTCTTCGGCCTTGGGGCCAGCTTCTCTTGGCCATGGCAGCCAGCTTCTTCTTTCTCGGCTCTCCTCCCAGCAAGGGCCTGGTAGGAGTTGCAGACAGGTACGGCGGGGATCACCCGATCTGGGACTACCTGAGCGTCGTGTCCATCGAGGAAGACGCGGACTCCGCCGATCAGCATGGACTTGTCGGATTGAGAGAGACATCCAGTAATAACAGCAGCATTCTTCCGGAAGCCTTTGCACTGGCATCCTCTGGACTTGTTGGTAGGATTGGGGAGGGCCCCAGGAAGAGTGTGGTGCACCATGCAGCTGGCGACCAGGATCGGACTCTTGGACGAGTCCGGGCAGTATCGGGCCTGCAAGGCCTCGACCTTCTTTGCAGCTTCCTCGATAGACTCCAAGGACTCCACCTCCAGCATGTCGACAAAGGCCAACCCCAAGAAGTTAGGGAAGCAAACAGTAGCAGGGAACGTCCCAAAGACAGTGGGCACCGCCAGGTACCCATGTTTAGCATGGCCAGCAACGATCGCTGGGCCGAAGTTGACGCCAGTCAGTCCCGTTGATGCCATCGTCCTCCTGCAAATACAAACAGAACGACGATCAGCAACCTTTGGGAGGGCCTTGGGGCTCACATGTCTCGGCAAAGAGATGAAAGGTAACACTGGTCCCACCAGACATGCCAGACTGTTTGGGCGATGATGGGATTTTTTTTATTATTTATTGAGTTTATTTGGGTCGATCGACCAATTAATTAACTGGTAATTAACCGATTGATTGACTGCGCAGGTGTGCCATTCACGTGAGTGACGAGTTTATTATGCGCTCATTCTGACCCGTATCGGGCAAAAGTGAGGTTCGGTCAGGACCAGCAGTCCGCCATACCATAAATGCTATGACGTTAATTACATTCCCCACGAGGAGGGAAAACCTTTGATTAGTTGCCGAGATAGTGGGCCATCGAGGCCGAAATAAAGTGCAAAGGATGCATATGACTGGATCGTACAAGATGTTTTAATCTATCATGCAGAGGGGACATGGTTTATTAAATCGAAACTCCCGATACGTGACGGAGGACCTAGGTCCGAAGACCACCATCACGCATAGCAAGAGCTTCCAGTCAGGTGTAACCTGGCCTTCGGTTAATGCCATTTTATATATCGAGGGTCAGTACCATGAGGCATGCATTAACAAAACGTGTATGTCTAAGTCAAAGCGCGATGACGAAACCACAGAAATAACTAAATTAAGCTTAAATGGCTTCTTTTATTCATTTTTTATTGATGATCAAGTTTATTTAATTCCATCATGAGAACTAGAAATCACCCCGAAGTCGAGAGGGGATTAAAACGGCACGAATTGGATCAAAATCGGTACGATACACGTAGGTAAAGGAGTTAAAACGGCACGGCAAGCGTAGGCAAAGTCCAGATCCAGAATCATTGGTAAATGTTATCATTGTGGTATTCTTGGCCACAAGAAGATCGACTGTAGAAAGTTAAAATAAGAGAAAGACTGAGGACAACGGAAAGGACAAGGAGGTTGTAGCAACTATGTCAGATGGAGGAGTAGTAGTTCTTCTCTCTAATGATGGAAATTATCTTACAATGAAGAAGGGTGACACAATCTGGATTTTAGATTATGGAGCATCCTATCATGCTACATCGTGTCAACATCTGCTCTCATCATATAGAATAGGTGATTTTAGTGTTGTCCATATGGGCAACATGGACACTTTAAAGATTGGGAGGAGAGGAGATGTCTATGTTCAGCCGTACACAGGATGTCAGCTCATTCTTAAAGATGTGAGACATGTTTCAGACCTAAGGATGAATTTGATGTCTATAGAAATGTTAGGTGAAGATGGCTACTCTACTACTTTTAGCCATACGGGTTGGAAGCTAACAAAGGGTGCACTTATTTTAGCAAGAGGCAACAAGTATGGTACTCTTCATGGTATGAGGACACGGGTCAACAGATGTGAGGTAAACACTATGGCTGATAGTTCATTGTCAGATTTCTGGCATAAACGGTTGGGACACATGAGTCAGAAGGAGATGGATTTGCTTGTGATCATTGTTTAGTTGGCAAGTAGCATAGAGTTTCTTTTCAAATAAATCACCCAAAAAGAGCAACTGACCTTTTGGAGTTAGTTTATTCTAATGTTTGTGGTCCGATAAATGTAACATGAAAAGGAGGTGCTACATATTTTGTTACTTTCATTGATGATGCATCGAGGAAAGTGTGGGCATTTACAATGAAAAGTAAATGTGAAGTCAGTAAGATTTTCAAAGCTTTTCATGCTATTGTTGAGCGTGAAATAGGAAAATCTTTGAAAAGGTTGCGTACAAACAATGGTGGTGAATACAGGGCTTGGTCATTGAAGAAGTACTGTATGAATCATGGGATTCGACATGAGAAGACTGTTCCTAATTATACTCCACAGAAAAATGGAGTTGCAGAAAGGGTGAACAGGACTATTGTGGAGAGAATCAAGAGTATGCTCTCCAGTTCCAAACTGTCGAAATCCTTTTGGGGTAAGGCAATGTGTACTACAGTTTACCTGATCAATCGGTGTCCTTCGGTGCTAATAGAGGGAGACATTCTAGAGAAAGTTTGGTCAGGGAAAGAGGTGTCTTATGATCATCTAAGGGTCTTTGGCTGCAAGGCATTTATGCATGTGCCTAAAGAACAAAGATTTAAGTTAGATGATGAAGCAGTGCCACTCATATTTCTTGGATATGCAAATGATGAGTTTGGTTATAGACTCTAAGATCCAAAGACAGAAACAATCTGTAGGGCCCATGATGTTGTCTTCAAGGAGGATCAAACAATTGAGGACTTGGAGAAGTCTTTTGAGCCAGAGGTTGTTATAGGCAATTTTCTCATGCCTGTGCAAGAAAAACCTCAAGAACAACCTGATGAGTAAGATGAAGCTGATGAAGATGCTGAGGAAACAGACTTAGAGGTTGACGAGTAACAGCCAAATGACTTTCCCATGGAGGATCATGTTGATCAGGGACATGATCTAGAGGGGGATCAGCCCTCTCAAGCAGAACCAACTGATGAGCAATATGGGAGAGGAAAAAGGGTCCACATTCCTTCTACCAGCGGAGAGTTCGGCTAGCCCGTCCTTTCTGCAGTTCCTTCTGTTGAAGTTGTTCGTCGATGCTGGACTGGTCGGGTCACGTGGATGTGCAATTTTACACATCCACAGGCATCCATAGAGCTAACAAGTTAACATTAGTGGAGTTAGCAGATTAGCACTCACGGAGGGAGTTAGCAGGTTAGCAAGCACAGGGTTAGTAAGTCAGCATACTAACTGTAGGATTTAAGATAGGGCCAACACTCAAACAGATAGCAGGCATCACGGACAAAGAGTGCTCGTGATAAAAGACCTGAGCCCAGACTGTGGGACAAACATATTCTCCACGGTTCATTACTGCAACCGGAAGGGAGTGATAATCCGGTCCCAGGGCTAGAGAGAAATGCGCATACTCATGCGTTTCCAGCAGGGAGAAGACACGGCGAGCACACGGAGTATGCAATGCGGCACATACATTGCAGAAGGTCCCAGGGAGGGGGACTTATCACTGTGGCCCCTTCGGATTAGCCCGGGGCGTATTCGGCGTCAACGGAAGAAACCAGAACACACGATGGGAAATTAGAAACGCTCAGAGAAGGGAGAGGAGAAGGCAACTTTCATTCATACCCAAAGCTCACCGCATAATATAATAAGTTCATGAGATTACATTGACCTATTCGGCTTGGTGTTGTCACACAAGGCCGATCAAATCCCCAAATCAAACATACAAAGGGAGGGCGAAGAGAAGCAAAAGCCAGAGGAGCATCGGGCTCATATCATCGCCCATTCATTATAGAAGCCCATAGAGGGAAAGATTTACAGAGAGGAGAGAATAGACGGATGGGGGACGCTCTGCCACCCACCAAATTCTTCACTGCGTAAAATAGAGTATCGGAAGAGCAAGGACTTCCCTCTCTGGCTTCAGGCTTCTCCGGTTGGACGGATGGGGGAGATGACCTCTCTCTCTGGCTTCCTCTATTCTTTTCTCTCAGATCATCCTCTCGTATTCTCTTCTCTTCTCAATTGGTCTTTTTTCTCATATGTTCCCCTCGAATTGGTCGAATCCAATGGGGTTTTATAGTCGAAGCCTATTACGGTGCGGAGAATGGCGCATCGGAGAAGGCTTCCTTTGGTCATTTAGGCGCGCCGAGAAGAAGGCCATTTACATTTTAGCGCGTCGGGGAATAGGGTGCCGAAAAGAGGGCGCGCCCGAGAAGGTAGCGTGCCGTATTAATCTCCTTCATCGTGTTTGTTTGACACAGGTCAGACGGTGGGCCCTAGACTGGCTCCAGGAGTTGACTTGGTCTTTCATCTCATCGTGGCTTCGCGAAATCGCAACGAGAAGTATTGGTAAAGCCTTTAGGCCACTGAACGGCCAATTCTGGAACCTTTTGTGCCTTTGGTTTGGACACTCGAGTTTTCTGCTGACATGACCTTCGGCACTATAATTTATGCCGCCGGGCCGGCTTCACTTGTATTTGTAGCTTTTGATTGCTTCTTCGGGGATGGTCCCGAATATTCTTCCAAGCTCTCGGGTCTTGCTTTAGCGACTGTCCGTTGAAGCCGAGCATCTTTTCTTTAGTCTCGTCTTTTGTTCGGCTTTCGCCATTCTCTTTTCTTCTTTTCGTTCTTTTCTTCTCTGTCGGCACAGGAGCACCCGATCAGAACTTAAGACTTGCAGAAGCAGCAGCCAGGAAATATTAGAAATATTTTGAGGAGACACTTTGAGTCTAACCTCCACCTAGTACCACTCAGCATTTTATCTTGTTTCACATCTATTTTAATCATCTGGTTATATTGAGCATTGAAGAATTTTAATTCTACAAAAAGTTCCTACAGGGATCCATTCACCCCCCCTCTAGATATCATTTGTGCTATCATCGTGGATCACTAATCCTAACATTTTTGTATTTTTACCCTAATTTGACCAAGAGGAAGAGGACAAAGGATACTGGGAGGATATTGGCTGCTGGAGGATATTAATATTGCCCGTGCTTGTGGACTCGACGTGTGAAGTTATCACTGAATCCTTCCGCAATGGTACACCGGTCAACTATGCACGACCTTTGCAGGAACTGGGAGCACGAACTGGAAGCGATTGGGACTGAGAAATGGCCGAGAGGCCACTAGGCTGGGAGGAGGGTGCGCTCCCAAAGTGGGTTCGCCCTCCTCGAGGCATGGTCGCGCCTGAGGCAAACTCCCCCACGGGTGAGCCACAGCCCCGAGGGATGGCCTTCGGGGGTCTTCCATCGTTGTTTGGGGGTGTCCTGTAAAGGACAAAGGGCTCTGGGACGCTGGGATTAGCCCATGGGGGCTGTTGTTGTCGAGTCATAGTCGTTGCTTGCAAGGTGCTCGGGTAAATGTCCAACACACCTCGGGTTGTCGAACGGCTCGAATAGGTCACTAATGGGCCTCAAATTTGGCCCGAGGCTGAGGATATGATCTCGTGGGAGCTGAGAAAAGGTGTTCTGGGTATGTGGGCCCGGCCTTGTGGTATGTGGCATGTTGCACGGTGGATTGGCAGGGTAGCCTCTGGTTGGCCCGAGAGCTAAAGATAAGTGGCTCATCGCCACATGTCTGAGGGTCGGGGGTGGCCCCGACTTACTGGAGGGTTGTTGTAGAACCCGGTTGGCATGTTGGAGACGCAGGCCAACCCATGGTTTGGTGTTGAAAGGCTGGAATTTATACGCCCATAAGGTGTTCGGGGAAATGCCCGACACACTCGTGTGTGCGGTATATGAGCATTGCTGGCCTCCAAAGCCTATGGTCGACTTAGTTAGGTCTCCATTTGACCTTGGAGAGTTGGAAGAAGGTGTCTTGGGGTAGGCCCAAACCTTATTGCTGGGTGCCACATGGCATGGCTTATAGTCGGGGTGCCCCCGGGTTGGCTCGGGCGGCCGTGTAGAGCGCAGGAAAAGCTCGCAACCGAGCAATCGAGAGTGATCCCAATCAATTGATGGTGTCACCGTGTGTCACGATTGGCTGGTTGGGGCCCTTGGTTGGGCATGTCGAGTTGTAGGAAAGGCTACGTAGCCCAAGCATTAAATGTGTTCGAGGAAATTCCTGAACCCTTATTCCTCGGAGTTTCTGCTAGGGAATTGTCTGGGTAAAAAAAATGCCCCCCATGGGGCGTGCGTCGGAGGCATAGACGAGGGCATACGGCCCGTGAGCCCCTCATTTTGGGTTGTTGCAGTTGTATTTTGACACTTCATGTGCTTTCATTTTGTTGCATTGTATATATTGACTTTCTGGTGTGCTGACCACCTTCGTGCGTTATCTTGCAACTGTGGCACGATTTGGCAGAGATGAGCGGGTCCCGAGGCATGTCTCCCGAGAGGAGGATTACTGGGTGAGGAGGACTGAGTGGCCCATGCCTCCCTTAGGCATGCCGGTCATTACTACAGCTAGTGTGGACTAGCTTGACTCAGGGCACAAGGTAGTTAAGGGATCCTGCGGCAGACAGTTGTCAGCTAGTATGGCCATTGGGTGGTGATTCCTTCGCATCGGTACCGTCAGGGAGCCACTGAGTGGCTAATGGGGATAGTACACCACTATCGGGTGCTGCTGGATAGAGCCGACATTAGGTATGTCGTGACTGCGGCCTTGTACGCATACCCCTGCTATACGGGGCTGTTACAGGCATTGCTGGAGCGCTTCAACTGTCGATGGAACACAGTGGCGATGGCTAACGGAGAGACTTCACTCGACTTTTGGTCTTTGTTCTGGATCTCTGGGCTACTGATCAATGGCAATGGATATGAGGAGGTAGTGCTGGATGACCTCCATCATAGCCACACAGATGGGTAGGGATGGTACCGAGTCCCTTACAACTATCTGTACCTGCTGAAGACCTAGAGGGACTTAGCCCTAGCTGGGAGAGAGAAGGCTGCAAAGACTCCTAGGGTGCCATTGAATGTGTGGGTCTACCATTTCTACAACAGGCCCTTTTATTTTTACCATGAGTTTGCGAGAGACTAGACTCCGTGGGAGGAGTATACAGAGGTGGAGCTGTAGTTCCAGACATACACGGGGTACATCTATGCACCGCGAGAGGGGTGGAACCCCCATAGGCTGCCAGACGTGACGCACTTAGCAGCCTATTGGCGTACTAGTTGGCGACGTTCATGGTCCCGCACAGGGAAGACGGCCTGCTAAAAGTTGAGCTATTGTGGCCTGTGTGTTTATTGGCAGAGGGACGAAAACTAGCTCTGGCTCCCACAGCATTGGCCATTTTATATCAGGGGCTAGGAGTGCTGGCGGTGCATTTGGTGCCACGCGAGAGGAGGCTACTCTTGCCGACCCACTACCTTAGTGTGTGGGCCGGTCTGCTACTTCTGGGACTAGTGACTCGGGAGACTGTGGAGAATCTGGTGGCACCTTTGCACTTCAGCTTCACCGGCTAGCTAGATGGAGACGCTGTGGCATAACTGGAGGTGGCTTGGAGAGCCCTACGTTACGCGCTCGACAGGGGCGAGGAGGGGTTACCTTTTTTACTATACCACGAGGGATTCTCGCCTGCTCCTGGTGCCGTCGAGTGCAAGGGTGACTAGCGCCCTCCCCTACTAGTGGGAGCCAGATGCGGCATTGTACACAAAGTGGGTGATGAGCACCCAACCAGTGGTTCTGGCGATGCACTAGTCCATGACGAGTTCCTTGGAGCCATACTACCCTCATCGATTTACGAGGAACTTTGGGTATGACCAGGGGATTCTGTCGAACCAGGAGTTTCCTTTGACGAGCCGACAGTACAGAGGCTAGGACACCCACCTACTAACTGTAGTGTGGTGGGATTCCTACTGTCGTTGGGAGCTGGAGCAATTGCCGACACCAGGACTGAGGCGTTGAGGACGGTTCGACGTCCACTCTGCCAGTTGGTGGTTCGAGCATATCCACCTGTACCGACAGAAGGCCTGAGCGATCAAGAAGGCTGAGGAGGGTCATCTACTGAGGGAGGATTTGCCTCCCATCCCACTAGATGATGAGCACCTAAGGACCCACTTTCCTAGGCTTCACCGAGAGGTGGAGCAGGTAGCACATTAGTCTCCCCGGAGCAGCTGGAGTTCATTATCTGCGGGTCAAGGCTGTAGTGGGGCGATGAAGCCCCTGAGGAAGGTGCAGGTGGTGCCTGCAGTGGCTAAAGCTGGGGCATCCTAATCGAGGGTGCCGAAGACTTAGTGGACCTAATTCATAGCCGACTGCGGCTTTAGGAAGAAGGGATCGTTGGACTGGGTGGTCCCCGAAGGGAGCTTTACCGACACGATGATCGATGACTAGAGACGACACATCGGCCTGGCAATCTGGTTAGCCAGACCGGTAGAGTTTGTGTCCTATCTTGAGTGCACTCACACTCTGAGGGACGTTCGGGAGGAAGTTGTGAAGGCTGCCCGAGTACTGGCACTGAGGCCGGAGTAGCTGATCCCTCTACAGTTGACCGCTTTCGCAGCCTCAGGTGAGATCCCTTACTTAGTGTGTCGTTTGAGCTCTATCATTTTCTGTGGTATGTGACAGAGATGTTGTGTGTTGCTGTGTTTGTTGACAGGCTTTGCAGTGGATGGGGATCTTCCCTCCACTAGGACATCTTCCGGGAATGGAGACGGGGGCCTTCAACCTAGGCGGAAATGCCCTCGAGTGGATGTTGAGGTAGCGGGTGCTGGCGAGTCCTCTCGGGGACCTATGGCAAGTGAACACATCGAGGAAGAGGCGACTTTGAGTAAGCATCACATTTGCCTCTTTGTTCTTTGTTAGCTTAGCCATGACGACTGTAACATCCCAGAGTTCAGGGTACTGATAACCTGATAATATCGAATTACCGCCACCAAGGACTGGGGACGCCACCCAAGAGGCTGATGAGGCCCCTGAAGGGCTTTGCCGGTTCCTCAACCGCGCACGGTCCGACCGCTTCCCTCGCTAAGGGACGTGTCCGAGCTTGCCTAGAGTCCTCGGTCGTCTCGCGGGTCCGTCCCGCATCACATTTCATTCGCCACCACCTGGTCAACTGGGCCTGGGCGGAAGTGGGCTTGCTGCACTTGAGGCATTGTCGCTGCTGCTTGAGGTGTAACGGTAATCTTGTAGTATGAGAACACCAGGGGTTGCAGCGTAGTGGTCATATGTTGTTGCTGGGAGGGAGTGCCCCCTGTGTAGCTAGGCGCTGACTGAACTGCGGCTACTTGTGGTAAAGCTCCAAGGATTTGGCCATAGCTTCCCAGTGTCTCGAGGGGAACTTCAGGGTGCTTGGCGGTAGACGCTTGTGAATTCTTTTCATTTAGCTACTTTTTCAGTAGTTCAATCTCCTGTCGATATTCCTGCAGTAGCCTTAGCATTGCAGGGTCATGCAGGGAGGGGTTGAGGGGGATGCCTCTTTCTTCAGCTGGAATTTCTTCGGACGACGTGGATGCGCTCCCACTGTCACCTTCAGCTGTGATCACGTTTACAGCCATCGTGACCAGGCCTGCATCTATTTTTTCAGCACGGACTGGTGCCGCGTCATCATGATTCCCAGGTGAGGACCCGCAGCAATCGGCCACCACAGCCCTATTGCAGGTGAGTATTGTGGCTCGTTGCCCCCAGCCTTCACTTGTGGCATTCGCAGCTTCCAGGGGTTGCTGCATCCCTAGAGTGGTACTGTCAAGGTTATGGGAGTACCCTCGGACAGCCTGAGCAATATAACTTCACCCTTTAGCAGGGCGGATGAGAGCTCGTGGCACGTTGACTGGTGCCAAAATTTTGTGGGTGAAGCAACCTCGCCTGGTCATCCCACCTTGTTCTTCGTTATGTTGGAGAGTCTCGGCCCGATGGATGAGGGGTCGGAGAGCTAGCCTCTGGGAAGCTGGGATCAAAACCCTGGTCTTCTCTTCTATTTCTCTTTCTCTTCTTGGAGTCGAGGCCTGCGGCTGCTTGGGGACCCAGGTTTGCTTAGAACTGATTGGCTTAGGGGCCAACCTCCCCTTTGATTTGGACCCGCAGTGGTCCGGCTTCTCTCGGGCCAGCACTTGGAAGGAGTTGTGTACCGACACAGTTGGAATTACCCTATCGGGTATGATTTGGGTCTGTCGGCCATTCAGAAAAACACGAACGCCTCTAATGAGTATGGATTTTCCCAAGGTGGAGTGCCGACTTTGTAGTGTGCCGACGCTCTTCTTGGTCGCCCTCCTGGCAGTCGGGGTATGCTTCCGATTGACGGGAGCGCGGGAATGAAAATGGTGAGCGTAACAGCCCACCGTAGTAGCATCAGTTGGGGCTGTCTCTGCAACGACGGTCGGTTCAACCTCCCGGATGTTCAGCAGTTCCACGAACATGACCCCCAAAAAGTTGGGGAAGCTGACAACAGGTGGGAAGCTACTGAATTGGGTCGGCACCGCCAAATAGCCATGGGCAACATGGCTGGCAACAACAAGTGGTCCGAACGATACGGCCATCCTAGTCGTCAAAAATAGCCCCCTACAAATGCAGATCAACAGTTAGAAATTTAGGAAGGGGCCGCAGGGCCCTTAGTCCTGGCAAGGAGATGAAGGGTGATTTTGGTCCCACCAGACGTGCCAGACTTGTTGACGATTTTTCACTTCAAAGCTTATGAAAACTACACAATATATTATAATCATCAAAACCATTATCAAAGACAGAGAGGGAGTGCTGTGAACCCAACATCAAGATTGCAAGGGAAGCCTTAAGGGACGTGAAGAGGAGGAGGCTCCCTTCGGGACCTTTTATAGGCCGAAGGGGGAGACCTTTACCTTAATTGAACCTCACCTCGAAAAGACGCAAGAGGCAGACGTCCTTCCCCAGGAGTAGTTATGCTACCTCCATCACAGACCCCCATGGGAATACGCAAAATGACAAGTCATTTAAAGCGTAGAAGGATGAAAAGATGCTAGTTTAGAACCTGATCGACATGCAAGCCTAATTTTTTTTAATGTAAATCGTACAAGATCCCTAATTCACTGGCAATTGTGGATACAATAAATCCTACTCAGTCGAAGACGGTAACAAGTAGTCAATTGCGTTTTGAATATTACTACCAATATATAGAAAGAACATCATTACATAGCCAGGTCCAGGTAGAAATTGTAAAAAAGGAAAGGAACTAACAAGGCAAGTACAAATTTTCCTAGTCTATGGACATGGGGGAACTTTGTGAAGTCTGTGGCCCCTCTTGAAGCTCGGCAGGTGGATGACCCTCAGCGCTTGGAGATTTGCCCCCGGTTCCCTCGGTGACGTTGACCCGGGCACTGACCCCATTTGTATGGGAACTGCCTCGATCGTGCGCCCTCCCAAGGTAGCCAAAGTAGGTGACCTCTCCTACACCAAGGCAAAAGCACCCTCGCTCCACCCTTCATCGCACCACGTTGACGAAGGAGAGTCTAAGCCGTCCTCATTAGAGTTGTAGCATTGCCTAGGGGTGAAGAAGAGCTCATCGAGGACCTGTTCCTGGGCCAGTTTGGCTGACCACATAAAGCCATGGGTGAAACCCTTCCATAGATCCCTCCGGTAGCCCAGCTCATAACACAAGAAGGTGGACTGCTTTAAGGCTTCATGGTACTCCTCTGAGCTCCCATATCACTCAACCACCTCAGACCCGACTCCTATTGCCTTCTCCTCGAGCTCGACTACCCTTGAGTCAGTCTCAGCCAGCCTTGCTTCGACCTCGATGAACCCTTCCTGTGCCTCAGTCTGCTTTGCCTTAGCTTCGGCCCAAGCCGCCTCGGCCTCCCCCTTGGCCCACTCGACCTCCTGGACCTGGCCCTCGAGCCCCTCTCGCTTTGCCGCCCACTATCCTAAGCGTTCCACATGAGCCTAATGCTCTTCTTCCTAGAGCTTGCTCTTGAGCTCAGCCGTGTACCAAGCTTGGGACAATTGCTTGGCCTGTGACCCAGCATCCTCCCGGCTCACTCGATCGCACGCTCGAAGTGAAGCCACCTCCCGCTGAAGCACCCTGAGCTAAGATGTCAATCGACTAATCCTGCGGTCAGATTCAGCGCGAACCTTGGATTGAGCCCTTTCCTCATTCACCAACCATGCCACGAAGTCTGTAATCTTAGCCCCAAGCTGAGCCATGGAAATACCTCCCTCCATGACCCTTTCTGATGGGGACATCGCCAGTCGTTCTGACACCCTCGGCCCGTCACATCACCTCGAATATACCCGGCTTTATCTAGCCGCTTATTTCTTGAGTCATATGATGTATTTTTCATTTTTTTATCATTATATTTCCCTTTTATTTTGAGTCATTTCCGTAGGTCCGTTCTGCATTTTCTGCACTATCTGCATTTTTTGTCAAATCTCTGGTGCTATAACTTTCTGTCCAGATCTCCTTTTGGTGTGATTTTTGTTCCCACTTGTTTAAAATACTAAAGTATTATGTCATCCCTGTTTTCTACCTATTTAGATTTTGTTTGACATATTATTTTCATCATTCTTTACACCATGTTTGCTCAGTTTGCACAATTTTTCTCATGAACCGCATTTTTGTATCTCATTTATTTTTGTTAATTGTGACATATTAAATCAATATGGGTATTTTAATCTCATCACAATATACACACCTATTATTTCCACCCTTCTACAGGGGTTAAAAACTCTCCCCCGGTGAGTTTGCCCTCAATCTTTCATGCTCTTTTACGCACGTGAGACAGATTCTACACAGCATTTTCTAATGGATTTTCTCTCTTCTTTTGATTTTGATTCACAGGAAGATATGGAAAGTGAGGCCCTTACCTTCTACCCAGCTAGAAGGTGAGGAGAGATAATCTATATTGTCCCCGCATTCTTTATATTGAGTGTGATCATCTTCTTTGTCTAAGGTACACAATGCACATAGCTTTTCTTTCATATCTTTTGACGTTGTCTCTCCTTGATGATGATCACAGTATTCTTCTACATCTTTTATCACCTTTTCCTTACTATATGATCATGCTACCATGTTCACCTAGCCATATATTCAAGTTATTCACTTGATTGGGGCACATCATGCTTTCATATAAGCATACATGCTTGTTCATGTGATTTGTGGAGCCACGCTCCATATATCTACACCCTCAAGTATGATCATCATTCATACCAAATTCCATCACGTTTTATATAAATTACTTAAGCACATTATGAGCCTCAAGAACCATGAAGGATATACATGAACGACACTAAAGGTTTTACCGCACCGTGAAGAATATGCATGAAAGCACATAAAACCTGGATGATCAAACACTATTGGGAGTAAAATGCTTAAGGGATAAATATCCATTCAAGGAAAGATATTGATCCACACATGTATAAGGCAAATTGTCAAATCAAAAACCCCACCATGAGCCACACATAAAAGCAACCACTCATAAACACAAAGAACAAGGCAAACCCAAGTCATGTACTTGGAAGCCACAATAATGCACCACTAAACAACCTTTGGACAAACAGTAAAGAAACATTTTGTAATCATCAAAATCACACACTCAACAGCCCCTAAGTGACTTAGTATCACCTAAGTGAGATCATAGCCCCTATGATAACAAGGTAGGCGAATGGGTAAGATTGGTGAAGATACGCCTAAAGTGAATGAGATAGGAGATAGAGATTTCGCCTAAGTGAAAAGAACACCTATTACCCTTATGTTGCGCTTATGTGAACTATATCGACTATGTCAGTAACATAGCAGATATGGTGGCTTCGTGTGTGACTAAGTTAAGCCCGATTAGCCGACTAAATGGGTTTAGCTCCTAAGTTAAGGTTTTGCACCTATATGAAGCTGAATGCACCTAAGTCTATTTATAACGCGTAAGAGTGATTTTAACGCCTATGTGATCTAGTTAGCAACTATTTTATACTTAGCCAATTATAATCTTCTTGTCATCACTGATCAATCAGAGTTGTGTTTTACAATGATTTTGTTATAACCAAAACTGTTAAAGATAATATTTGGATCTAGCCCAAATATACCGATTAATTGCTAAGATAGAATGCCACCAGGGCTGAGGAGTATATACACGTATTTATGCAAAAATTGAGAGATGATGCCACATGCAAGCATGCAAAAGTAATCGTTCTTGTTTGCCTGACCCCTTGGTATATGACAGAGAATATAGGTCCGAAGACCACCATCACGCATGATGAGAGCTTTCAGTTAGACGTAGTCCGACCTTCCGCAGATCACCATTTGATATACCGAGGGCCTGGTCGTACAAACACACACGCAAGCAATGACAGATGCAACTATGTACGGAACACACAGATGTGATCGAAGTAAGTTTGATTAATTGATCTTTCTTTATTAGATTCACAATTTATTAACATCGGGTTTGAGTTGATTTGCTCCCTTAAGAAGTTATTTGATCCTTGATGGAGAGGGTAAAGGTCGACCTGGAAGTGAAGGAGGGAGACCTGGGAGCAGACGAGGTAGACCTTGAGAAGTGAGATAGACCTCAGGGACAAGTGAGGTAGACCTCAAGGGCAAGTGAGGTAGACCTCGGGAAATGAGGTAGGCCTCAAAGAATAGGGTAGACCTTGGTAGAATAAGGTAGACCTCAAAAAATAAGGTAGACCTTGGTGGAATAAGGTAGACCTCGAAGAATAAGGTAGACCTTGGTAGAATAAGGTAGACCTCGATGAATAAGGTAAACCTTGGTGGAATAAGGTAGACCTCGGTGGAATGAAGTAGACCTCGAAGAATAAGGTAGACCTTGGTAGAATAAGGTCTATGCAGATTGGGGTTGAGGTCTATGCTTATTGGATGAGGTCTGTGCATGTTTTGGGTTCAAGGTCTGTGCATATGGAGTGAGGTCGATCCACATGGGGGTTTAAGGTCGAAGCATGTTGGGGTTCAGGGTCTGTGCAGTAAAGGGGCTGAGGTCGATGCATGTGGGTTGAGGTCGATGCATGTTTGGGCTGGGGGTTGGTGCCTGTTAGGGCTGAAGGTCGATGCATGTTTGTGAGGTCGATGCATGTTGGGGTTGGCGGTCTGTGCATATGGGTTGGCAGAGCGCTTGGGTCAGCGGGAAGGGTGAGTTGGTGGGAAGGTTGAGTCGACGAGCACTGATTCGGAGCAGCGAAGCGTGGAGTCCGTACCCATTGAGGTGTTGGGGCGGAGCGGGTCGCCGCGGTTGCTCCCAACCTAAGGTAGTTCGACATGGATGGTTGCCGACCCAGGGTGATTCGGGCCCTTCAAAAGATGCCGAAAGGCTTAGTGAGGCCGGGTCGGCACGGGTGGTGCCGACTCAATGGTTTTAGGGGGGGAGAGCACTTCTCTGGCTAGGGAATAGGTCCAAATGATGCTTAGGGCCAATTCAAAGCAAGCTTAGCCTAGATTAGAACCGTAGGGAGATTGATTAAGGGGATTAGCATAGTGGAGGCTCTAGAGGATGCCATCAACTTATGTTTTTGGAATGGTTCGCACTGACCATGGAGAGGTGAATAGGATTATTAATTCTTTCGGCACTTATTATGTTCGAATTCATTGTAACTCACAACCTCTCGTGTGAGGTTCGTACTCAAGCATGAACATATAATTCTGGAAATGTGTCCTTTACATTGATTCACATACAGATAGAACACATTCAATCGAAACAACCAGTCTGTAAAAGACATCTTGGGCGGATTTGAGCAGCACCTCCCCTTACTTTGGAGTATGTCCAACGTATCACATTCTCCCCTCCTTTTAGAAATTTCATCCTCAAAATTTAAGGAGCTAATAAGGGAAAAAGGGACAAACAACCCAAATGCTAGCTACGCTCTCTAAGCACCAGCCAAACGTCGAACACTAACTGTAACAACACGATATCATGAAATTACGATTCTTGAAAAATACAATTCAGAGGAACACTGCCAGACCCTGATCACAAACAAGATCATCATGCTCTGGATCTCAAGACAAACCGATCCGCAGAACGAGCACAACACAGTAAGGAACATAAGTTTGGCACCTTCGAAACAAGGCATCATCGCTATCGTCTCTCAAGAAAAGGAGACACGATCCATGCCATGAAAAACAACCACTGATAAAACAACACACAATAGAAAAAACAAGCAGCAGCTCCCATGAGGGAAATAATCATCTCAGCTGACTGCTCAAACCATCAGCTTCTATGCCATAATAATAAGCAAAATTGGCACACATAATGCCCATCACAACACTGGACCACAGACACAATCAAGTCAGTCCTCACTCAGACATGACATCTGATTCGAGTCGCATGCTAACTCCACCACAGCAGAAGAGTACAACACAACCAACCAACAAGATCACAGTCTACATCATGCCAAATTCAGACTCACAGGGAACTTCTCCCAAGCTGAACACAACCAACAAATCAATAAACAACCTCAACAACACCTGCAGAATCTCGGCTCCGTTCTCAACACAAAACTACGGGACACAACTGCAAGCTGGGTCACAACAAGGCACAATCATAGCTGACCACACAGCTAAAAAGGAACTAGCCACGCATAGCTTACCAACAAGGACCCACAACAACTCTCAGAAAAATGCATCTCTAGGACCACGATCACATCCCGAGAGCACAACTTCCAAGAAAAGTAGACAAAGAAAGGGTACTCAATCAGCACCTTCTGCCAATAAATTTCCCCAATTCTCGAAACAACCAGTGCCAACAACCACAATGCCACAAGCAACGGCACGACAACCAATAACATCAAGGCACATATAGCCAAGATGAAGACACACGAAGGCAACAATCCTCTCGGCTGGCCAGAATCTTCCAACCAACGATCCTCGACCAATGGGTAATAAGCCCACATGCTTCCGCTGCCCACTTTACACAATGCACAAAGCAAAAGAGACAACTCGGCATCCACATCTCAGCACACCTCTCAGCACCATTGTAACTCACGAACTGTAATATACCATGCCTCAAGTACCGATCCTGCTAACAGCTGATCACAAGTCGCCATAGTGCAAACCATCGTGTTAAGAGTCACAACACAAGCCACCAAGAACACCAATCTCAGCTCATCCTCACGTCCTGAAACAATTACTGAACCTTCATAGCACAACCACTGCCAAACACGGCATGCTGAACACGGTGCACAATGACCTCCAACACACAAATCGGGTCCAAAGCTAGGCCACCGTCGAAACAAGAGCAGATCAGGTTCAAAATTAACACAGTCCACATATAGGTAGACACAGGACAAAGGCTTCACCAAGATAGCACTTCCAGAGCTTACCTCAGAATGACGCCACAAATAGAATGAGAAAGATCAAGCTCGTCTAACCGCAGCTCACTAGGAAGGAAAATCCTAGGTTCGCCCGAGCACTCTCTCAACGAGGAATCCAAACATCCACCTCAAAACATAACCATTATTTTTGATATCATGTTAATATAAAAAGATTATTAAAAATAATATAAAAATAGAAGAGAGACTCGCGTCCCGCTGACGCTACGCGCTCTCTCTCTCTCTCTGTGTGTGTGTGTGTGTGTGTGTGTGTGGCTGGCATGGCGGACGCGGCCGCTGGGGAAGCGGGGAGCATGGAGAGTACCGCCGCCGCATCGGCAGCTGCAGAGAGCACCAGCAGCAGCAGCACCGCCGCCGCCCCGCCGAAGCCGGAAGTGAGGAGCTGGGCTGACGAGGCGGACGAGGATGAGAAGGCGGCTCCGCCTTCTGATGACAAAGCCGAGGAGGTCAAGAGGCTGGAGGCACTGCGGATCAAAGAAGAAGAAGCAGATAAAGAGACGAAGGCCGGACGAGGTGAGGGCCTCGACGAGCCTGAGGACTCGGCTATCAGTGCGGTATGTACTTGTGATCAAGCTGTTCCTCCTCTCTTGCTGTGTTTGCTGTCGTCTAGGGTTTCTAGTACCAACTGGGGGTTTTGGGGATCCACTAAACGGAAAGGGTTCTTGATTTATTGCTACACTGGCGTCAGAAGAGAGTCCTCGGATCAAATTGGACGGAGGGGTTAGAAAGGGGTCAACGTTTTTGAGTTCTTCTTGTGCTTCGATGGAATTGCAGGTGACAACGGGAGAAACGGTGTATACGTCCGCCGTGTCGTTCGAAGATCTGAAGCTGTCCAAGGAATTGATACGGGGCTTGTACGTGGAGATGGGTTTCAAGCGGCCCAGCAAGATTCAGGCCGTGAGTCTTCCCATGATCCTCACCCCGCCTTACAAGAATTTGGTTGCCCAGGCTCACAATGGCAGCGGGAAGACGACGTGCTTTGTCTTGGGGATGCTGAGCCGGGTCGACCCGCAGAAGAAGCTGCCCCAGGCGCTTTGCATCTGCCCTACGAGGGAGTTGGCTCAGCAGGTCCGTTTGCGCATCTTGAGTACATTTTCTGTGTCACCTTGCAATTGTCTGCAAGAAAGGCGTGCTGTTTTGTTACTGAGACATTAAGATAAAAATTGCAGAATGAGGCGGTCCTCTTGAGGATGGGGAAGTACACAGGCATCACTTCGGTATGTGCCATTCCTACCGATTCTGCGCACTACGTCCCAATTGCAAAGCGGGCGCCGGTCACCGAGCAAGTTGTGATAGGCACCCCAGGCACCATTAAGAAGTGGATGTCTGCTAAAAAGCTAAGCACACGGGATTTGAAGATACTGGTGTTCGACGAAGCAGACCACATGCTTGCTGAGGTGCTACATGTTCTTTTGTTGGGTCTTGCAATTCATTGTGTTTCTCAAGTTAGTTGTTAATTTTCATTTCTTGGTGTGCTTGCATGTGATTCTAGACTTCACTGATCAGTCTACTTCTCCCGATTGCATTATTAGCAGACAAAGTTCTCGTTCCAGTATCCTGTCGTGATGGATCCCATGATGTGCAAGACCTAAATGCACTTGCATATTGAGAAGTTGATGAATCTTGCAAGCTGAAATATTTGCTGTTAGTTCATGTGGAGAAATAACAGATGTTTTTGTGCATTTTCTTCGTACTAGAGGAGAGTTCAGTCTTAGTTTTGAAAATCTCTCTCTCTCTCTCTCTCTAAAATGAACGGCAAGCTTAAGATCTTTCAGTTTAGGCTGCACCCTTTTACTGAACTTTTTGTTCTTTAAGATAACTTATGGAGTTAAACTCTTGGTTAATCCTATACTAAGATAGTTATTTAAATCTTGTAGGACCATGGCCACTGAACATGCTCAGTGGCGTAACATGTAACGCACGGTACAAGGCCTTACCCAGGCACTACAGCAAGTAGCGCAAGGCAGAGCAAACCGAGGAGTGGGCGAACTCCATCAGAGTTTTCAGAATATGAACCCGCCAAAGTTTATTGGCTCATCTGACCCTGATGATGCCGAGCACTGGCTTAGAGTGGTGGAAAGGATATTCTATGTTATGCAATGCACGAACGAAGAGAAGGTGTTACTAGCTACTTTCCAATTAGAAAGGGACACCCGATTCTGTTGGGAGTCTATCAATGCTACTCTGGGACCAGATCCAATTACATGGGTTGAATTTGTTGAGCACTTCAACAACAAATACTTCTCTGATCGTATTCAAGAGAAGAAGGCTGTGGAGTTTGCCGCATTAAAGCAGAGGATATTATCTATGGCCGAGTATGGGGCCCAATTCTCTAGGCTGTCATGGTACGCGAAGCATTTAGTGAGTACCTAGAAGATGAAGGCTAGAAGATTACTTAATGGACTTCAACCCCAGTACATCACTTAGTTAGCACCGATGGACATTCAAGTCTACTCGGAGATGGTTCATAGAGCTCAATTGTTGGAAGGTGCCACGGAGTTATCTGACAGAATCTGTGGGAAGGACAAGAAGGGGCCGATGACAACCACTAGTACCTTCATGCCCTCCTTCCAAAAGAAGAGAGCCAATGATGGAAGTACTTCTTCTGAAGATAAGAAACCCAGGAAGAGTACCAAACCCTTCTCCGTTACTGCAGCACCTTCCAAAGAGGTGTGCAAGTGCAAGCATTATGACAAGGCCGGTCATAGGGCAGAGGAATGTTGGAGAAGATTAGGAGCTTGTCTCCATTACGGGAGCCGTGACCATCGGATTCTCGAGTGCCCTTTGATTAATGATCAAGTCGGAGATGAGAAGCGCCCAGTTAAGAAGCAAGCACGCCTCCAAGATTTACAATAGGCGAAACAAGATAAAGGCAGACTGGTGAAAGGTACACTAAAGATTTGTTTCAAGTCTACACATATCTTGTTTGATACCGGTGCATCACATTCTTTTGTTTCGAAGAAGTTTTCTAATCCATTACCTATGAAACCAGAATGGATAGATCTAGTTATTTCAACCCCTCTCGGAAACAAATCTGAGATCACACACCATTATCTGAATTGTGATGTTGTAGTGAAAGGAGAGAATCTACTTGCCAACCTAATATGTCTAGGCATGAAAGACTATGATGTCATATTAGGAGCCGATTGGCTATCCAAATACCAGGCAACGGTTGATTGCCATAACTGCAAGGTAACTTTTAAGGAATTCCCAGAGCTTGTCTACACTAGCCCTAAGAGTCGAAGCAAGTCACCTCTTATTTCGGCTCTCCGAGCTAGTAAACTAGTACGGAAGGGGTATGTATCTTTCCTTGCTTTTGTCATCATAAAAGAGACTAAGGAGTTCAAGATAGATGACATCCACGTCGTTTAGGAGTTTCCCGACGTTATTCCAGAAGATTTGCCTGGACTACCCCCACAAAGAGAAGTGGCCTTCACCATCGACCTTGTCCGTGGTGCTGGTCTAGTTTCCAAGGCACCATATAGGATGTCCCCTGCGTCCGCCTAAACCCTTTCTCCCCTAGTCAGTGCACTATTTCAAGGGTTTACCCGGGCTAGGTTGAACCATTCACCCTAGCCCACCTAAACCCTTCCTAGACCTTTCAAATTCCCTATAAAAGCCCCTTAGGAGCTCAAGGGGTGAGGGATACATGCAACAATCAAACAAGGACCTGCAAGCTTCAAGCTCCACAGTAAGGTAACCAGCAAGTAGAATTGTGTGTGGGTGACTTGGTCATCGGCTATGGACGTCGAGGGTATGTCACTTGTACTTCCCTCGCACGGTCTTTCACTAAGACAAGTAATTCTATCCCCACATGGGCGAGATGCTATAACAAGGGTGCAACCATGCACACACATGACGTCATGCTTCCCTATAGTCACGAGGCCATGTCCGACCGCTCGACCCAAGCCATGATCGGCCCTCGCCTAGACACCAATCCAATGCTTTCACCAGTCATCCAGTTGCAAGCCCCTGTTTGGCGGTGTAGACACGGCCCACGCCACGAGAGGAAACCTCTGTAGAACACACAGATATCTACCTTATCGCGCATTGACTCGGGGACCGACCACCGTGTCAGAATTGTCCCATGGCTTACGCTCGTTGTACCTCGGCCACTATGGCCTACCTGTAAAGCCATATATCTCTCAGAAATTATACCACCATTTGGACGTATGCACTCGCATCCATGTTGTGTCACCTAGTGTGAATCCCTCAGCACCTCTGACCCCAGCCAATCTCATCCTGTCTAGTGCAAACCCACAACTGTGAAGTGCTCCTTGCTCTCCACCCGGGACTTCAGGCATATACAGACCTCTCTTCAGCGTGGAATTTAGGTGTTCAGTTTCAATCTGATGTAAATAAACACCGACTGCTTACGGTCAGTGGGGAAAGATGTCCTGTAGATGACTCCCCACAATCGCCTGCTCACTTGCACCTATGGAACCGACCTTCCCTCCACGTGTCTCTCACCTCTCGAGTCCACATGCCGCGCCCTGGCGGCGCTTCCCCGGTCAACTCTCGGTTCCACTGGTGATTGTCGAGCAATCAACTCACACGCCCACATCCCAATTATGTTTCCCCTAAAACCTGGAAACCTCCCATGCCACTCGATCTCCCCTCAACTTTTCGTAAAAGGTGAGTGCACGGTGCCGCTTTGAGAAAGATATGACCATGAGAGGGAGTGCCCGAAGCATACTATATTCTGGCATCTCTCCCGTAGCTATATCTTACCACTCACTTCGGTCACCGCACACACTGCATCAGTGAAACCCCACCACGCGCGAACAAAAGGATGGCACACCTGGTGGGACGTCTCCTGCCTTCCTTCTTTCTGCTGAAGAGAAAGCCTGTGCCAACCTTGAAGTCCTGGTGCTCTTTTCCTATCATTGCAAGAGAGGTAGGAGGAAAGCACCTGTTGGCACTTTCCAGTAGCCTCCAGTTCGCCTCCGAGTTGCCAGATCACGTTCGACGACCGTCAGCGGCCGTCGCCTCTGGATGTCTGGTGCATCAACAACTATGGTGGCCATCACTTGCGGTCCCATCATTATCACCACCCATGCGTGGGTGGGCTACTTCGCAGTGTCGATTACTTTCGACAATTTCACCCCAGTCGTCGGATCATCATACTTCTTTAGTGTGGTCCGTGTGGCGACTCCTCCACCACCACCCTCAGATCCCGTCTCTTCTGGCGCCATCATCACGCCACACCCACCGCCAGTCTCAGCGGCCAGACCGAGCGTCAGACTCGGGTCACCTTTTGCTAGCCCCCGTAGGGGCTCCAGACTAGCTCCCACTCGGGCTAACACCAGCCCCCGGGCCCAGTTCCGACCGGCTCCCAACGTGAGCTTCGCGCCCCGAGTCCTGGTCCCTTCCACTACAGTTCACTCGGGCTTCTAGCCCCGAGCTTTGGTTGAGTCAGCATCTGTTGTGGGTCTCCACTCTAAGGTGCTCAGCTCCTCAGCGCCTCACACAGGCCGTCAGCCCTGATCCTCAACCGATCCAGCTCCTCGCACGGGTCTCCTGACCCAGGGGCAGGGGCTCCCTAGTATCTCGTTCGGACCATTCGACCCAAATTTCTAAAGTGTAACCACCTCACCCAGTGCATCAATCCCTAGTTTGAGGTTGCTCAACATGCGGACCGGGCATGCAACACCAGGGTTTCCCGCGGACGATACCTAGCACGAGTAATTCAGGTCAAGTTTCGCACCCCTCGGCTCCGTCATGGGGGCACATTCCCTACAACTCGATGATGCTGACTCCTAGTACGAGTCTGCCTCTATGGGACGTGGTGGCCCCGGTGTGGACCGAAGGCCCTGTATCCCATCTTTTGGTCCCGTCAATTCCCAGACTAGGCTCAAGGTCTCTGGTCACTAGCATCCCGGCACCCCCTGTAGTGTCAACTCCGGGTGCAAGCACGTCATTGCGAGCATTTACAACACTGTTATCAGCTCGGGCGAGGGCTTACACTCGAGCCACCCAACCGCCGGCCTCCACTGCAGACTTCAGGTCTTGGGGACCAATTCCAATGTTACCGGTCGATAGCCTTGTGCCTCTAGTAGTTACGGGCTTAGTTTTCTCAGTCTACCACCTTGGAGCAGAATCGTCTTTGGCACCCCAGAAGAAGCATCATCGTTGCCGTAAAGGCAAGCGACCTGCTGCTGCCACCAGTAACTCCGGCAAGGCCATTCTTGTCGAGAATTTATGGATTCGTTTGGACGGGGGTGAACCCATCATACCCCCAGAGTGGATCGTCTCTTCGGTCCCTACTACCAACAACTTCAGCCTTCTGCATCAAACGTGAGAAGACAAAGCGGAACTCAAAAGGGCAGACACTCCCGCAGCGGCCTAAAGACACCAGCGTCGGTTTAGTGTCCGAGCTCCCAAGTCCCGTCGAAGAGACGGTGACAAGGGAGACCAACAATCTGACTTGAGAAGAATCTGGGTTACCCATGAGGAAGCTCAAGCTATCCGAAAGGTGCGTCTTAGCAACCCCTTTCTATCACTAGGATGCCGCGCCAAGCAAGACCCGACTGATTCTACAGCCGCATCATCGAATGGTGCCCAGCCATTCGGTGCCTCTCGTTCAGATAGGTGAAGGCAGAGATGGGCTCGTTCTGGGCCCCACCGACATCTAGCCTTGAGTTCTCCTCAGGTAGATGTCGCGACAGAGACTCCTCTACAACGCACCTCGGTCTTTGATAGGCTTGGGACACCCACCCGTCCACCGCAAGAGGCACTCTCAGAAGAAGCGGACAGTCTGGCTCCTCAGTGACACGGTCAAGGTGTTCACGTGTTATGCCACCGGGCACCAGCCTGAGGTTTAGACTGATGACCCGAACCAACCTATTTCTCAACTTAGGAGGTCGCATCACCCATCCCAGTAGTCGGCTCTTACCGGCCACGTTGGCACTTCTATCGGACCTCAGGCATCAACGCGAGGGGAGGAAGTTCTCGTCGAGGATCGAGCCACCCCCGTCAATGCTGAACCGGTCAACAATGACCCTCCGGCCAATGAAGTCCAAGAGGTAACTCTTGAGACTCATATGAAGGAGAACCAGCACTTGAAGACCCTCCTACAAGACATGTTGCAGGAGCCTGACCTCCACCCTCAGCCGCCTATTGGGCCTTCAATGGGGACGCCGGTCCCGCCGGGTGGGCAAAACAGTGCCAACACTTCAGCAGTAGTCATCTGAACCCCGATGTAACATCCAGAAAATCAGTCAAATCAAAGAAGAAATATGAAAGGCCATGATCTAAAGATCACTTCCCCTCTACCAATTTATCGAAACCCTAACCCTAGGAGATGCAATCGGTGGAGATTGTTCTCGTCAATAATTACGATGGTGTTTCAAACACGCCACTTGCGAGGTCAAATTCTCCCTCCATAAAATGATCTAGAAGGTGTATGAGCTATAAAAATGAAGCTCCGCAATCCTAGAATCCTTTGGCAGCAGCAGCGGCCGAAGAGGAGGTCGATCGGGGGATATCTCGGGAGATTAGTGGAGACGTGTCGGCATCCTCTCTTCTTCCTATCTTCTTCCTTCTCTCTTCAATTAAGGTGGGTTCTCTTAGGCTCAAATCTCAAGTAATATATCAAAATGATCAGCATCAAGTCCTCTTTCTTTTGGCATATAAAGCCCCAAATATGGGGCCGCGACCGCAACAACATCCTCGAGTCCAACAGCGACCCGCACAACGTCAAGGCCACCTTCCCCGTCTACCTCGCCTCCTATGCCGACGGCGACTGGTACTGCAACACCTACCTCGACACCAGCGGTAAGATCAAGGGCGGAGGCCTCTGCAACCTCGTCGAGAAAATCAACCAGTGGAGCCACGGCAACATCACCGGGCAGGTCGTGCCCGAGCCGCTCAACATCGGCGGGCCCGACCTGCTGGCCAAGGCGCCGCCCTTCATCTTTTTCACCGGCCACAAGGATTTCAAGCTCACCGACCAGGAAGTGCAGAACCTGCGCGATTACCTGCAGGTCGGCGGCATGATCTGGGGCGACAGCGCGCTGGCCGGCTACGGCTCGCGCTTCGACGTGGCGTTTCACCGCGAGATGAAGCGCGTCGTGCCCGACATCGACAAGAACTTCGAGCCGGTGGAGATGAGCTACGACATCTACACGAAGAGCTGGTATCCGATCCAGAAATTGGCCACGGGCATGAACTACTACGCGGAGCCGATCCAGCATCTCGACATCGATGGCAAGCTGGCGATCCTCTACACGCCGAACGATTACTCCGACATGTTCACCATGCACATCATGCCGGGTGACACGCAGGTGGGCACGTGGTGGGAGCCGCTGCAGCCGCCCTTCTTCCACACCGACTACACGTTCCTCACGAACAGCAAAATCTTCTTCCGCAATTACACGCTCCAGTCCTGCCTGGCATGCCAGCAACTGGGCATGAACATCATCGGCTTCGCGCTGGTCCGTTTCGACAAGGACCTGCTCCTTGCGCCGCCCTAGGACGGGGCAGAAGGTTACCTTTCTCCCCGCCCGGCGGCGTCCGCTTTTTCGAGGATCTTCGTCAGCTTGGCGATCACGGCGCTGTTGGCGAACCGCGCGTTCCACTCCATCCAGCTCGTCGTGGCCAGCGCGGTGTAGGCCTTGGGATCGCGCCCCGCGGCGAACATCCGCTTCGCCGTCGTCACCGGTTCGTCGCCCGGCTGGATGAGAAATCCCGTGCGCCCGTCCATTACCGCATCGGGCACGCCGCCGGTGGCACGGCCGACGGCCGGAACGCCCGCGCCCAGTGCCTCGCAGAAAACCAGCCCCAGCGCCTCCGCCGTCGAGGGCACAACGAAGAAGGTCGATTCCTGGAGCACATTGCAGAGGAGCGCGCGGTTGTCGGACTGGTTCAGGTTCAGCCGGCCCAGGACGCGCACCGGGAACTTCGCCTTCTCGATCGCCTCCGGGGGCGGCGTCACCCCGGCCACGTGCAGCTCGCACGGCTGACCCATGGCCACCAGTTCGTTGATGATGGCCACGGCAAAGTCGCCGCCCTTGCGCACCCAGTCGACGCCGCTGAAGAAAATCTTCCACGGCGAATTCAGCCGCGCAGGCACGAGATGCTCGATTTCCTCCAGCGACCAGCGCCGGAAGAGGTTGCCGGGCAGCGCCAGCACGTGCACGCGCGACGGGTCGCCCCGGTGATCGCTGATGGCCACGTCGCGGCCCCAGCTCGAGCGGTAAATGGCTGCCGCCGAGTAGCGCACTGCCCGCGTATCCGCCTCCATCCCGTAGCGGCGCGACTCCGGCGTCAGGTTCTGGAATTGCGGCCACGGATAATAATCGACCATCGCCGCGAACGGCGCGTCGGACCAAAAAATGGTCGGCTTCAGGAAATTCGAGTAGGCGATGGCGTTGGAGCCGGGGGAAAAAATCACGTCCGGCTTGATGCGCCGCGCCGCCGCGTCGACCTCGTTCGCGCACGGCCGGATCAGGAACGGGTGCTTCGGCCATGCCACACCCCGGCCCATCAAGCGGTGCGGAAGAGTCGAGAGGCGGATCGCCTTGAAGCGCCATTTGTCCATCACCGGCCCGACGACTTCCACCTTCGCGCCGGTGGCGAGGATGATCTGCAGGATCTGGTAGGTCGAGCCGGAGAAAGCCGCGCGATCGTACGGGTCAACGTCGGAGACGAAGGCGATGCGCATGGGTGGGGGAGCGGGGAGGCCCTCTCAGGCCCCTCACTCTAGGTCGTAATCCGCCTGCAACAATCCAAAACGGCGCGCCGGTCATCTTCTGCGCGACGCGGCCGCGCCTTTGCGCTAGCCTCCTGTCGACCCGCATGAACGCCGCCCGCCGTCCCGCCACGCACCGGTCCCAGGGCTACTACGCGCTCGATGCGCATCATCGTGTCTCCATCGGCTGCCTCGTCGCCCTGGTCGCGGCCGTGCTGCTCCACGGCTATGTGCGCACATCGCTGCTTCTCGTGCTCACGTGGGAGGCCTTCGCGCTCTCGTCGCTGCTCATGGCCTGGTTCATCATCTCCACCAAGGATCCCTACGAGGCGCGCCGCAGCGCCCGCCTGCAAGACGCCAGCGCGAGCTTCCTTTTCGTGCTCGTCATCTGCGCCGCCACCGCCAGCCTGCTTGCCGTTGGCCTCGTCCTGCATGACGTGAAGAACCTCGGCTCGTCCTCCATGGTCGTGCACGTCATCGCTTCCGCCGCGGCCATCCTCATCTCATGGACGTTCGTCCACACCATTTTCACGCTGCGCTACGCCCATCTCTACTTCACCAACGCGCACGAGGCCGAGCGCCACAAGACCGCCCGCGGCCTGATATTTCCCGGCGACGAAACTCCCGGCTATCCCGACTTCGCCTACTTCTCGTTCGTCATCGGCATGACCTGCCAGGTTTCCGACGTGCAGATTTCCTCGTGCGAGATGCGCCGTCTCGCGCTCGTCCACGGGCTGATTTCCTTTCTCTTTAACACGGCTATTCTCGCCATGTTTGTCAATATCGTGGCGGGGTTGGTTTAGGGTAGGACTTATAGGACTTATAAGACCTATAGGACCTATAGGTCCTATAAATCCTACTCCTCCACATCCCACTCGGGAAACGGATCGGGCAGCTTGCCCCACTCCGCCACCGGCCGCGCATACTCTTCATCCGTGAGCAGGCAGGCGTCCAAGCCCGCGCGGCCGGACTTCGCCAGCCAGACTGGATCGCCGATCAGCACCAGCTCCTGCCGCCGGTCGCCGTAGGGCTCCTGCCACGTCTCCTGCATGCGCTTCAGCGCCGCCTCGTCCTCCGGCCATTCCTCGCGCGGCAACGCCGCCCACCAAATACCGGCCGCGCCGCACGAATTCTGCCAGCGCGTGCGCGACACGCCGCCGACCAGCAGCGTCCGCGACGCCAGCCACAGCAGCCCCTTCACGCGCAGCAAATCGGGATGCTCCGCGTTGAACCACTCCCAAAACCGCGCCGGATGAAACGGCCGGTGCACGCGGTAAAGCGCGGTGGAAAGCGGCGGCAATTCGCCTGAACGCGGCGCTTGTCGCTGCCCGATCAGCTTCGAAAGCTGGCCCGGTGCCGCCGCCTTCGCCCACACGTCCGGTGCGACTTCGCCATACGCCGTCTGCTGGATGGGGCCGATTGCGTTCATGCCGCGCAGGGCGTCCGTGGCGCCGGCCAGGGCTCGGTCATCCAGCAAATCGCACTTGTTGAGCACGACCAGCGTGGCGTCGGCGATAAGCTCATGGGCGAAGCCGTACATCCGGCGCTCGGACGGCGGCAACTGCGTGCTTCGGGCGAAATCGAGCGCGTCCACCACGCAGATGACCTGCTGCAGTTCGCCCCACTCCGCCAGCGCGCCGCCCGGCTGGAACGCCTCGGCCAGCCACGCCGGGTTCGACGTTCCCGCGACCTCGATGAGCACGCGCTCGAACCGGGCCGCCTGGATGATTTCCCTGAAGGCCCGCGCGAGCCACGCCAACTGCATCTCGCCATCGCCATTCGGAATCTCCAGCACCGTGTCCTGCAGCCGCCGCATCGCGCCGCAGAGGCCACGCATCGACTTCGCATCGATGTTCAGCGGCCCCGGGTTCTCCACCAGCACGGCGAGGTAGCCGCCCTGGTGCTCGGTGATGATGTTGTGCAGCAGCGACGTCTTTCCCGCGCCGAGAAAACCGCCGATGATCGTGACAGGTAAACGCGAAGCCATGAGACGGGCAAGCTAGCCCAGGTCAGTCGGCCGCGCGAAGCGCAATCCGTCGAGGCCGGCCGTCGCGTTCTTCGCCTGCACCAGCGCGAAGAACTTCGTGCCGAGATGCTGCGGGTGCGTCAGCGTCTGCCACGCCTGCGTGTTCCCGGCGATGCCCGTGCGCGGCCCCGGCGCGCCGGCCAGCTCGTCGTGCGCGATGCCGGTCAGGAAGCGCTGCTGGTCGACGAAGCCGAGATTGGTCAGCCCGCCGCGCCGGCCCGCGCGCGACAGCCAGGTGAAATCGACGTGCGTGGTGATGTCCTGCTCGCCCACTTGAGCGAGCACATTCTCCACGCGCTTGTGCCGCGCGTAGGCGGTCAGCGTGCCCGTGGTGCGGTGCGGCGCGTAGTAGTGGTGCGCGAGAAAACCGTAGTCGATGGTCAGCACGTAGCCGCGATACATGACCTGGGCCACCTTCTCCATCCAGTCGCGCGCGCGCAGGCCGATCTCCGTGGTGTAGCCTTCCAGCTCGGGAACGCGTCTCTCCGCGACGGCGAGCTTGAGGTCCATGCTATCGATGGCCCTCTCGGTCCACGCAAAGCCGTCCTTTTCCACGGTCACGAAGCGCTCCATCCACTCACCCTTGCGCATGGCCACCGCGCGCACGGGAAACGCATCGACGAGCTCGTTGGAAAAGAAAACGCCCTCGGGCTGGTCGCGTTCGAGCTGGGGAAGGCTGCGCGCGACCGTGTCCGGGACATGCGGGCCGTCGATGATGGCGTAGCGCACCACGCCGCGGAACTCAGGCGCCTCCGCCGCGCACCACTCGAGGATGTCCTGCGCGAGCCGGCCGTCATGCGCTCCCTGCTCCACGATCCAGAACGGGTCGGGCTGGCCGAGCAGCTCCCACATCTGGAGAAATTGCCGCGCCAGCAGCCGGCCAAAGAGCGGGCCGACGCTCACGCTCGTGTAGAAATCGCCCTCGCGGCCGATCTTCGGCTTCTTCGTGTAGTAGCCCCACTGTGGATGGTAGAGCGCGAGCTTCATGAACTCGTCGAAGCGCATCGGCCCGTACTGCTTGATGCGCGAGCGGATATGGTCCTCGAGAGCGTTCATGAGTCAGCGGGCGCCCTTGTCGCGCCGGTGATTTTACATGGAATAACCGCGCGAAGGGAAGTATATCGCATCGACACCTTTTCATGAGCCACGTGGAACCTTATCACCAGCCAAGCTTTTCGGCGTGGCTGGCCAGCATGCCTGTCGAGAAGTACGCCGTGGAAATCGCCGCCACGCTTTACTCTGTTTTCTTTTTCGCTTCCGTGATCTGGGTTTTTTTCAACGCCCGGGCCCGGCAAAAGAGCGGCTGCATTGCCATGCTTTTCATCCTGCTCGCGGGCTGGCCGATTTCTCTCATCTGGTGGTTCTGGCTTCGGCCCCCTTCCGAACGAGCACGGCGAGATCGACGCGGCGGAAGTCATAAGGGCCATTGAGCCCGGCAAATTTTTGCTCTATCTTCACTGGCCATGACCACGGAAGCCTCTTCATCCGCCGTCGCGACCGGGCCGCTGCGGCCGCAGGAAGGTCTGGGCGCGCTGCATCTTTTCTACAAGGCCGACCTCGCCGCCTGGCGCGCGCAAACCGCCGAGGAACGCGCCGCGGCCCGCGATCACCTCGAGGCGATTGTGGCCATGGCGCGGCAGGAACCGCAGACGCAGGTCGTCACGCTGGCCATGTTCGCGCCGGCGGACATCGGCTTCATGGTTCTCGCGCCCGACATGCACGCCTTGCAGAAGCTGGAGAAGACGATCAGCGCGTCGCTCGGGCCGGACGTTCTCATTCCGCAATTCACCTACCTTTCGATGACGGAGAAATCGGAGTACACCCCGAAGGACGACGAGTACGCGCTGGAGCTGGAGAAAAACGAGGGCATCGCGCGCGGCACGGCCGAGTCGGAGGCGAAGCTCATCACCTTCCGCGAGCGCATCCAGCACTACACGCACGACCGGCTCTACCCGGTGCTGCCCGAGTGGGAATATTTCTGCTTCTACCCGATGAGCAAGCGCCGCGCGGTGGAGCAGAACTGGTACGCGCTCGATTTCCAGAAGCGCCGCGAGCTCATGGGCGGGCACATGCGCGTGGGCCGCACCTATGCGGGGCGCGTGCGCCAGCTCGTCACCGGCTCGACCGGTCTCGATGACTGGGAGTGGGGCGTGTCGCTCTTCGCGCACAATCCGTATGACATCAAGGCCATCGTCTACGAGATGCGCTTCGACGAGGTCACGCACACCTACGGCGAGTTCGGCCCGTTCCACAACGGCCTGCCGCTGCCGCTGAAGGAGATTTATCAGCGGGTGTTGCTGGATTAGGCGCCCGGGTACTTCGTGCAAGGGGCGAGATGGTAAACGCAGCTTCGACTGAAGCCGCGCAAATCGCCGGGCCCGTCGCGCGGCGCGCGATGGCCACCACGACAGCTCTTCCGCTCGTTCCGGAGTTGTCTGGAGAACAAGGAAACAAGCGGAGATCAAATGCAGTCTGTAGCGGCGATCTATGACCGCCGGCTCGCTGACGATCGCATCTTCAACCGCCCAAGCCGGAGAAAGCGGACGACTCACCCGGCAACCCTCGGCGGTCATAGACCGCCGCTACAGGCGGAGCGGGCGGCGAGGTGCGGAGGCGTGCTGCGGGCAGGCAGGAGGCAGCCCCTCCGAGGGATTTCTTATTCGTGTATTTGGCGTTGAGTTTCGGCGTTCATCTTGCTTGTTGGGCGCCAACTAGGGTTTCGGTAAAATAAAACGTGGCTGATAATACCAGCTTCGCTATTTTAGCTTATGATGTTGTATGTCGCTGACGTTGTTCTGCCCATGGTGGGGGCGCCGATCCGGCACGGGGCGGTCCGGGTGGAGGGGGCGGAGGTCGTGGCGGTGGGACCGGCGGCGGAGCTGACGCCGCGCGCGGGGGAGCCGGTGACGGACTTGGGCGAGAGTGTGCTTTTGCCCGGGCTGATTAACGCGCATTGCCATTTGGATTTCACGCGGTTCAAGGGGGTGATCCGCCCGAAGCAGAGCTTCACGGAGTGGATCAAGACGATCAATGCGCTGCGGCGCTCGTTCACGACGCAGGATTATGTGGATTCGATCGCGGAGGGTTTTGAGCAGTTGGCGCTGAGCGGGACGACGACGGTGGCGAATATCGAGTCGTTCCCGGAGTTGTTGACGCATTTGCCGGTGCCGCCTTTGCGGACGTGGTGGTTTCTTGAGCTGATCGATGTGCGCTCGCGGGTGATGGAGGATGAGATGCTGATGGGCGCGCTGAGTTTTTTCGACAAGCATCCGGAGTGGCCGGGCGGTTTCGGGTTGTCGCCGCATGCGCCGTACACGGCGTCGGTGGATTTGTACCGGCTGGCGCGGACGTGCGGCGAGAAGTACAAGATGCTGGCGACGACGCATATTGCGGAGTCGGTGGAGGAGCATGAGATGTTCGCGCATGGGACGGGGCCGATGCACGATTTCCTCGGCGGGCTGGGGCGCGATAACTCGGATTGCGGGCAGGGGTCGGCGTTGTCGCACCTGGTGGAGCACGGGGTGATCGGGCCGATGTGGATCATCGCGCACCTGAATTACCTGCAGGATTACGATTATGAGCTGGTGTCGCAGACGGGCGCGTCGGTGGTGCATTGCCCGAAGTGCCACACCTATTTTGGGCACGCGCCGTTCCCGATGAAGGCGCTGCGGCAGTACGGGGTGAATGTGTGCCTGGGGACGGACAGCCTGGCGAGCAACAACACGCTGGATATGCGCGCAGAGATGCGCGAGGCGCAGGTGCTGCACGGCCTGGGTGATCGCGATGTGCTGGAGATGGTGTTGCTGAATGGGGCGAAGGCGCTGGGGCAGTCGGGGAAGTTGGGGCAGATTTCGCCGGGGAGCGTGGCGGACCTGGTGGCGTTTCCGTACAACGCGGAGACGGGGGAGGATCCGTACCATCGCGTGGTGCAGTCGCGCGGGGAGCCGCGGTTGCTGCTGGTGAATGGGCGCAAGGTGGAGGCGGGGGCGCTGGTGGGGAATTAGTTTCGCACAGAGGACTGAAGAGGGTGGGGAAGAGGACTGCAGGGGAGGGGAGGATTTCACACGGAGAGCACAGAAGGGGCTGAGCGACGGTCATCGACGGACGCTGCAGACGGCAGATCTCCGTGCGAAACGGATTTACTTCGCGCCGGAGCCGAGGGCGACCACGGGGATGGTGCGCACGAGGATGCTGATGTCGAGCCAGAGGCTCCAGCGGTCGATGTACTCGAGGTCGAGGCGGACCCAGTCCTTGAAATCGGTGATCTGGTTGCGGCCGCGGACCTGCCAGAGGCAGGTGAGGCCGGGGCGCATGCTCATGCGGCGGCGTTGCGTGAGATCGATGAAACTGGCCGTCTCGTAGAGCGGCAGCGGGCGCGGCCCGACGAGGCTCATCTCGCCGCGCAGGATGTTCCAGAGCTGCGGCAACTCGTCGAAGCTGGTCTTGCGCATCCAGCGGCCCACCCAGGTGACGCGCGGGTCGTTCTTGATCTTGAAGACGGGGCCGGTCATCTCGTTCATGCTCTCGAGCTCGGCGCGGGCCTGCTCGGCGTTGGTGACCATGCTGCGGAATTTGTACATGCGGAACGGCCGGCCGTGCAGCCCGCTGCGCGCCTGCGAGAAGATGATGGGGCCGGGCGAGGTCAGGCGGATGACGAGCGCGCCGATGGCCATGGGAAGCGAGACGACCAGGAGCAGCGCGGAGGCGCCGAGCACGTCGATGATGCGCTTGGCCACGAGGCCGTAGGAGATGGCCGGGGCGGTGCGGTAGATGAGCAGCGGCTGCCCGGCGAACTGGTCGAACTGCACGTGGGTGAAGAGCGTCTGGATGAAGTCGGCGGAAATCCACGCCTCGACGCCCTCGGCCTCGCAGGCGAGCAGGGCCTCGCGCACCTGCGGCAGGATGGTCTCGTGCAGGCTGAAGACGACGATGTCGATCATCTCGTCGTGCAGCGTGTCGATGAAGCGCTTGAGGCCCTCGCGGCCCAGGTCGAACTCCGAGCGGATCTCAAAATTCTTGCCCGGCTGGGCCATGAAGCGGTTCTTCCACGACGTGCGGTCGGCTTCCATGCCGCAGAGCAAAATGTACTGGCGCAGGTGCACGCGCGCCCCGCGCTGCCGCAGCCAGAGCAGGAAGAGAAAACTGCGCAGCGAGAGCAGCGCGACGGCGAGGATGAAGAAGATGCCCAGCGCGGCGCGGCTGATATCGATCTGCGGGATGCGCAGCACGGTGATGCAGGTGAAGATGGCCACCATGACCAGAATCACGGCGAGTATGGTGCGCCCGATTTCGCGCGGGAACTCGCTGAGCGTGCGCGTCTGGTAGACGCCGACGTACTCGAGCGCGAGCGGCCCCAGCGGCAGCGCGAGCGCGATCATCCAGTAGCAATTGTTGAACTGCGGCGGGTTGACTGGGGATGAAATGATTTTTATGGGATCTGGAAAAATTATGGGTGGAAGGTGGGGCCCACTCGAATCTCTCTCTCTCACCTCGTTTCTCTCTCCCCCTCTCACTCTTTCTCTCTCCTCCGCCCCCTCTTTTGTCCGTTCTGGGCCGTGCCGAACTCGGATCGAGACGCAGGAGGTACCATTAGAACCGGCTCGTCATGAGGATCGCGTCAGTGCCTTTCATTCCTCGGTTCGTGGGGCGTGGGAACGGGTCGGGTCGAGAGGTGTGCCAGAGCTTCGTCACCCGCATGTGCGCTTATCGAGATTTTCACCACGATCGAGGTAGGGGATAGACTCCTTACTTCGCTAGGAATATTTTAGTATCACATGCATACCCATGCGTAGGCGTTTGCATCATTTTCTGTGTAAGGTCTATTGTAGGGATTTTTAAGTTAAAAATACTTGAAAAATTGGTTAGGACTATTGTATTTGCATTTTGATGCATGCCGTAGTTGTAGGAATTTTGTTATTCAACTTCTTCTACCCCTTTTATTTTGTTTCACGCCGATCCGGGTTGACCGGAGTGGAGTTCAATCCGAACTCGTCCCTCCCGTTTCCCAGTCAATATAAGGCGCCTGTTAGAGGCCGTTATATGCTTAACGGACCCTAGGGGGTGCATTATGCATTGCATGGTAGACCGCTCGTGGGCCGCTATGCTATCGTGGTTTCTGTAGCTTTGTAGATTGTGGGGCATGACGGACTGGGTCCCGTCCGCCATGGCCAGTATAACGCCCCTCTTCTGGTGCGTTATACTATGTGGTAAACTATGAAGTTTTCTGAGTTTCTAACGTTTGGGTGACTTTAACGGACCACTCCAGGAGCATTATAGTCACATGGCGCACTCGTCCTGGTGTGTTATGGTTTGTGTGTTTTGGAAGGTTCTCTGGAGAGTATAACGCGCGGGCTAAGATGCGTCATACATTGCATGACGCCCCTTAGGTAGTGCATTATAATCTACAGGTCTGGGTTTTTTTCGTGCACGGGCGAGTATAATGACCTGGGGGAGGCGCGTTATAGTCGCATAATGCCCCATACTTGGTCCGTTACACTTTGCTAGTTTGGAAATGTTAGAATTGCATGTTTAACTTTTGTCTTATGCATTCTGTGCTACGTCTATATTGTAATTGGGTTATTTTATGATTATTGGGTCGCTCCTAGAATCCCAATGGAGTACTTGGACTTTCCATGTGATGGAACCACTAGACGTAGCCCTAGACTTCACGGAAGGTCGACCCGCCTGGGATAGGTGGAGGGTCAATCCCGTCAAACAGTTTAAGCTAGTACTGTGGGCCCTCAGTCTGACCGTTGCGTTCTACGAGGAGGAAAATCTAGCTGGAGGCCTGGCCCTAGGCACGGGTCGGTGTGTGCACATGTGGTTAGAGGCGAGAGCTGACACTGACGAGTGTTACTCTGACTAGCTCTCGGTTGGTATGGATTGGTTACACCTCTCACTGGGCACATTCAGACTCGCAACTTGCTTGAGATGCAGTGTAAGCCGTCAGGGGACGCATCTGGTCTCTCTCTTCTGGTGGAGTTCCCCGTCCTTCTCCTGTCACTGGAATGATTGAGTTATTTCTGTTGGTAGATATAGTTTTACCGCTAGCTCTCGTCGCTAGCTACTGCTCTCATTGTTTACTTACTTTAGTTATCTCAGATCAATCTTGGAGAAGACCTTGGCAGATGATAGTTGGTCAAATAACTCTTCAATCCTTGGTAGAGGGTACTTGTTCTTTATGGTGGCATGGTTAAGCTTGCGGTAATCAATGCACAACCGCATGGTCCCATCCTTCTTTCGCATGAATAAGACTAGTGCTCCCCACGGAGACACGCTGGGCCTGATGAAGCCTTGTCTAGCAATTCTTACAGTTGCTTCCTAAGTTCGGCAAGTTCTGCCGTAGCCATTCGGTATGGTGGAACAGAGATGGGTGCGGCGCCCTACACTAGCTCAATAGAGAAATCTGTCTCTCAAGCTGGTGGTAGTCCTTGAAGATCTTCGGGAAATACATCAGGAAATTCTCAAGCCATGTCCAAATCTTCCAAAATCTTGACAAAGCCTTCTTCAAGCACCACACTAGCCAAGAAATAGTCACATCCTCTATTGATCAGCTTAGAGGCCTGGATGGCTGATACCATCATTCTTCTAGACTTGTCCTTAGGGCATTGAAAAAAGAATGTCTCCCTCCCCGGCTCCTGAAAAATCACTCTCTTTCGACTGCAGTCCAAGAGGGCGTAGTGTTTGTCTAACTAGTCCATTCCCAAGATGAGATCAAAATTGGCCATGTCTAGGATGTATGCTTCCCCCACGAATCTTTTCCCACAGATTTTGACCTCAATAGTAGGGATCACAAGCTTGGTGTGGACTTGTTTCCCATTCAGTGTACTAACTATCATTTCTCCGAAGAGTGTGGCTTGGGGTCGATTCTTTAGTTGATTAGCAAAACTAGTGGATGTGAATGTGTGTGTAGCCCCTGGGTCAAACAAGACCTTTGCACAAACATTATCCACAAGGAGCGTACCTTCAGGCACGGTAGGGGTATTGTCTGCCTCTCGTTGCATTAGTGCGTAGACTCGCCCTTTGTGCTGAATCTTCTCTTGTGGGGGAAATGGCTTTTGCTGAGTCTTCTTGGGGTAGTTCCTCGCGGTGTGTCTGGCCTCGCCACATTCATAGCACTTGCCTTCTATCCTCTAGCATTCCTGTCCCCGATGGTTGCGTCCATAATGGATACAAAATGGAACCCCCAGCCTGCCCCTCGGTACCTGTCCTTGGCGTGCCACCTTTTCCTTGTCTCGCCTCCCCCCTGTTTGCATAGGCCTTTTGCCCGACGACTTCTGCTCCTCGACGAACCTATACATGGACATTCATTAGAACTTAACCTAATATGTCCCCTAAATCTTTATGGCTTCAGTCATTACCTTGCATTTTCTTGTTCGGCTAGGTGAGCAAGCCATAATGTCGTTGGGTAGGAGTTAGGGTCTTGGGTTGCAACATAGCGTCAGACATTGCTATGTACCCCGTTGATGAATTTCTTCATCTTTCGACGTGCGTCATCAAATATGTGTGGATCATATTGACCCAGAGCTGAAAATTTGGCCTCATAGTCGGCTATCGACATGTTTCCTTGCTCGAGGCTCAAAAATACTTGCCCTTTAGCATCTCACACATGTTCGGGAAAATACTTTTCTTAGGAGATAGCCAAGAACTCTTCCCATAATATGTCACCGTCGTGGTAGTCCACGAAGGTGGTCTGCATCTTGGCCTTCCACAACAAGTCAGCCTGATCTTGTAAAACATAAGCCTCCAGATTCACCTTCTCTTCCTCGGGGCATTACATCGCAGCCCGCAGCGGAGTTTCGCAAGATTTGCCAGAAACGAGGTCGGGACTCGAAAAAACGCGCGGAAAAAGTCACGGAACGCCTCCGGGCCTCCAAAACAACTCCGGATCCCGCCGATCCAAACACGAAAGATATCCGAAACGTAATTACAGACACAACGGAGTCAGACACTCTGAGAAAGCAGGTCTGGGACCTAGAAATAAGGATCTGAAAGGGTCTGGGACATCACATGTGTTCACTCAGAAGGACCTTAACCTCAGGCAGAGGAGGTGGATGGAGTACATGAAGGATTACGATTTTACTCTATCTTATCAGCTTGGTAGGATGAATGTCGTGGCTGATTCTCTGAGCAGGAGGGTAGTGGTCAGTCAGATGTCATTGAGGAATTGACGGGTTTGGGAGCAGGTGCCAGCCATGACTTTTAGGCTCAAGATCCCTCAGGATCAGAGTTCGATTGTGTAACGACCCGGGATCCGAGTATCGGAAAGGAACCAACGTAACTCGAACCTCGGCCTGCCGCCCACGAGCCCGAGGACTCGGAAGGGCTAAAGGATAGGTGTGGTGTACATAGAAATAGAAAATAAAGCAGGACAACAGATATAATAGCAGAAATAAAGAACTAACTACAACAGAGTCTAGTCCAACAAAAGTACAGTCTAAAGTAGTAAAACATACCACATACCAAGTGAACACTCGGCTCGGTAAGTTGGTAACTAGGAACCTCCATGCAACGCCCTCGAACCTCGAGGAAGAACCACCGCACCTGAAAACCAGGGGTGAGCCTCCTATCACTGGCTCAGAGGGATCCCGTGGAACCCTAACCGAGAAAACAACAGCGGAAGGGGAAAAGCTATGCTAGCTACAGAAAGAACAGTAGTAACAACAGGAACAGTAACCTACGACGGCCGGTAAAATCTTGACTCTATAGCTACTCCTATTGTACCGAAAAATATGACCCAGTCTTCCGTCGGGGGACAACCAAGTCACGCACCTGACATCCCGATCCCACGGTTGGGGAACGACCACAACACGAACTGCCCTAGTCACGCTACTAGGAAAACGACACGATGTCACCGTCGTGGGGGCCTATCCTTGCAGACAAGAGCCCACACTGAAACCACGCGGTCTGAAAACACAGTCACGACCTCGCCGTCGTGACCTCAACGTCGTCTAGGGAAAGCCCTCGGTGACACTCACCGAAAATCCCAGACCTCGACTATGGGAATGCTCCCAAAATCACACGTGAAGTCCCGTCTAGCAGACGGGAAATGAAAACCCGGGACATGACAACTCTCGTCATGTGACGGGAGTACTACACAAATCGAACCTCAGTCTGTCAAAACTCGAGTCCGTACCTATCGGTAGATAAGAGCACCTTCCACTAGAAGAACGACCGGATGCGTCCCCTGACATCTTACACTGCGTCACAAGTGTCTAGCTACCACGTCCCAGGCGGAGACAAGACACACTTAGTAACCAGGACCACAAAACGAGGACTAGCTGAGGTCACACCTGTCAGCGCTGTCCGACGCCCCCAACCTCGTGTGCACACTCAGACCATACGCCCTAGGCCTGTCCTCTAGCGGGTAATTCTCCCTAAGCCCAGACTCGACTGTACACGGGGGCCCTACGATAAATAACCTACTCACCGTCTCTCTTGGGTATGCCACACCAGTGCTGCCGGTGGGGCGTCAGGCATATCGGGTTCCTTCTGCGCTCAGGGCGTGACTTGAGTGAACATTTAATACTTTTTCACAGAGTGTTGAATGCACCTATGCAAACAAACACTACCTCTCCCCCTATCAGAATGAGAAATTAAACACACCAATCTCTACCTATTCTCCCCCTATGTCATTAACAAAATCTGACTGACAATGGGTTATTAATAGAGTGATATGTATAGGATATGCACAAATAAAAACCATTTTAGGGACAGATCAATTTGGAGAATGATACCGCTTGGCATATGTATGCAATTTAATGATTTTATGATGAGATTTGTCTCAGGGCCTAATGCCAATCATGCAAAATGATGGATCATGAATCATGCACGCATTCTGTCAGAATCACACAGTATATATATACGTATATATGTGATGCCATCAAAAGGATGTGATAGGTGTATGAGGAATCCAGGTGAGTCATTGTGACTAGAATGCTCATGTGTAACACCGAGGTGGCTGTGCAGTTATATAGAAGAAGACGTGCAATAGCTCATGCAGTCAACTAAATTTTCAGAATACATATCCAATCAAATTACAATTGTGTAAGTGAATAAACATGAGAATGAGTTTTGGTCATATGGATAAATAGATTTTCAGTTCAACACATGGAGAGATTACACAGATTGCATTTCAATTTAAGAGAGCAGCATATTAGAGGCTACGTTCTGTCCCATTATGTTTTCACAGTATAATTTTTCATCTCAAAAAATGTCACCATTTTCACAGAGATAATATGAATTTTTCTAAGAGTGATCAGGTTCAAATTATCCTTTTTTACACAAGAAGACACATAGAGCACGTGCTAGACTCTCCGGTTACTCAGAATATTGACCATTTCACCTCATTTTGAATAGAGGTACTACAGTACAAAATTTTTTAGAAATGAATCATATCACGTCTTAGGTGACATGCATCCAATTTACTCAGTGAGATTGAGCATTATCTTGCCTTTCATTTTATCATTTCAAAACAATATAAGATAGATAGCTTTTTTCTTAATTGTCACTTCAAAATACATGCAGCATGTTTAATTTCTCTAGAGTGTTGAAAGAAAAATCATATATCCTTTTGTTTAACACTCAATTTCACATTTAAGTGCATGACAGTGTGCGAATTTGATTTTGCATGTGTAGAGGTAGAAATCTGATTTCTACGTCACGTACCACCTTCTCTATTTATTGAATGGGGAAGTCGTCTCACACCCGTGGAGGTCTGCAGGCACTAGAAAATAGGAGGCGTCAGAAGGAGTCCCGGGTGTTACCCCAGGGGACAACCCCTCTAATGCTTAAGTCAACAATAGGACAATAAAGTATAGAGAAGAGCAGGTGAGAGAGAGAGAGAGATATCGCTGTAGAAGGCTGAGGAGCCGTAGAGATCTTCCTGACGGGTGCTCGCCGGTTCCAGTGCTCACTCGGTGAGTGCTCGCTAGGTGGTAAGGTCACCGGAAGGAACCTTTCTTAGAGTGTGAACTATCGCTCCCTTCTTCTCTTTATGTAGCAGGCTAGTAGCTCTATCCTCTTGCGTAGTAGTTTGGCAGAATGAACCACCGTGTCTCTCTTCTCTATCGATCAATCTTTTATAGAGGGTTGTCCTGGAGGTAGGGGCCTCATCCCTTGATAGGGAAGGGCATAGGAAGTGGAGTAACTTTTTCCCCTCATCAGCCTCTTGGGTCACTTCCCCAATTCCTGGTAGCGGTAGTCCGATGTTACAACGCGTTATCAGTATCCGGAGCTCTAGATCGTTACAGGCACGGTGACATGGCAGGCTAGTAAGAGAGCAATGGTGTGCTCTATCACAGTCGCGGGTGAGCAAGTCTAGGACTACAGCAGGAGAACCTCAGGCATGTAGGCAGCTATGGCAGGAGGTGCGAGCGCATGCATGCATGCGTGCAATGACGAAGTGGGCACCATGACCCTATAAAGCCCAGTAGCTCTCCCTCCCTCTCTTCTTTGATCTCCTCTCCCCCCTCTCCTTCCTCCCTTTCCCCTACTTCTCGCCCCCCTCTCTGGGCTCCTTCTTCTTCTTCTTCCTTCCCTTCCCTCTCTCTCTGTCTCTTTGCCCTTCCACCCCCCTCCGACCTGCTCGCTCGCGCCTCTACTCAAAACAGGGACACCGCTAGCCCCCCTTTACTCCTCCTCCCCTTCCCTATCAAACTAATCATTCCCTCTCCCACACTTTCATTCTCTTCTCCCTAACCTTCCCTCTTTACTCCGTAGCCTCTTCTCCCCTTCTTCTCTTCTAGTCCTTCCTCTCTCTACTGCCCCCTATTCTCCTCTCTATCACACACCCACACCGTCACACACCTCCGTAGCTCCTCTCCACTGTATGCATGTAACTTCATCTCCTCTTCTCCCCTACACACACTCACCTCTCTAGTTGCTCATCTCTGCACTCATCCTCTCCCCTCTCCCCTCTTTCCCTGCACACCACACGCACTACCTGCACACCAACGGCTCTCGCACGGCGGCCCCTTCTCTGTGCCAGTTGCACCCCACTATCGCTCTCCCCCGCGCACGCACTCACCACACTAGTCGCTGCCCTTGGCCTCCTGCCTTCCCACACTGCAACACTCCCTACACGTCGCATACACCTTGTCATACACCCACACAGCCGACATCTTCTCCCTTCCCCCCTCTGGTTTCCCTTTCTTCTAAACAGCAGTGAGCCTCCCTCCCTTCTGCACTTTCTCACACATGCACACCACCGGCCTCCCACCACCACGTCTCTCTCTCTCTTTCTCACAACCCTTCGTATGTACCAGCCACACACTCTTCCCCTCTCTCCAATTTCACCTCTCTGGTCCCCCTCTCACCATCTCACACACTCCATACGGTCACCTCTCTCTATCTCTCTTCCTCTCTCTTTCTGAACGTACACGTAGAATGCCATCGCACTATTGCCCCCTCTCCACTCTCACCTCTTTCTCTACGTGCACACACATGCTGCACGCTGCATTCACATCCCTCTTACACATGCACACATCACCGGCCGACCACATCCCCACTCTCTCTGTCCCTAACTCACCCACATGCCCTCACACCGTAGCGTTGACCCCCTCATGCCAAAGATTCGATTCTGTCCCTCCGTTCTCACCCTCTCTCCCTTTCTCTCCTTCTCTCCCCTCTCTCTCTTTCTGTCTGCTACACCACAGCACAGCTCCTCCCCTCACTGGCCGTTCTCCATCTCCATTCCCACTCGCACCCTCTCACTGTCTCACACACTTTATTGACCTCTCTCTTCACCCTTTCCCTCTCTCTATCTCACCTTTCTCTCTCACACACACATAGTTTTTATTTTTTCCTTCTTTTATTTTATGTTAATTTAAATCCCACCTTCCCCTCAACTCCTAGGGAGTCCTCAATAACAGAATTATATAAAATCAGGGGTTTCCCATGGATAGGGTAAAACTGGGAGATTAAACAAATAAACCTTTAAATCCCCATAGGCCTTTTGACATTATTCATTCCATTCAAATTTAACTCCCCCCTTTAACAGCTCATAGAATGGGCGGCACCTTTGCGAATGTTGAGATATAAATCTCTGAATAAACTGTAAACGCCCAATCAGTCCTCGAAGCTCAATAATGTTCTTAGGCAGCGACATATCCATGATGGCCTTTGCTTTGTTTGGATCAATTTGAATCCCCTGCTTGCTAACTATGAAACCTAGTAACTTTCCTGATGACACTCCAAACACACATTTCTTCAAATTCATTTTCAATTTATACTCCCTAGCCCTTTGTAACACCTTGGCCAAGATAGCGGGATGCTCTTCTCTTGTCCTCGATTTCATCAAGATGTCATCCACGTAAGCTTCCATATATACATGCATCATGTCGTGGAAGATTACCATCATTACCCATTGATATGTGGCACCCACATTCTTCAGACCAAATGGCATAACCACGTAGTAGTAAGTGCCTCAGGGCATGGTGAACGAGATTTTCTCTTGGTCCTCCGGAGCTAGACAGATTTGGTTATATCCCGAATAACCATCCATAAATGAGAGGGCTTTGTACCCGGCCGTGTTGTCCACCAACACGTCAATATGAGGAAGTGGAAAATCTTCTTTAGGACATGCCTTATTTAAGTCCCTGAAATCAATACAAATTCGCACCTTTCCATCCTTCTTCATCACAGGGATTATATTTGCCACCCATTAAGGATATAAAATAACTCTAATAAACTTGGCCTTATGTAATTTATCGACTTCTTCTTTCATTTTTAAGGCCATTTGAGGGTGGAATCTTCTTAATTTTTGCTTCACGGGTATTGCCACTAGTTTAAGTATGAGTCTATGCTCTACTAAGGCGGGGTTAAGACCTGACATGTTCTCGTAGGACCAGGCGAAGGAATCACTATACTCCTTCAAAATCTTGATTAAATCCTCTTCAACCTGAGGAGGGAGATTAGCAGAGATGATTATGAGGCTGGGATCCTCTTCTATTCCAAGATTAATTTCTTTCGTGGATTCATCCACTACCGATGACGGTTCATCGAACCTTTTCAAACCTTGCGCGTACAAATCGGCAGTGTCATCCACGTCGCTATCCTCATACTCGATCGGGTCCTTCTCATCTATGATTTCATAGACACCTAACCCATCATCGCTCCATGCCCCATCTAGCTCCTCATCATCCTCCAGGACGATGGCCATTGCTATAAACTCGGGGCATCTAAGGAGGGTGTGACAGCGTTGAGCGAGATCCTGGAGGAACGTATCGGGGATAGATTTAGAGTGACGCGTCATCAGGCACGCCGCAGGTGTGGAAGGGCTAGAAATACTAGAACTAGACCCTATTACGACTGACTCTACTTCCCTAGGAGACTTAGCAAACTCTACATCTATCCTAGAAGATAGGAAATCTAACGGAAGAGAAGTAGGGGCCTCGTGCCCTTGGGAGGAAGTCGGGGAGAACACATCGTAATCCTCCACTGAAATCTCGATTTCAAAATTGGCATTTTTTTTCGAGATCAGTGGAGAGTACACAGCATGAAGGAGAAGCTGGTGGAGGAGGAGGAAGAGCACCCCGATAGAATAAAGAAAATAAGCTTTATGCCTTCCCTAAGGATAGGACTCGAGCATTGTTCGAGTGGGCTATCAAATATAACAAGATTACTCTTCCGAAGCCAAGAAGGCCTGATGATCTCAGAAGAAGAGATGACCTTTGCTTCTGCCCTTATCATCAAATCCTCGGATATCCTATTGAGGATTGCCAGATATTCAAGGACATCGCCCAAGGCTTAATTAAAAGAGGGGTATTACGAATTGGAGAGTATAGTGTTGATCCCCCATGCCCTTATAAAATACCTACTCCTGAGGCATCAATCAATATGATATCCATATATCAACAACTTCCAGAAGAAGTGTCAGAGACTTGCAACTGGTGCACTAATGAAGATTGTGTCCTAGCACCTGAAGAAAAATAAGGAAATTGGCAAGCAATGCCAACAAGGAAAAGAACAAGACCAGCATCCCTTTCAACTTCGAAAGTCCAGATTTTTGGAGTCATGGCCTGACCCACTCCACCCCCTATAGCTCCTATCTGCCTTCAAACAACCCCTTCAGTGGATATCTGGGGGCAAACAGATAACAAAAAGCAACAAGCCTCAATGCGGGTGCGTGAACAAATCGGCTCAGTCATGGAATGGATACAAACCATTACAGACAGGCTATACGAGCATGAGCATCTCAAGATCCAGCCTGTGTAGCAAGCCCCTCAAAGACTCAACGAGTCCCTCCGGCTAATAAAAAGAACTAAAGAAAAGGAAAGGGCGTTCAATGCACCGAGTAACCCACTATGGGGGCAGATGCCAGTCATAGAGGGGAAGGAAAGAAAGAATACCGGTGCTAAAATAAAATAGGTTGCTCTCTCCTACAACATGCTGTCAGCATCGTCCAGTGTGACTCAAGCTGCTGACAAAAAAGATGAAGAAATTTACTTTATCCCACAGGGAACAGATCAGGCTAAAGCTTCTGCCTCCCACCATGTTGTCAGATTCGGGAAAATATCAAGACACTCGCCAGCCAACAAGGCAGCACAATACTACGTTCCTCCTCAGCTCAGAGACATAAAACCTAGGGAGTTCATCTCAAAGAAACTGGACGCCTCCAGCAACACTGATGGGATGCCACTCATCCCAGTCAAACCGGAGGTGAAAGATAGCACTCTCGGTCCCTCCTGGCAAGACCAGGCCATGGTTGCACTACTATACCAGAAGTAGTAGGAGATTGAAATACTGCGAAGACAGCTAAATGAAATGAATCTAAGTCCACCTACGCCGCAATTGGTGGGACATCTGCATGAGGCGACACGAGCTAGTGCTAGCTTGCCTGAAGCTTCAACAAGGCCAGCTATGCTCCGAATGATGTTTGAACACATAGGGGACATTCCCCCTCAGCTACTCCATTATCCAGCCCCTCGGGCATGTCAGGGGACAATCAAAGTGTCTCAGATGATGATGCCTACACGGCCGCATATGCAGCCAAATGCCCTATACTTGAGTCCAAAAGGTCTGGCGATAATGGACAAGCCAAGGGTGAAACACACAATAAATACAAAGATGGCCAAAGAGAAGCCACCGAGGCCAAATTACAAGCAGCCAAACAAAAGGATAATGAGTCTGTCATGGACTACATAAGAAGGTGGAGGAATCTCCGTGAAAGGTGCCGACATCCGCCAAGCTATGGGGACTCTGTTCAAATCTGCAAAGAGACATATCCTCGTAACTCCATGCAAACGTGTCCTTGTATTCTTGAAGAACTAGAATGAGCGCCTCCTCCTCAGAAGGTGACAAGTTTTTACTGATGAGGACAATCCTAGGGTCTTCTTCAGTACCCAGATTGATTTCTTTGGTTGGTTATTCTACTGAGACTGACGGTTCGTCAAATCTCCTCATGCCACTGGCAAATGCGTCAGCCTCATCCTTATATTCTTCATATTCCTCGTCCCCCTCTTCAATGGGGTCTTCTTCATTCATGATCTCATAAACACCAAATCCTGTATCGAAGACACCTGAATCCTCATATTCCAATTCTGGCAGAATGATCAGATCCTCAAGGAATTCCGGAATGGCTAAACAAGCCTGGCACCTCCTGGCTAGCTCTTTCAAGAATCTATGGGGAATCTGCTTACCCTTGGACTTCCTAGTTACTACCCCTAAACTCCTAACATTGGAAGTAGAAGAGCAACTAGCCTGACTCTTAGACTCTGACAAAGAAGAGGAAGAAGGGGAAGAAGTGGGTCCAGAAGATGGTACAGAGGAGGACCCCTCACCGGAGGGGTAGAAAAGGTCCACTAGCGGGCCTTGAATGGGTGGCCCTTGGATCGGGGCGCACTCAGAGAGAAGGTAGGAGGTTTCCTCAATGAAGATGCGGGAGGTGGATTGGTGAGTTGCAAAATTGGCATTTTTTTTCAAGAATGGTGAAACAGTGAGCGGAAGGAGGAGTGGAGGGTGATGTTGAGGAAATAGAAAGATTAGAAATTTGTTGAAGAATATCTGAATTGGGATTGATCAATTGCCCACATGGGGGCGTGATGGTAAGCCGAGAAAATTGCTCATTAAGCAGAGGAATAGTGAGTGAAATCTGGAAAATATCTGGAGAAATTGAAATCATGACTGCGGGCGATCTGGGAATGTCATTGAAGAACCTGGAACAAACAGAGCAAATCAATGATGGGTGAATGGATCGGAGGGAGAAAAGGCTGGCCCATAGCCTATCCACAGTGAAACCTTCCTCGTACGGCACATCCGGCTCACCTGTGTCTGTGTAGTTGCTCAACAACTGCCTTTTGTCAGTAATTACAGCCGGCTTCTCTATCATATCATGCACCAGTGGCCCCCATTCTAGATCTGTTGGCATAAACAGTCGACTCAAAGATATAACAATGTCATCCATATCAAACCATCTATACCATTCACATTCGGGATCATCCATTTTCCTTCTTTTGTCTAGCCTTAAGGCCTCTAAAGCCTTGTATGAAACTAGCAGGGCCATGTGCCTGGCGAACTGTCATGCATGTACATCTTGGCCGTCTAGGACTGAAGTAAGAACTATGGCCTGTTCTCCTATTTGTTCAGTCGGCCCCTTTACGAAGTGAGTGTATAGGGACCATGTCAAAGGCCGTCTATTTGGTTTGAATGTGGAAGTCATAGTGGTCCACAATCCTTCTTCTGCTTCAACTGACTCTTCTTTGCCTGGCCCTTTATAACCAAGGCCGCCTCAGTGAATAAGCTTCTGACTCTTGACGGTCTTAGTTCTGCCTTGCAAATCGACTCCAAGACCCTTGCCAGACCTGTACCCCATTTTCATCATGATGTTCCATCCTGGGATAGTTAATAAACTTTTCTTTTTCTTTGAAGTCGTTGCTGATGTGCATGCTGCAGCTTGTGGCCTTAAAATATCATGTCGTTGGTCAGCAAGGTCTAGCACTGACAGAAGTGGCATATTTGACGGCCAAATTGAGGGCATGGATGTAGCTGACAAAATATCCATTGTGGGTAGGATGGGCATACTAGTCACCTTAACGATGCGTCCCTTATGTGGAAACTTGATGCACTGGTGGTTTGTGGAAGGGACGGCATCGAGTGCTAAAATGTAAGGACACCCCAAGATGGCATTAAAGGTGGGGTCCATATCTAGCACATGGAAATTGGTAGTGACAAATGAAGGGCCCAGCCCTACTTTCAATGTAATCATGCCCATCGGTGGCTTCTTCGTGTTATCATATGCCGTTACTGTAATAGATGACGGCCAGACTTCTGATTCTGGAATACCACATTTCTTCAAGGTATTGGGTGGCAAAACATTGATAGATGCGCCAGTGTCAACCAAACACTGGTTGACGGCTACTTTGTTGATGTCGACAGTAATGCACAAGGCATAAGTTCTTGCCGGTTTCGGAGCTAGCTCATGCTCATGGAAAACAATAGCGGGCTGATCCCTTGCTGGGGTCAATACTGATGTAATTTTTTCGGCCGGGGTGTCTTCGTTGACCATCACCTTCTGAAGATATTGTCGTAAAGCCACATGATGAGTGGTCGATCTCTTGATCAGCTCTAGAATGGAGATCCTAGCTGGTGTTCTGTCCAAATGCTTCAATAAATCATACTCCGTCCCTAGGACGGATTCTGGTTCTTGCGACTGTTCTTCCTGCCCCTGCACAGGCTCTTGCTGTCTCTACTGAGGAAAAACATGATGAAACATCCGCCCACTGCGGAGCACCATAGTTTGTGATGGCTGCACCTCCGTCGGGCTGGCGACGAGTGGAGGATTGGTGGAAGATGATGGGATGTCAACATTGCGGGTTTGGATGGGGAGAGCCGGTTGTGGAACCCTAATGAGGGGCCTTCCCGGCTGAATGTGAACGGGAACTGGAACCACTGGTGTGGTAGGAATTGGATTGGAGGGGACAGGAGTAGATGGAGGATGTGTAAAAGGAGGCATCTGAGGTGCTAGATTGGTGGTAGGAGGTGGGTGAGAATTTGCTGGAGATCGGATTAGCAAAGGCCTCGGAATGGCGGAGTTTTGCATGGAGGGTGATAATGAGGAAGTGCGGAGCAGGAGTGACCTGGAGGGCAAAGGAGCGGTGGAAGTTGGCATGGCTTGTGGAGTGAGTGAAGAATGAAGAGGACGAATAAGTAGAGGCCTTTGTGGTGGAGGAATGAGACTGGAAGGAGTTTGGTTAGCTGTTTGGATCAAAGGTCTGGAATTCTGTTGAACTGGATGAGGTTGACTGGTTCTTAACAGACGGGGGAATTGGTTGGAATTTTGTTGGTTAATGGAAGAAACGGAGGCACTTTCTAGATGCCAGCCCTGACCTCTCTCCACCTCGTGGGAAGTGGTGATAGGGTTGACCTACTGGTTCTGGTGCTCCGGTAGTGGGTTTTAGACAATCCCCATCTCCGGCTGCGTTGCTTGTACTTGCCGTTGTTGTTGGACTTGCTGTGCTAGCTGCTACTGACCTTGCTGAACTGGTTGCTGCTGACGCGGTGGCCTCCTTGCCTTCATGGCAATAACAAACTTCATCATCCTGTCCCAGTCAATACCTCTCTGATCATTCAAATCATAAATATAATCCTTGAAGTGGAAACAGTGGTCTATGTTGTGCCCTGGCTGCCGATGAAAGACACAGTACCGAGAGGTGTCCACATTAGGGGCCCAGGTTGCCCTTTCTTTCGGTAGAACAAGCAGGTTGGCGGCCATGAGGGCATTGAAAATATCGGGGAGGCTTTCAGGCAATGGAGAGTACTGGACTCTTTTCGGGCCTACCGGTCTTCTGGGTTGTTGAGGGTCATAGTTGGCTGGTGGAGGCACATTGTGGTTCTGCTGGGGAGCTGGAGGGTTCTGTTGCATTATTTGATTTTGTGGAGGAAGCTGAGGCCGAAAGGGTTGTTGGTGCGGTGCTTGGTTGGCAAAGGAGGGTTGTTGGAACTGTTGTGACGGCCTTTGATTGGTGGGGTTGTGGGGTTGCATAAGATGGCCGACCGCACTCACCTGCTCATTCACAACTACACCCTCAGTAGTGGCACCATTATTACTCATTAAGTTGCCCTTCCTGGGCGCTCTTGGTTTCTGGTCGAACATAGAGAGGATAGGCGAATCTTTCATCTGAGTTTGAATGTACCTCGCCCTCTCATACAACTCCTCCATAGTGTCCAACTTGTTCAGTGCCAGAATGTGACGGAACTGAGGAGTAGCATTGGACACTATCATTTTTACTTGTTCTGTTTCCGAGAGCGTATCCCTTAGCTTCTCGGCCATCGACCTCCATCTATCAGCAAATTGGACAAAATCTTCTTCCGACTTCATCTTCCCAGCAACTAAATCAGTGACAGACAGAGATGGACCCATATAGTCTCTGAATAGGTTAGTTAATCTGTTCGGCTTGGCCCCTTGCTCATTAAGCAAGGGGACGTCCTTTATGACATCGAGAAAGGGTCAAGGGGCCAAGCCTTTAATCAACTAAGGCAAATAATGAAAAGACATAGAAAAATGCAATATGCAAGTAGGCAAATGGAGTGCTGAAAAATAAAGAATGCTCAAGCATCATGTAATCAGGCAAATGATTTTTTTATTATTTTTTCTAGGCTTTATTTAAAGTGGGATAGAGTGCACGTAATACAAGGAACATTACTCGTTCATCACTTTAAATTCATTAATGATTCTTAACCAACTTAACAAAGGATCAACTTGCTTAAGTTTTGCTTTCACTCGGCATCTCGCATGGCATTTCCTCCTGGGCTTATCTTTACCATCCCTTGAGCTTATAGCGCACCTTAGAGAGAGAGGGAAGACAATAAAAGAGGGAAGTTCATGAGCGGGGCCGAAAGGCTCAGGGATGTGCCTCTCCTACCCTATTGCCTGTTGGGATTTGGTCTGTGACTTAGGAAAATTTGGTTGCCCTTCCCCTTAGAATGCCCACTTACGACTAGGGTTTTCCCTGCAGGGACTTTGCCCTCTTGACATGCTCTTTTGATTGGAATAGACTTTACTTCTCATACATGCTTACACCCAGGGTTTGCCCTACGGGGATTTTACCCTCTTGACATGCTCTTTTGACTTTACATAGGGTTTTGGTAGATTTTACTCCCTTTTGGGCCTTGACTTCCACCTACTAGGGTGGCGGATAAGTTTGACGATCTAACCGAGTCCTTACTTCCCCCCTCGTAAACCGAAGAGAAAAGAACAAGTGACACCTTTCACCCTTAGTTTGGCTTTGACTTGTCTTGGATTCAGTGTCGTTTGAGTTTAAGAGCTAAGCGTGAAGTGTATGTGGGTGTTAACCCGAAATTAAACCGTAAAGACTAAAGAATGAGTTAAAGGTTTTGATGTTTCACATTCCTTTTTTGGCATGCGCACTATACCAATCTCCCTTTTTTGTTATTATTTTTTTATTTTTATTTTTATTTTATTTTTTATATTTTTATATTTTTTTAGATTTAGGGGTAGTATTTCTTAAGATACAAATCATTCCAAGGATGAGCCAATTCTTTCCCATCGGCATTAACTAGTTGGTATGCATTACCAGGATAAGCTTCTTTTATCATATAAGGCCCTTCCTAGTTTGGTTAGAACTTTGAGCGAGGTCCATCGGGTTTTACAAAGATTCTCTTAACCACCATTTCATCAACTTTAAATTTTCTCTCAATTACTTTCTTTTGATAGAAACATGAAAGCCTATTGTGATAAACTCTTGCATGTTCAGCAGTGGCCAGACGTCTCTCATCTAGAAACTCCAACTGTGCAGGGAAAGAGTCGCAGTCCTCATCAACAGATAACTCCTTGTCTAATTGTACTCTAAGAGAGGGGATGAGGATCACATAAGGGACTAGCGCCTCCATTCCATAGGTGAGGGCGAAAGGAGTGTTGGATCCCCTAGTTGATTTTGGGTAGTTATGTTTCAATGATGACAAATCTTATGTGTATGTGTTTTTGTGTGGTGAATTGAGAAATACTTGATAACCAAGGTGTTAATATAGTGACTATCCGGTTATGCAGGAAAAATGGCTTTGGTGGTCTCTTGGAACTCAAATTCTTGAGTGATTGAGAAAAACTTCTTATTATTTTAGTTTTAGAAAGAAGATAAGAATGAAAACAGGATAAGAAAAGTTTATTAAATGGAATTGGGTAGTCCCGAGTTGCCCCGAGAGCTAAAGGTTCACGGCTCATCACCACATGTCTGAGGATCGGGGGTGGCCCCGACTTGCTGGAGGGTCGTTGTAGAACCCGGATGGTGTGTTGGAGCTGCGGGTTAGCCCACAGTTTCCTGTGGAGTGGCTGGGATATACGCGCCCGCAAGGTATTCGGGGAAATTCCCGACACACGTGCGTGGGCCGTATATGCATGTTGCTAGCCTTCAAAGCCTATGGTTGACTTAGCTATGTCTCCATTTGACCTTGGAGGGCTAGAGGAAGGCATCTTGGGGGTAGGCCCTGACCTTATTGTTGGGTGCCACATGGCGTGGCTTGTAGTCAGGGTGCCCCCGGGTTGGCCCGGGTGGCTTGGTAGAAGGTGGGTAAACCCGCGGATCGGGTGATTGGGGCTAACCCCAATCAATTGCTGATGTCGCCGTGAGCCACGGCTAGCTGGTTGGGACCCTTGGTAGGGCCCGGTGAGCCATAGGAGGGGCCGGGTGGCCTATACCTTAAAGGTGTTCGAGGAAATTCTCGAATCCTCATTTCTTAATATTTTACTGGGAAATTATCTTGGTACAACAATAACATGGCCCAGACTTTTAATATTCTTGAGAGATGATCTTTGAGAACAATTCCACCTGCCCCAAAATCTTTTGCAGTTGCACCATCAAAATATAACAGTCCCCACATGAGATTGTTCCCAACTTTTAGTCTTAAGTTTGTTTGGGGGATGGTAAGATTCTGATTTTTGCCATTGAACGAAGTCAGAGTTTGCTTTCTCGAAGATCGGTACAGGAGAGAAATTTCTACCCTGAAAAATCCTTTGACACCTTGCTTTCCATAGGTTCCACCAGATGGCCACACTTAGCGTAATGTGCTCCAATCTCTTGGATACCTGAGGAGAAAGCAGGATTAAACCAATTCAAGAATCTATCTGTTAAAACAGTTTGTTCCTTGCCTAGTGCATAATTTAGCGAAGAATAGAACCAAGTGGCTCTTGCAATCTGGCAATTGAATAATATATGTTGGTCATCTTCAACCTCCTTCTGACATAAATCACATAATGGGGAAATATATCATATTCTTTTTGATAACTTGTCATTAGATGGAAGTACATTCCTAAAAATTTTCCATGGAAACATTAGTACTGATGGAGGTAAAACCTTTGATAAATCCAGGTCGCAGAAACTGTCTCCAGATTTCTAGACTTCTTGAAGATGGAGGATTGCCTGATTGTAAACATAACAGAGTATGTTGATTTCGTGTTTAACTCTCCATTTGGGGTCCACTTCCATGTCATGTTGTCCTCCTCTTGCATAAAATTGTGCTCTAGCTACTGCTTTATCAAAGACTTTGTTGACGAGCACTCTGTCCCAGCCCTTTGAATCCATTAATCGGTGGACTTTGCGTGGTAAGGGGTCCATATAATTTGGGTTTTTGATTGGTGAACTTACTAATTGGTCTGCGATCCAATTATCGGTCCAAACTAATACTTGTCTGCCATTGCCTACGTTCCACAGTAATCCTTTTCTTAAATCACTTCTGGATTTCAAGATATATAGCAGCCCACGTGGCAGAATGGGATGACGCTAGTTTTAATTAGAGTCATACATCAAGTGACAGAAGCACCTCCTCACTAGAAGAACATCCAGATGTGTCCACAGACATCTAACACTGCACCACAAGTATCTCGCTGTGGATGCCAAAAACGGCAGAGACTGAGATACTCACTGAACAGAACCAGGAACTACAGTAACGAGTGACTAGTCAGGGTCACGCCCATCAGTGTTCGTCTAAACGCCCCTGACCACGTGTGCACACACAATTTCAATGCCTTGAGCCAGGCCTCTAGCTAGTTTTCTCCCCCAGCAGGACGCTACTGCAAGTCAAGCGAGCCAAAGGAAACTAGCCTAAAAATCATCTGAGTCGAGAATTGCCCCGCCACCACTCCCAGGTGGGCCGACACATAGGAAAGTGCCGTCAGGCTATGACTAGTAGAGGCTCACTAGACACAGAGACTCTGAAACATAGGTGTTGAAATACAAACAGGCTAAAAATACACTATCACACGTACTATGAAGCACCAGACACAAAACACAACGCAGCATACTAAACTGCTACCAGACTCAGGACAACGACTAGACGTACTGACACAATGATCCTTGAGTCTCACGACTCAGGGTCAAGATCATCGTACAAAGTGGTAACAAGCCACCAATCGGCCTAATCCTAAGCCACAAGAAAAATGACACATCTGTATAAAATGAAACACGGAGACCTGAGGGAATCACCAAAACCCTCGAAGCACCTGGATACGTAAGCCGAGGTAAGACGACACTTCTAGGCATCCAGAACCATGTCTCGATCTAACCAGAATAGCTGAGACACTCACAAGGTTACATGTGAACCATTGGATCACACTGGGTTGACCAGTAACCAATAAGGACTCTGAAGTAGTACGGAACACCACTCGATATGATGGCACTCCCAGCCACCCTAGAATGTGGTCATAGCCCTCACAAGATATCCAAGACATCCACGGGTCAATGGGAAGCCACTAGGTCAAGCCAAGACAAATGGAGGCCAATCCTTAAGAAAGAGACGGTCACTGAACAGTAAGGATAAGGTCGTTCTAAGGACTAAATGGTCAAGAGAGGGCCATTCGAAGAAATGAACGGTTAAGAGGAGGCCGTTCCAAGAACTCCAAGAACTGAATGATCAAGAGAAGACCGTTCGATGGATTGAATGGTTAAGGGAAGGTCGTTCAAAGACATGAACGGTCTATACCTAGGCCGTTCCAAGAGTACACGGTCTGGCTATGGACCGTACCACTAATCACCTTAAAACCATTGGCTCTGGTCAAACAAACCAGAGCGGTCTATACATGGGCCGCTCTATAATAAACAGTCGAAGTTTGGGCCGCTCACCCAAAATGACTTAAAATAGTAACTTGGTCAAATAGTCAATAGTGGTCTAGGAATGGGCTGCTAAACACAATAAACGGTCTAGCAAAGGACCACTTCACCAACCGCCATAAAACTGTTGACTAGAGTCAACCATGCTTAGCGGTCTGGGAATGGGCCGCTTGAGCAAGCTAGACGATCTATCGTGAGACCTTTCATCTGAACCAAACGACTAAGAAATCTAAACGGTCACCCAAGGGCTGTTCAGAGGATATAAATAGTCCTCCAATGGACCGTGAACCACAGAAGATGATCTATTGTGTGACCACGAAGACCCAAACTGACATACATATAAACAGTCACATACTGGACTACGTAAGAACCACCATACTTTTCAATCACCACAACATGAATCAATTCCAAAACTTCATAGCAAGTGAATAAAGAAGTTCAAACACTCTAAGGCCATTCAAGCAGAAGACCAAGTCAACTTTCCTAAGAAGCAAGTCGACTTGCATCAAGCTCCCAGTAAGCAGACAAAGGCACAGACCATCACCAAGTCGACTTAGACCTCTGTGTAAGTCAACTTGATCTCCCAGATAGAACCAAGAAAAACAACAGGAAACTGCATAGGTCGACTTAGTTAGCATGCCAAGTCGACTTGGACTATTCTCCCAGAACCAATGCTTCACCCAGTTCATATCAAAAGACACTCCAATAAAATATGCACACTCCAATATTAAAAGCACTATCATAACATATAGTAATCATCAAAAACACACACTCAACATTAGGTAAACGAGTAGTGATTATGTACTTTATTTTGCTCACGATATTTCATGTTTATAGGTCTGAGTGCCTCCGCACCAACTGTACAGAGTACACCGCTCCTACCACCTTTTGCCGGTATGTTTATTTAAATTCTTAGGTAAACGAGTAGTCATTATGTACTTTATTTTACTCATGATATTTCATGTTTACAGGTCCAAGTGCCTCCACGCCAGTTATACAGAGCACACTGCCTCCACCACCTTCTACCGGTATGTTTATTTAAATTCTTTGATAAATGAGTAGTGATTATGTACTTTATTTTACTCATGATATTTCATGTTTACAGGTTCTGAGGCATGGGTAGCAGCAACTGACCCCCCGAAGAAAGGACGAGTATATGATTTTGGGCAGAGCTTGGACACCAGCCCCATTCTAGCATCTTGTGTTGGCTCAGCTTCATCCTACCCTAGTAGCAGTTCCTTCTCTACTCCCTCCACCAGCATTTCTACGAGCCATATTAGATCCATCGTCCGATATGAGGTAGACGGCATCGAGACATGCATTACACGGGCGGTTGCTACCCTCCTCTCCTAGGTGGGGATTTTGACTCAGGGAGCACCCTCGAGCATGACACAGCCCCCTCATGTGAGCATTTAATTTAATTTTTAATTTCGTAGACTTTAGAGTTATAATATTACTACTTAGTTCAAAGAATTTAGCTTTGAGAGTCTAAGATTTGAAACATGAAATTAAAAATTGATCCAACACAAAAGACTTGGGGATTTAGGGGTGTAAGATATAAAATATTAGTCTGATCAGTGTGTCGATTATTCCAACATGACTTGTGTGGGGAGTGTGACTTAGGGGAGCTGATGAAATCCAAAATAGATACCAAGTTTAGGCTCAGTGCTCAAACTATCCATTTCCAAACTAATTTAGTTTGAAATAAATCCACGGTTAGGGGTTTCGGGGGTCCAATATATGAAATATTGATAGGATAGACATGCCGATTGTTCCAACACGACTTGGGTGGGGAGTGTGACTTAGCACAACTGATGAAATCCAAAATAGATACTTGGTTTGGACTCGGCGCTCAAACTATCCATTTCTTTCTAAACTATTTTAGTTTAAAATAAACCTAAGGCCTGAGATTTCGGGGGTCTAAAATGTGAAATATCGATTGTGGAACGTGTCAAATAGACATGTTTTAAAAAGAATTCAATTCAAAAGGGTATAAAAAGGTATAACAATCATAGGAAAGGGAGCATGTGAAGCTCCTAAGGGGAATGTGATCACCAGAATTCACCATGCCATAAACTTGGCAGGAACCAATTGAGGGTAAGAATGACTCAGTTTTCATTAAAGTGCACCAAAGCTAAAGCTAGATGTAGATTTTCTCTAAAAGTTTAGAAATTAAAACAAAGCTAACCTGCAAGAGTGGTGGTACCATGCAACAAAGGGGATTGTCCACAACATGACCAAGTGTTGGCAAAATGACCAATACTGTTTGCAATTCTTATTTCATTAAAAGCATCATGTCATCATGATCAACTGGACTACATAACTCAATTAAGTTCAGGTTTCCAAGACGATCAATACCAGAGACACTTGAAATCCTAAATATCTAATTAGAATATTTCCCATTGCTTATTTGATGGAGGAAGCACTCTCACTCAACAAAGCAGCAAACATGGAAGAAGTGCCTTTTAGAGTTTTCCAAATCCTACAATGATGAACAGAATCAAAGAATAAACATCTTTCGGCACTAAAAATCTAAGAATTATATGATCCGCGGCATGCTTTCCTGGATGCCAGCCTTCTGAAGTCCTGCCAAGAAATGAATTAAAACTCAGAATTGGAAGCACATTCGTGCATTATTACAAGTTCCCAGATATTGTTTTTCTTACAAGCCCTCTTAATCTCTTGCTTGCTACATCTAGATGGACATACTTTAAGCATTTTAACAGCAGTTGGTGATGTCAATATACAGGTGTGTGCATCTACAATTATCTTAATCAAAGTAGGTAGCTTCATCAGCAAAAATCAGCAAAAATCTTCGCCGCCAGAAACTACGTGAAACATCAACCAAGTTTTAGATGGTCAGAACAATGACACTAACCTAATTCACGAAAACAAACCTCTGGTTTCCTATATCTACCACAACCCTCACTAATTCGTTCGCAGATCTAGTTACGCGTAAACACTCACCAACTTCGTGGACGCCCAACGGACCTAATAGGCATGCTGAATGGCCAGTGAAGGAGAAAGAGTCGAAGAAAGCAGCGTAAAGGTAAATCAAACGAATCGATCGAGCAATCTAGCGTAATCAAAAAGGAAACATCCATCAGGTTCGCGGGGAGCAGAAGGTAGAAGGAGAGGCGGGTGGGGGGAGGAGGAAGCGGCTGCTCACGGCGACGACGTCGCGGTCGCACCAAGGGATGTTGTCGCCGCCGGAGAAGAAGCTCCCAACGGACTCGAAGAACTTGCCGATCTTGGCTTCCATGGGTGGTGATTCCTCCTTCTACCCTCGACCCCCCCACAATGCACTCCCTCTTCCCCACTCCTACCCGTCCTGCTCCCACGACGAAGACGAAGAACTATAACAACAAGAGGAGGAAGAAGACACGAGAGAACGCAAAAAGACAGGTGGTGGGGACACCGGGGGAGCCCACAGAAAACGGATTCTTGCACATACATCCCCAAACTATGGGACAAATGTGAATAACCCCCTCTAGAATCGTTGTCGGCAAAAGGCCATGCTGGATATCACATCAGTAAGTGGGGGTTTTGATAAACGAACTATCCGGAGGCGATCGGTCACTTCGTGAGGCGGGTCATCTCCTCCTCTCACACTTAGCCCTTTAATCAGACTTATTCGATCTTATTGGTTGAATAAACCCACCCTAATAAATTTTCAAAGGGGCCCTAAGAGATTGATATGAGCGATCTGTCAAACCTTGCTCGAGTCACGGCCACGTGCAAGTTTCTGGGATCAGCATGATGGGAGAAGTGTCCTTTGACATACGGCAAGATGACATATATAACAAACACAAGTTGTTCACTGACTTTGGATATTATTTGGGCCCTGATAGAGAATTATGCAGAGATGTAAGAATGTATGGAGAAGAATCTAAAGGTGAGGGAGAAGAGGAGCCACTAGAGGCTCAAGCACCACCGCCGCCTCTAGATCAGCCCGAGGAGCAGCCACCTCCTCCTCCACATGCAGATCCAGAAATACCACCTCCACCACAGTTTTATTATGGGGAGTCCTCTACTCAGGGTGCTGGACAGTCCTCTTGGGCAGACAATGAGGCTCTTGATAGCCATCTCTCTGGCTTAGAAACTAGTATGGATACCCTTGGGGGGCAATTGTCTGATTTTGGGAGTCAAGTTGACACATCTTTTGGTCGACTTGACACCTTCATGGACACCATGTCTGGTCAGATGGACACCTTCTCCACTGTTTTGGATACTCTCTCCAGGCAAATGACCAATCTATCCACTGAAGTAACCACACTCTCCACTAGCCACAATGACTCTTGCCAAGCATTTTACACTATGAACCGCACCCTTGTCACCATCCAGCACAATGAACAGCTTCATGAAAATGCCCTTGTCAATATTCTGCACTGCCTCTAGTTTCAAGATCATACTCTTACTGAGATCTAGTGTCACCTTGATGACCAAGGGCCTCCTACAGACGACCGTTGAGGACCAACTATTTCCTACCCTTTTGTGTCTATTGTTAGGTCGTCTAGTTCATTTTTGGGTCTACTCTTTTGCATCCCATCCCCTCTTTTGATGATGCCAAAGGCAGAGAAGTCGTTATAGCTCTTTGCTTTATCTATATCTTATGCATGCCTGTCTAATGTCTGTATGCGTGTTTGCCATTGGACATTTGTGAGTGTCATATGCATTAGTGAGTCTTTTTGCACATTTGTCAGAGTTTGCATCTGTAATGAAATGGGTCAAGTGTCCTTGCACCATGTAATGAACGAAAAATGAAATGAATGGAATGCACTTGATATTGGACAGATATGTTGGTACTTGTACTTCATTTCCTCTCAATTCGACAAATATGATTGCATGGCTTGCATTGGTTTGGCTTGATGAGATATGTATAAATGGATTGATTATCTTTTGGATTGTCGATTTTGCCTATCCTCTGATTGGTTCTATGTATATCAAATGGTGTTGGATGTAAGGCAGGCTAGCCCGTCTGAAATCCCTCACTATGTGTGAGAGTAAACTCTGCCACGTACAAGAACCATATGGGAGCTTGCAAGGATGGAATGCGTTGATTTCAAGGATCCAATTTTGTTTAAAGGCATGCCAATGCACTTAATGATCTAGAGTTTTGTCATCATCAAAAAGGGAGAGATTGTTGAGTCTCTCTAGGTGATTTTGATGATAACAAAACCCTGGACTTGGTTTCCCTCTTGTGCCCTGCATAACTGCATAAGAGTGAGCATTGAACGTGATTAAGGCCAATTTTCGTCATGATAAATGCTCAAAATATTTAAATCTTTCAAAATACCTAAACTGAGCTAAATGAACCCCAAATGAATGTTAAAGTTGTTCAAACACAAAGCCTTGTTATCTGGACATGTTTTCTTGGGCTAACAAGCTTGTTTTGTAGAAGAAGCAGAGATCGATCGACCAACTGAGTTGGTTGAGGGGAGTGCACCAGTCGGTGGTGAGGTTCCCGCACCGACACGACGAATGCCTGAGGAAATCTGCCAAAGGGATTGGCAGTGATATTGACTGGAGCGGCCGAGCCAGAAAGTATGTTGATGACTGGAAACAGAAAGGCAAGGCCATAACAGAGCGGGCGGACAGCGACGAGGCTTATCTAAAAGCCTTCACCCACCGGTATGGCAGCCAGGTCTTTCACGGTACCCGACGACCGGTATGAAATTCTGAACTCAATCTTTCCTATATGAATGAATGAATGACTGACACTATGCATGACACTTGTTTTCTAAATGCAGCTAGACCCACAAGGGCGCATAGCCAAACTTGAGGGACTCCTCCACGCTACGGTGCAACAGCGGACGAGTACCGAGCAGCCTTAGAGCTTCTGGTGAGTTTTCCTAGACTTAAAAACTAAAATTCTTATGCAAAACTTGACTAACCCTTTTGAAATGCAGCGGGTCGAGGGAGCCCAAAGGACTGGACTAGATGCGCCATCCTCCTCGTCACAGCCAGCCGGGGTACGGGCTGAGCAGGATGCCGAGTTTACCCGTGCCGTAGCCCGAGCCGAGGAGGCTGAGGCTACCCTCGCGGAGCGGGTAAGAAACCAAGCTTTTCCTAAAAGTGCTTCATGATTATGCAAATGCCTAGACTGATCAATATGCAATGCAATATGCAGGTGAGGGTTTTAACTGCAATGTTGGTGGAAGCGGCTGAGGTGCCCCATCTCTGGGAGGAGGTTGACTGGCTCCGGGGAGTGGTGACCCGACTGAGTCGAGATGCGGCAGACATTGAGCGATACCGTGTCGAGGCTCGCGAGGCGCGTCTTAAGATTTTTGAATTGAAGATCGAGCTGCGAACCATGGAGCAGACCGTTCGGATGATGGGCCGAGCACCCGAGGGGACCATGTCGCGAAGTGGCGCAGTCAGAGGCTCACAGAGTGTGGCGCCGAGCGCATCGATGGGAGACAACCTGGCTAGCTCCTCCACCCACCGAAGGAATGAGGAGGCAGAGAGGAGGCGCCCGAGGGAAGAAGAGGAGCACAGTGCCATGGAGCCACCGCCGAAGCGACACGAGGGCACCGGGGATAGCGACAGACCGACGGAGTGATATTTTTGTTTGTTTTTGGGTTTTCTATTTTTTTTCTGGTTTTGATTGACACACACTATGTGACAATTGATATAATGATGAAATGAAGGAAAAAAATTTATTTTGTGAAAATGTGATTGTGGATGAATGCGTATGAATGAATGAATGCGATTGTGTGAATGGATGGTTGTATGAACACGAGGAAGGGAAGATGTATGTGTGATTGAGAGTGAAATGGACTTTGAAAATGCAATGCTTGTGTGAATGTGTTTGCGGGAATGAACGCGAGAGCGGATGGTTGTAAATGGATGCGAGTGTGGATGTATATGAGTGAATGCATGTTGAGATGATTGCATGAATGTGAATGGGAGCAGGTTAGTAAAGAACAGGGGACGTGTGGGTGAATTGTAAGAAAAAGCCGACAGGGCTTTATCAAATAGAGGGAACAAACAGTCCCTTACTCTATCACAGAAGAATTTAACAGACCTCCTTGAGACCGTTAAGCAACCATAACGGACCAAGGCCCATGTGTTATACTTGACAGAAAGAATTCTATTGACAGTCAGAGTTTAACAGACCTTGCTACAGTGAGTAGGCCTGGTTTCCTTTTTGTTAGGTTCGAAACCGATACGTTTCGGCCGAAACGTATCAGTTTCAGTTGAAACTACTAACCATGCCTATGCCTTATGAGTAGAAGCAAATTTTACTTCTACTTATCAATATCACTTCATCCTTTGTTCTCTTCGGTTGTTCTCCCTCGAGCATCGGAGGCTACACTCCCTCACTTCATCCTGTTCTCTTTGCCTTACAAAGAGCCTCGGAGTTATCATTGGACAACTCATTTTTTTGTGTGGTAGGAAACTATGAATGAGTAGTTTTAGGTTGGTCAGTGTAGTGAAACAAGGGATGTTGTTTCACTTCCTTCTGGCATTATTCCTATCAGCTACTAGTCCGAGGGTAGCATTGGGTATCATAAGGCTCCACTTATAGGGTTTCACTTAGGAATACAACATTGATTATGAGGAAAGTTTTGCTTCAATGGCCAAAATGACTAGTGTTTACACACCTATTTTTGTCGCAATTATTCATTAATGGCCTCTCTGTTAGCTCGATGTGAAGAATGCTTTTTTCGTGGTGACCCTTTTGAGGAAGCCTACTGTTTTAAGACGAGGTGGACTCCCTTTTGACCCGGGGCGACTTGGCGAGAAGTCTTATATTTTTTGTTTAGGGTTTAGGAGTTCCTCTGATCATGGAATGGACTCTCTCTGAGGAGGTAAGGGTGCACATATGGGGGCTACACGAGTGGCCAGTGCAGTGTCCATTTCATGGGGTGCGCATCGTATCAGACGATTACGGTTCGAGTGCTGGACCTTTCCTCATTGACCGCAGTCAATGTTGATTTACATCGGCATAACGTCCGAGCACCCTTGTTTAATTGTCAACAATAAGGCCTAGAATATCTCTCCGGGGCTCTCATCAGGGGCACATCAACCTAGGTAGCTTGCATCGCGCTTTTGACTCCCAATGAGTAACTATAAAAATATATGAGGGATAGGGCTTGGTTTGGAATAGACTGAACTGGGCGACATTCTATCCTATCTAGGGGTAATAGCGAGAGCTCGGGGAGCTCAGGAGTACCCTAGGGGGGTCCTGTTGGTTATCTGGGCACCAGGGGTATTTTGATAATTATCAGGCCCGAGGGTATTGCAGTAATTTTACCTTACTGGGGGCTTTATGAGAGGTGCTGGGGCCGAAGGGTCATTTGTAGACATTTCCCAAGTGTGGAGGGGTCGTGAGGTCATTAAAGACCATACACACCTTCTACTCTTAAAGAAAGGCCACATATGTAATTTCTCTCATGGGAGGGGTTTATGCGTAATTTTTCCTAAGTTGGCATGCACCGGGGGTAGCACCACAGAACTTTGCAAATTTTCATAAATTTCATTGCAAATGTCGTCGACGAGTTGTCAACTATACACAACGTCATCGCCCTCAAACGGGCGTATGTTCAATTCTAATATCTTCGGAAGGGGCATTATAGTCATTTCACATTTTCATGACTAATTAAATTCTCCCTTATTACCCGAGAGACATAAGAAGAACAAAGCCCGGAGGGTCGTCATTACAAGGTCTGTATAGGGACGTGAATCTCCAACCGAAAAAAAGCCCCCTCTAGAGGATAAAAGGAAAAAAGATGGCCCCAAGGCACATGATGACAAGGCCCATATGGGGGCGTAAACGTAAATCCCGCGTAGGGGCATAACAAAGGTTTAAGGACCCACACTTGTGAACTAGGAAGAAATCTTCCTAATCCATGTGGGAGTGGGTAGAGCCTAGGATGAGATAGTTATTTAGAAAGAAATTAACCTTTAGGCTAATCTTCCCAAATTCCAAGGAAATAAGTAATTGTTTATTTCCTCAAGAACTTCATTCTCACCATGGCTGGTAACCATGCTAACTAGGAGGCTATGCAACAAACTATTGCGGGTCTTACCCAGGCCCTTCAAATCATGGCTGAAGCTGGCGCGCGAGCTCGCACCAAGGAACTACATTGCAATTTTAGAAGTATGAACCCTCTACGGTTCTCTGGATCATCCAGTCCCGACAGGCCAGAGAATTGGATTGACGAGATGGATCGCATTTTTAACGTTATGCAATGCTCGAACTAGGAGGAGGTCCTATTGGCAACATTTCAACTTAATAATGATGCGCGCACATGGTGGAAGGCCACCTTTGGTCATCTTCAAAATAGACAAATTACTTGGGAGGAGTTTCTCGAGCTCTTTTGAGGAAAATACTTCTCCAACCATGTCCGTGAGAGGAAGGCTACAGAATTCACCTCCCTTCACTAAGACATGATATCTGTGGCTGAGTACAAGCTCCAATTCTCAAGGTTGGCACCCTATGCTCCGCATCTGGTAAGCACATAGCTCTTGAAGGCTAATTGCTTTATGGACGGACTGAGGCCCATCTTTGTCAAACAACTTCACCCACAAAATATCTAGACCTGTATGGAGATGGTCCACCAGGCACACCTATGTGAGAGGACCTTGGAGAAGGTTGAGAAATACAAGGGCAAGGGCGAAGACTCTGGCCGTAAATATGAAAGAAAAGAGAAAAGGAAGAAAGGTTCAGCATCACAGGGTCCTACAACACCTGTGATTACAAGAAGAGGTATTGTAATGGGAACAGCAATAACAATAACAAAAATAAGAAGGTCAAAGAGGAAGAGAAGCAAGTCATGACAGCTTGCACGTTCTGTGAGAAATTTGATCATTCGGTCGAAGGATGTTAGAAGTGTCTTAGCGCTTGTTTACGCTATGGAAGCTAGGAGCATCGCATGTCTAATTGCCCCCTCATGAAAGATCATTCTTCTAATGGCAGGCGTAAGTGGCCAGCTCGTCTAAATGTCGTGCTGGACGAGAAAGCGCCCAAAGATGATGGGTTGATGGAAGGTACCGTTTAAATTTATTCCTATCCTAACTTTGTGCTATTTGATACTGGTGCTTCTCATTCCTTTATATCTGTTATTTTTGCTAAGACCTTGTCAGTTTCACCTGTTCTATTATCTTCGGACCTAGCTATCACTACAACTTTAGGTCCTAGAATGAAACTTACAACCCATTACCCGGATAGTGAGGTAACTATAAAAGGCCATAATCTTCCTGCAAACTTTGTATGCCTTGACATGGAAGGCTATGATGCTATCTTAGGTGTAGATTGGTTATGTGATCACTATGCCAATATAAATTATCACAATGGCAGGATTTCTTTTTGTAAATCGGATCTCCTACGGTTTTCTTTCATTGGCATCAAATATAGGAAGCTTCCTATCCTCATTTCTTCTATTCACGTTTGTAAACTTATCTCACAAGGTTGTGAAGCTTTTCTTGCTTCTGTAATAGTCACCGACTCTAAAGAAATTATCCTCGAGGAAATCCCTATTGTAATAGGGATGGAGGTCACGTTCCTGAAGCAAGTCTTGCAGGAGGGCCTTCAAGTGATGGTTCTCCTTCATGAGAGTCTCAAGAGTTACCTCTTGGACTTCACTAGCCGGAGGGTCATTGTTGACCTGATCCGTGTTCACGGGGGTGGCACGCTCCTCAACGGGAACTTTCTCCGCTCGCATCGATATCTGAGGCTAGGCAGAAGTGCCAACATGGCCGACCGGAGCCGGCGGCTGAGTCGGGTGACGCGATCTCCTAAGGTAAGATATGGGCTGGTTCAGATCGTCAGTCTGAACCTCTGGCTGGTGCCCGGTGGTGTAACACGTGAACACTCTGGCCGCGTCATTGAGGAGTTGGACCGCCCGCCTCTCTTCTGGGAACACTTCTTGGGACGGACGGGTGCCCCCAGCCTATCAAAGATTGAGGTACGTTGCAGAGGAGTCTCCATCGCGGCATCTGCTAGAGGAGAGCTTAGGGCTGGATATTGGTGGGACCCGGAGCGAGCCCATCTCTGCTTCCGCCTATCAGAGCGAGAGGTGATGAGGGACTAGGTGCCATCGGACGATGCGACTGTAGGGCCAACTGCACCTTGCTTGGCGCGACGCCCTAGTGCCTGAAAGGGGTTGCTAAGACGTGCCTCCTGGACAGCTTGAGCTTCCTCTGGGGTAACCCAGATCCTTCTCAAGTCGGATTGCTGGTCCCCCTCATCCTCGTGTCTTCAATGGGGCTTGGGAGCTGGAATGCCAAAACGGCACTGGCGCCTCTGGGTCATTGCCAAAGCGTTCACCCTTTTGAGTTCCTCCTTGTCTTCCCGCATTCGACGCAAGAGGCTAAAGTAGTTGGTAGTAGGGACCATAGAGACGATCCATTCCGGAGGTACAATGGGTTCGCCCCCATCTAGGGGAATCCGTAAGTCCCCGACAAGAATGGTCTTGCCGGAGTTGCTGGTGGCAGCAGCGGGTTGCTTGCCTTTACAGCTACGATGCTGCTTCTTCTGGGGAGCCGAAGATGATTCCGTTCCGAGCTGGTAGATTGAGAAAACCTGGCCCATAAATGTTGGTGGCGCAAGGCCGCTCACCGAGAATATTGGAATGGACCCCCAAAACGCATAGTCTGTAGGGGGGGCCAGTGGCTGGGTGACTCGAGTGTAGGCCTTCGCCCAAGCCAATAGTAGTGTTGCGGATGCCCGCAACGATGTGCTTGCACCTGGAGCTGACACTGCAAGGGGTACAGGGATGCCTGTGACCCAAGGCCTTAAGCCTAGACTGGGAGCTGGCGAGACCGGAGGGCGTGATAGGAGGCCCTCGATCCATGCCAGAGTCGGTGCATCCCATAGAGGCAAACCAGTGGTGGGAGTCAGCGTTGTCAAGTTGTGGGAGCAGTGTCCCTGAGGTAGAGCCGAGAGATCTGGAGCCTGACATGGACCACTCGTGCTAGACGTCGTCCGCGGGAAACCCCGGGGTTGTACGCCAGGTCTGGATGCTGGGGCGCCTCGTACCAAGGGTTGAGAACCCGAGTGAGGTGGTTGCTCTTATGAGGTTCGGGTCAAGAGGACCGAACGGGGTGCTGGGGAGCCATGCCCCCGAGTCAGGGGACCCGTGTGGGGAGCCGACTCAGTGGAGGCTCGGGGTTGATGGCCTGAGCAGGGTATTGAGGAGTCGAACACCTTGGGGTGGAGACCCATGCCGGATGCCGACTTGGCTGGGGCCCGGGTCTGGAGGCCGGAGCGAACTGTAGAAGTGGAGACCAGAACTCGGGACGCGAGGCCCGCGTCGGGAGTCGGTCAGAACTGGGCCTGGGGGCTGGCGCTTGCCTGGGCTGGGGCTAGTTCGGAACCCCTACGGGAACCAGTGATAGGAGAGCCGAGCCTAACGTTCGGTCTGTCTGTCGAGGCTAGTGACTGGCGCGGCGCGTTAGTGGCGCCAAAAGAGATAGGAGCTGGGGGTGGCGGCGGAGCAGTCACGGGGACCACACCCAAAAAGTTGGGTGATCCGACGATCGGGGAGAAGCTGCTGAAAGCGATCGACACCGCCAAGTAGCCCACTCGTGCGTGGGTGGAAATGACGATGGGACCGTAGGTGATGGCCGCCATAGTTGTGGGAGCACCGGACGAGCAGGGGTGATGGCCGCTGACGGTCGTCGAACGTGACCTGGCGACTGGAAGGCGAACTGGAAGCTGCTGGAAAGTGCGCACGGGTGCATTTCTTCTATCTCTCCTGCAAGGATAGAAAAGGGGCACTAGGGCTTCAGGGCTGGCACGGGCTTTCTCTTCAGTAAAAAGAAGGAAGGTGGGAGACATCCCATCGGGCGTGCCATCCTTTTTGTTCGCATGCGCAGGAGCGAGGTTTCGTTCCGCCGGCGCGACGCGTGGTGTGTACGGTGACCGGGGTGAGGGGTAGGATATAGCTATGGGAGAGGTGTCGGAACGGGGTGCGTTAGGGCACTCTCTCTTATGACCATATCTTTCTTAGAGCGACACCGTGCACTCACCTTTTTCGGAGAGTCGAGGGGAGACCGAGTGACACGGGAGGTTTTCGGGTTTAGGGGGAAACAAGGCTGGGATGCGGGCGTGCCAGTCGATTTCTTGACAATCACTCGTGGAACTGAATATTTAACTAGGGATGCATCGCAAGGGCGCGGCACGTGGACTCAAGGGGTGAGAGACACGTGGAGGGAAGGATGGTTCCGTGGGTGCGAGTGCGTAGGCGACTGTGGGGAGTCATGTACAGGACATCTTTCTCCACCGACCGCAAGTAGTCGGTGTTTATTTACATCAGATTGAATCCGAAGACCTTCGTTCCATGCTGAAGAGGAGTCTGTATATTCCTGAAGTCCTAGGTGGAGAGCCAGGGGCACTTCACAGCTGTAGGCTCGCCTCTTTACTGGGTGGTGTTGGCTGGGGTCAGGGGGTGCTGGAGGTTTACGCTAGGTGACACAGAGGGAGAATTGAGGGCTTGAACGTGGATGTGAGATCATTCGTTCAATTGGCAGTGGAATACTGAGATGTATATATCTTTACAGGTAGGTCGTAATGGCTAGGGTACAACTGGTGCATGTCACGGGACAATTCCGATGTGATGATTAGTCCCCGGTTCGATGCATGACAGATGAACACATGTGTGCTTTACAGAGGGCTCTTCCCATGGCGTGGGCCACGGCCACGGCGCTGAATGGGGGCTTATAACTGACTGGGCAACTGAGGGGATGCATCGATCCAGTGTCTGGGCGAGGGTCAATCATGACTCAAGTTGAGCGGTCGAACATGGCCGCGTGACTGAGAAGGAGCGTGACGTCATGACACGTGCATGGTCGCGGTTGACAGACACGTGAGGGGCGATCCCGACATGAGGGGACGTCTGCCCTTGTCATAGCTGTTGACACCCATTTTATGACCAATTAGTTGGGTCGTCTCCTTACTCTTTTAATGATGCTCCGAGTTGTTCACCCTTGTCAAGTTTTCTTGGGTAAGTTAGAAGTCTCTTTCATGGGTCATTACCTTCCTTGGTTGAGTCTTGTCCTTATTTTGATGCTAAGCAAGCACTTCTGATTCATTTATCGCCCTCTTGTGCATAACACATCCTCAACGGCACGTTATAAGTAACATAACACACCTAACAAGGTCCGTTATAGTCCACTCATCGTCTGTCTCATCCAGCATCTCCTGTAGCGTCTTTACAGTTTAACGGGCCTACACCTACCCGTTATAAGTCGTATAACGCCCTCTTGGTGAGCCGTTATAGTCTTCCCACTCACCATCTCATCCACCGTCTCAGTTAGCGTCTCTGTTGTTTAACGGATCCAAGTGCCTCCATCATACATTTCATAGCGCACATACCAAGGTCCATTATATACCCACTAAGGTCGAGTCTTATCACCACTTCCACCGACTTCCTTGTCATCCCAACCCCATCTGCCTTGACGTCCTCGTGTCCATGACGGACTGTCTTCAACTCGTTATAGTCTCAGTATAACGCCCTTGTTCATAGCCGTTATGCTCACCAGAGTCCTAAGTCTGAACGTCTCACCTGTTGTTCTTATCTCCTACGGATAAGGTCACATGACAGACTTCCGGAGGCATGTTATGTTCATATGGCGGTCTATCACAGATGCGTTATGTCACACGGAGGAGTTCTAGCAGAACTATTCTTCTCTGCAAGTGTGCTCTTCCGATCCTCCGGCACGACCTTACCACCCAGTGAGCACTCTCCGAGTGCTCATTGGGAGAGGAGAGCACTCGTCCGGAGGACCTACTCATCTCTTAGATCTACTACAGTGACCTCAATCCTCCTCTCTCCCCTCTGCTCTTCTCTGTTCTTTACTTAAATCGTTGCTGACTTAAGGATAGGAGGGTTGTCCCCTGGGATAACGTCCAGGGCTCCTTCTGACGCCTTTTTGACTTCTAGTGTTTGCAGGCTTCCACGAGTGCTGGACGACTTCCCGATAAACAAATAGAGAAGGTGGTACGTGGCATAGAAATCAGATTTCTATCTCTACAATGAGGGTCCCTTGAGAGAGCCACTCAGACTAGGAGCCTCCCTGGGAGGTGCCACCCGATTTGAGTCCTCTCTTGGCTGCACCCACCTGTCCAGGTCCCTCCGGGGAAGCCCAGTCAGTCTAGGTTCCTCCCTACTGGGCTCCCAACCGGACCAGGTGGCCCCTGCGAGGGTTCCACCTGGTCCAAGTCCCCCCCTGTGGTATCTCCACCTGGTCCACGTGCCTCTTAGACCCACTTTGGGTCTCTAAATCCCCACCGTATACATTGATACATGCGGCTATCTACGAAATAAGCAACAAGCAACCCACAAGTAGACTTCAACCGTGGACGTACGAGCATTCGAGCTCTCCAACAAAGGAGTCTTTGTTGGCTTTGCGCTTGGCAAACACATGGCGAGAGTATGTTACAATAGCACCCCTCTAACGATGCTTAGCGAAGTTACAAGTCCTATGACGGACTTCAAATAAAGATGGTGGAAATACCCGCGTGGTTATGCAAAGACCCGAGAATAGACAAATTGCGAAAATATATCACAATTTTCGCAAGACTTGTAATCGAGCCTTCAATGCCCTACGAATCCTTTAACGACGATTATGAATGAAATCTCTCTTAGGGAGTTGCTTATTGTCCCAGTCATTAGTCAGTCTCGACATCACCTATCAAACAACTGTCTGTCCCTTACTCAGTCTGCACCCGTCCAATGGAATGGACCACTACACCAGAGCCAGTGTCTGCCAACTCCACACTCGACCCAGTGTCTGCCTACTCTTCACCCGAGCTAGCATCTGCCTGCTCTGCACCTAAGCTAGTGTTTGCCTACTTCCCACCCGACACTACAAGAAAATGCAGTGTTAGCGACGAAAATTTGTGACGGATTAATTTCCATCGTAAAGTTATCTGTAAATGCAGACGGATATTTTTCGTCACAAATTCCATCTGTATTTCGGACAGAATGTAATCTGTCTGAATATGCATCTCAATTTGCGATGGATATTTAGACGAAAAATATTACATCTCAAATTTGAGATGAAAATATGTTCCGTCCTACGTTCCGTCATAAAATTTCATCCTCCCGCCACGATTGACACCCTATTTCCCCTCCCCACCTTCTCTCTCACTCTCACTCTTTCTCCTCTCCGTCGTCATCGTCAGAGCCGCTGCCATCCTCCCTCCCTCTTGCTATCACCGCTGCCATCCGTGCCGTTGCCGTCGGCCTCCGTTGTAACATCCCAGAGCTCAGGGTACCGATAACCCGATACAAGTACCGAATTACCGCCACCAAGAACTAGGGACGCCACCCAAGAGGCTGATGAGGCCCCTGAAGGGTTGGAGGAGTTTGTCGAGGGAAGGACTGACACATTGGCTATTAAAGCCTTATAATTGCACACCCAATTGAACAAGGATGTAAATACAAGCCAAAGGACAAAAAGGCAAAATAAAATACTAGTGTCCCACACATAAAAACTCAATGCTCGGGCGGGGACACCATGTGGTCGCCCAACCATAGAGAGGCCAGAGTCACTCGAGTAGTGCTGCGTGTCTGATATCGGCGACTGGCTCTCGTGTCCTCACCATCGAGTTAGGGGGGACAAGAAGCGACAATCTGAGCAAGGCTCCAGACAATGAAAGAGGTAGAACCGGGACGGGGACCAGAAAGAGCCCTCTCAGAGGTACGAGCAGTACACTCCCCTGACTGCCCCGTCTACGAAATTTATGAAGACATTAAGGGATCGGGCCTTCTCCGCCAACCCAAGCCTATGAAGGTGAAACACCGCAACTGCCGCAAGCATTGTCTGTTGCACAGTGACCACGGACACCACATTGGCAATTGTCATCAGGTCGAGGATGAGATTGAGTGTCTCATCCGCTAGGGGCACTTATCCCGGTACCTGTCCGAGCACAAGAAGGATGTTGCGGCACCCGAGGAGATCGATAATATCCCCCGTGGAGTCCACATCAACGTCATTGCTAGCCGTGTGACATTAGATGGAGACAGTAGCCGAGGAAGGAAGCGTCATGCCGAGCCGGTGAGTCAAGCCTCGGAGCCCCCCAAAGCCCCGCAGGTGAGCGAGCAGTAGGCCTTGGTGTTTTTCGACCAAGACTTGGAAGGGTTAACGACCACGCACGATGACGCCCTAGTTGTATCGGCTACAATAAACCCTTTTAAGGTAGATAGGATCTTAGTTGACAATGGTAGTGCCCCTGATGTACTTTCTTACGAGTGTTTTCTCAAGATGGGTGAGAATCTGTCTATACTCTGCTCGATTCGAACCCCCCTCTGTGGGTTCAATGGCCAGACAACTTATCCAAAGGGAGCCCTGAGCCTGTCGATCACCATCGGCACCTCACCCAAAACTATTACGGTTAGTGTGGACTTCATCGTGATTCAAGGGATGATGGCTTATAATGCCATCTTCAGTCGAGGCCTCCTCAGCCGAACGAAGGCGATTCCCTCTACCTATCACCAAAAAATGAAGTTTCTCACCAAGAATGGCGTGGGGGAGGTCCGAGGTAACCATACAATGGCCAGAAGGTGTTACATCATCTCGGTTGAAGCCATAAGGCCGGAAGGGAAAGGTAAAGGGATTAAGGGAACCGAGAAAGGACCGACAACATCTGAGCCTGGCGGCGAGTTGTTAACGGTCTTCCTTAAGGATGACCCAGCCCTAGGACTCAAGATCGGAGCCGACCACCCACCTGATATTCAGGAACAATATAAAAATTTTCTTACTTAGTATAATCAAGTCTTCGCATGGTCTGATGAACAACTTCTCAGAATTCCCGGGGAGATCGTGATGCATAAGTTCAACCTTGACCCGATGGTGAAGCCTATCCAACAGCGCAATAGAAAACAAACCCCAAAGGAACAGATGATTATCAAAGAGCAGATCACCAAGGGGAAAGAAACTGGCCTCTTTCATCCAGTGCTTTACTCGACATGGCTCGCTAATGTCGTTCTGCTATCCAAAGCTTCGGGAAAGTGGTGAATGTGCATGGACTTTACCGACCTAAACAAGGCCACTCGGAAAGACTACTGGCCCTCTACCAGCAAGGGTCTTGTCCCACACCCTCAACTCGGCATCCCCGAGCCACCCCCGGATCTAGTATGCGCACCGACGATTGTCCGCTTGCGTAGGCCTCTTGGCCTTGTGGTTTTGCTTGCACTCCTAGGTCCAAGGATCATTTGGTCGGTCCCAACTCACCCCTAGGTTGTGTCACATCATGAAGTGGCTTACTGCATTGCCTTGCCTCCACAACTAGCAGAAGTACACAATGTATTCTATATTTCTATGCTGAAGAAGTATGTGCACGATCCTTTCCACGTCATTGACCACAATGATTTAGTGATACAAAAGGACCTTACCTACGAGCAGAAGCCAATGAAGATCCTCGATCGAGAAATCTGAGTTTTGAGGAACAAGATGATCCCTATGGTAAAAATTCAATGGAATCGATGCTTAGAACAAGAAGCCACGTAGGAAACCGAGGAGTCAATGCGAAGGAGATTTTCGGAACTATTTTAGACTGTAAGTACTCTACGCCTTTTACGCCACCCCACATGTAGTTGAATTTGGAGACTAAATTCTTTTAAGTGAGGGAGGGTGTAGCACCCCGGATAAAAATCAAGCTTTTTCCTAAATAAATAATTTTATATGAAGACCAAATAAAAAGAAATATCATAGCCCTAGATTGGATGAGGGTAAGAGGCCTAACATCACTTAAAGACCAACACATAGATAACTATATAGGGGTTTTCCTTCTTCCAAACAAAAGGGAATGGGCGCCCACTTATAAGGGCGCTAATTCCTTTGGGGCGCCCCTTCCTTGGGCACCAATTCCTAAAACCTAACAAAAAAAGGAGAAAAACAACTGGAGGGAATGGGCGCCCCCTTGCAAGGGTGCCAATTCCAATGGGCGCCCCTCTCTTGGGCACCAATTCCTAAGGACAGCTATCCTTCCAGCTATTCTTCTAGAAGGGTTTGAAACACGAACAGCAAGCTTTCGCTGGCAATGGACCCTTTCCCTGGCAATGGATTGAAACACCAATAGCTTCTTTTTCCCAGGCAATGGACCCCTTAGGTTCCTATAATTATTTCCCCTCAATCGAACATGCGATGGTCATTGCCATCATCCGGCTGCTGCTCTCGTCTCCATCTGCAGAAGAGAAGGATCTTCCTTTGTGAGAAGAGAGTGGGAGAAGAAGGAGATGTGAAGAGCGGGGGTGCTTTGCTCGATGCCAAGAGGGGTGACTAGCGAGTAGGAGAAGAAGGAGATGGGAGGCTTGCTTTGATGGCTGCTGTCGCCTTCTCTTACTGGTAGCACCTTCCTTTCTCCCATGGGTGGCTCTTCCTCTTCCTCTGTCGATTTTCATTGCTGTTGAATCCCGCACTGGATGGAGTTAGAAGCGGACTAGGGTTGTGGGTGTGAAGTGATTCATGCTCCTTTTGCTTGACATCGGAAGGGAGGGTCGAGAGGTCCTTGAGTTTGCACTGGTGAACGGCCTGCGATAGCTGGCACTCGTCCAGGATCTTGGCAATCTTAAGGGCCAGATGCTTGGCCTTTGCATCTCTGACAGTCACCTCCTCCTGGCCCATCTTTCTCTCTCTCTAAATCGAGGTATTTTAGATATTTCACATATCTTGATATTTTTCGTGGCATACTCCTCCGAATATTTGCCTCCTATGTTGCCGTCCTAGAACCATACGGGTGAAAACTGCAAGCAATTTACATAAGTAAAGTAAACAATCGATTAGCTAGATTCCTATCCCAAAATCTAGATAGTTTTACAAGTTAATTGAGCAGAAAATATAACTATAAAGAAATGACGTGGTAATAAGGAAACTCAACCTCCTTAATCCACTATGTTAATAAGGTTATGGCATCCCGTAGTCGCCGTGTTGCTGCCCCTGCTCGTGAGGAGGAGCCGAGGAGAGATGGTGGTGAAGGTCAACAAGGATTGACGGTGTCACCGCCACTGCCATTGGTGGATTATGGTACGTTCATGCAAGGATTGGTACGGGTGATGCAAACTCAGGCTGAAGCGCAAGTGGCATTGCAAGCTAAAGTTCAAGCTCAAGCCCAGGTATGGTAGATTGGTTGGAGTGTGTAGCTTTATTTGAGCGGGCTGGGTAAGTAACCTATGGCATTCTTGGCTCAAGCCCCACCACAATCGGAGGTAGTTCAAAGGGTCATTGATAGGCCATCAGTCATGGAGTAGTTCCGACGGATGAACCCGCCATCTTTTAAGGGGGAGAGCCTACCACTAGTTGTGGAGCATTGGTTGCGGGCTATAGAGAAGGTGTTCCGAACCATTCGATGTGATGAGAATGGGAAGGTTAATCTGGCAACTTTCATGTTGGAGGAGTGTGCAGATGTGTGGTGGTCCTCTATTCTGCGTAACCATTATGAGGACAGAGTAGTGGAAGTGACTTGGGAGGAATTTGTTCATTTGTTCAAGGCAAAGTACTTCCCCGAGCATGTCCAAGACAAAATAGAGCAGGAGTTTCTTACCCTAACCCAAGGGCCCATGATGGTGTTAGAGTATGAGGCACGTTTCACGAAGCTGGCCAGGTATGGACCTCATATTGCGACCGACGAGCGATGAAAGGTGAAGAAGTTCGTGATGGGCCTTCGACCATCCCTAAGGACCAGATTAGTGACCTTTAATCATCAGACGATGGATGAAGCTCGTAGTGTAGCATGTCAACAAGAAAGCGAGATGGAGCAATATCAAGAAGAAAAGAAAGCATTGATGAAAAGGCCATCATCGTCCTTGTAGCGACAAGATTGCAAGAAGAAGAAGACTTTCCCTCGACCATCGGAGTCTACACAAGCAAAGTTAGCTTCACCTCTAGCCGGTGGATTGGGTGGATCATCAGGAGGAAAGGCAGAATGCAAACATTGTGGAAAATGGCATGGAGGTAAAGAGTGTTGGATGGTGATTGGCAGGTGTCTGAGATGTGGAAGCCCTGATCACAAGATTAAAGATTGTCTAAAGGTGCAGTCGTCTACTCCCACTAAAGCCCCAATGATAGCAGTCGCAACGCCTGCAGTAGCGAAGCCAATCGGGAAGTCCAGAGTGCCAGCACGAGTATTCGCACTAGCTAAGGAAGATGCGGAGCAAGCAGACCATGTGACTGAAGGTACACATTTGATATCGGGCTTCTATGCTAGAGTCCTATTTGACACTGACGCTACTCATTCGTTCGTGTCCGATCGATTTTCAAAAATATTGCATGATAAGTTGGGCTTGATGGCAAAGGATTTAGATGTGCCCCTTCTAGTGCACATGCCAACAAGAGCATTGTCCACTACCAAGAGTTATCCTTCCTTGCCTGTAATTATTGAAGGGCAGGAATTGCCGAGTCACTTCTATCTTTTGAAGATGAAGGACTATGAGGCTATTCTTCTTTAGAAAAAATTCAAGAAAGGGAAGTTCAAGAAATCCAAGATAATGGTGGCAACCTGGAGTGATGAAGACGACGTCGATGATCAATCGGAAGATGAGGTGGACGAGCTTGTCCAAACCTTGTGTCTAATGGCTAATGATGAAGACTCCAATGAGGTACATTCTGAAACCGAGGCTCTCTCATGTGAACAATGGGAAATAGCCTATGAAGCTTTGTATGAAAAATGTACAAAATTATAGTCTGAAAATAGGATGTTAAAGAAAAAGGTTGACTAAAGCATGCTCAATGAATCTTCATGTGTGAAGTGTGTTGAATTAACCTCCAAGCTTGAAACATTGTCTTATGAGAATGAATTGCTAAATTCTAAAGTCATTTTGTTTGAAGAAGAACTAGCATGTTTAAAAGAAGAACAACAAAATGATGAAAAGTCCATGAAAGCCATTGAGGAAGTGAATGATAGAGTACAAGGCTTGGAAAAGGATAAAATGGAACTTGAAAAAGCTAATGAGCTTCTAAGAGGCGAGGTGCAATGTTGGCCCAGAGAGATGGCGGACAAGAAGGGGGTTGAATTGTCCCCTTATCGAGATGGCGGATTTTAAAAACTTTCTTAACTAAACACAGTGGAATTAAAACTAACAACGTTAATTACTCTAAACAGATGTGAGATTAGAAGAGTTCTCTCGATCTCTTCGATCCCACATGGTTTGACAATGCAAATAACAATTAAATTAAAGCCAAACACAGATAACGGAGGTAGCAATGTGTGGAGGTGTCGTGAATAAAAATCTACAAGTTGACCTATGAAGGGAGGTAGATGAAATGGACGATCACACAGGCATTCCCACGGGACACAAAGATTTTTAGGTGGTTCGGGACCACGATGGGCTCCCTACGTCTACGCCTCACCGAACACGGTGAGGCTTCACTCCACGCTACGAAATGTAGCAACATGGGGACGAACCCCAACGCCACACATGTTGCTTCCGCAGTAATGTCCACACGGGGACAAGCCCCAAAATGCTGCCACTGCAGCACCCACACACACAACGTCGGGGAACACACCCCGGACACTAAAACCACACGGAGACATAGCTCCCTCCATACATAACTAAACACGGGGAGCCTTTCCCCTTAATAAACCACACACGCGGAGATACAACTCTGCCCACACACAACGTATTCTCAGTTTGATGAAAAGAGAAGATATACAATAAACACCCAAACAACTATCTATACTCAAATAGATGAATAGATATGAGAGAAGAAAGATCCCCCTCAAATCTACAGTGAAACCACGTCCATTTGGGTAGTAGGGTGCACTGGAATTTTTCTTTGCTGAGTGGAAGCCAACCAGGTCATACGAGACGCCCAAGGAGAAGTCTTCAGCGGATGCCTTCAGACTGGAACAGATCCGCATAGAATAGCTCGTGGACGGCGTCCTCCTCTTCTTCTTCTTCGTCCTTCAGGTGGTAGCACCCTCACCCTAGTCCTCCTTCACCTGAAACAGATAGAACGATGTTAGCTCCGGAGGAATGCCTCCCATCGTGGGAGAATGCAGCTATATAAACAAGAAGCAAGGTTTGCACAATAAGACCACAAAGCCCATGTTAAAACTCTTCTAAACCACACCTAAGACATGTGGTGAAACCCTAAGGGTAATGGTGTAAAACACCACCCCAATCGGATGTGTGTCCCTTGGATGAGGGATTAACTCGACGGCTGGTGAGCTACCTTGACGTGTCACCATGGTTTCAGACCTAGGGATTAGGCTAGATTGACGGTGCATTGCTGTCACGTGGGACAGTTTTGACCCGAATCTCGTGACTCAAGGACCGTTAGGTTATTAGGTCTAGTGGGCTATCCAGAGTCTGGTGGCCCTGAGCCACCTGTCACTCCGCGTTACTCGCGATGAGTGCGTGCATGATTTTCAGTGTTCACGTTTTGTGAGCCCCCACTAGTCGTAGCTTTCCTACGCACGCGAGTGCGGACCCACTTGGGAGTGGTGGAGAGCGTGACCTGAGTGAGATGATTTTACACGGGTTACCGTAGGGCCCCTTGCCTTTGTAGTTTGAGTCTGACTGGGGGAAAAATCAGCTAGAGGACCCGACCTAGAGCAGATGGTCTATGTGTACGTGCGTAGCTGGGGGTAGAGGACATGCGCTGATGAGCGCGACCCCAACTAGTCCTTGTTCTGCGTTACTAGTACAGTGTCTCAGTTCCTACTGGGCAGGAGGGAGACACCTGAGGCGCGGACTAAGATGTCAGTGGACACATCCGATCTTGGTTCTGGTGGGCGGTACTCCCGTCACGTGACGTGAGTTCTCATGTCACGGGTTTTCGTTACCCATCTGCGAGATGGGGTTTCGTGTGTAGTTCAGGCGTTTTGATGGAGCCAAGATCTAGGGTTTCTGGTGAGCGTCACCAAGGGCTTTCCCCTAGATGGTGTAGAGTTCACGACGGTGAGGTCGTGACCATGTTTTTAGACCACGTGGTTTCAGAGTGGGCCTTCGCGTATGAGTACAGGCCTCCACGACAGAGGTGTCGTGGCAATTTTCGAGTAGCGTGACTAGGGTGGTCCGTGCTCTAGTAGTCCCCCGACTGTGGGATCGGGGCGTTGAGTTTTGGTACTGTAGGAGTAGCTGTAGAGTCGAGGTTTTACTGGCCACTGTGTTTACTGTTCCTACTATTACTGTTGTTCTTGCTGTAGTTGCTGCTTTTCGTACCGCCATTATTTTCGGTTGGGGTTCCGCGGGACCCCTACTGAGCCAGTGATAGGAGGCTCACCCTTGGTTTTCAAGTGCGGCGGTTCTTCCTCGAGGTTCGAGGGCGTTGCACGGAGGTTCTTAGTTGCCAGCTTGTCGAGCCGAGTGTTCACTTGGCATGTGGTATGTTTTACTACTTTAGACTGTACTTCTGTTGGACTGGACTCTGTTGTAGTTAGTTGTTTATTTCTGTTATTATGTTTGTTGTCCTGCTTTATTTCCTATTTCTATTTACACCACACCTATCATTTAACCCTTCCGAGTCTTCGGGCTCATGGGTGGCAGGCCGAGTTTCGAGTCGTGCCGGTTCCTTTCTGGTACTCAGATCTCGGGTCGCTACAGTTGGTATCAGAGCTAAGGTTGTGAAAGTAGATGGGAATTCGAGATATTGCAGTGATCAGAGTCCGTAAGGTCTAGTACAATCGACAGCTGGCATAGGGTTTTGTGCTTATTTTTCACTTAGTTTCTCGCATGAGAGCGTGAGTGCGCGGCGTTGGCGCTGTGAAGGTGGTTGCTATCGTCATTAGAGTGCCAGCGTGGGGTCTAAGGATCGAGGTCGAGAGCTTCTCCCTCATCGATGGTGGCCCCGGTTGTGCTGCGTTGGGCAGAGGAGTTTTCAAGGGCGTCTCTTATTTAATTGGCGACTTTCAATAAGTCGCTATTTAATATTTTGATAAGATTTTTATTTTCAAAAAATTCAGGGTTGCTACAGAATATTTTCTTGTTCTCTAAACTCTGAAGCTATATGTGTCGAACCGTCTGCGTACGGTTGAGTGTCTATTGTGCTGTAGTTGATGTAGCATGTGTGTATGTGTAGATTCATTGTCAGATCGTGTTAGAGGCCACGTCTCCATGTGTGGTTGGAGTGTAACTCTGTGTGCTTCAGCTTGAAGGAGGTGAAGCCTCACCAGTTTGGTGAGGGGTGGACGTAGGGAGCCCATCGTGGTCCCGAACCACCTAAAACTCCTCGTGTCTTATGATTGCATGCTTGCGTCTATTTTGTTCCAACACGATCGGGTGAGTTTAGGGAGATTGAGAGAACTAGAATTATTACTATTTAGCTTATTTTCATCAATCTCCATAATTCTACAAAGTAATTTTAAAATCTACTAGTTCGATTAGGGGACAATTAAACCCCCCCTTCTTGTCCATGCGCTTATCTGGGCCAACAATTGGTATCAGAGTAAGGCCTCTGAATTTTATGCAACCTCACAGTTGTAGAGAAAAGATCATTAGGCAATGGAAAGTAGGGGAATGCTCCCTGAGGGACATTCTATACACAGTCCCCCATTTTTTGATGGCACGAATTACCCTTATTGGAAAAATAGAATGATTGTGTTCTTGCGAGCACAGGACTATGATACCCGGAGAGTCATAAGAAAAGGTCCTTATCAACTGCCCGATGATGAGGACAGTTGGACTAAAGAACATATTAGAAAATCATGTGTAAATTTTAGAGCTATGAATAATGTTCATTATGCTATACATCCTAACGAATATTCTCATGTCTCTATATGTTCCTCTGCGCAGGGAATGTGGGAGAAGCTCTGACTCATATATGAAGGAATGTCTGAGGTAAAGGAGATAAAAGTAAATTTGTTGATTCGAGACTATGAGCTGTTCGCCATGAAGCCAAAAAAAATGATATCGAAAATGTTCACTAGGCTGATCGAGATTACAAGCGGATTGAAGGCATTGGGAAAGAACTACAACAATCAGGATTTAGTGAGAAAAGTGCTACATTCCCTCCCACCTCAATGGCACATGAAGGCGATCATCATTGAGGACTCCAAGGATCTTACCACTCTCACTATGGATGAGCTAATTGGGTCATTAGTGACTTACGAGATAAACATCAAGAGGACTGAGGAGGAGAACAAGAAGAAGAAGACAATTGCTTTGAAGGCCTATCCAGGATCGTTTGAAGAAAGTGATGAAGGGTCAAGTCTTGATAGTAGTGAGGAAGAACTTGTGGACCACATCACTAGAGTAGCCACAAAAATTTTAAGGAAGACTAGAAGGGATGACACTTCCTTCAGAAAAGTTCAGAAGAAATCACTAGGGAAGAAAGGAGAGAATAGATGCTATGAATGCAAGAACGTTGGACATATGAAGGCTGAGTGTCTAGAACTTCAAAAGAAGAATAAAAGAAACAAGCCAAAAGCTATGAAGGCGACATGGAGTGATGAAGATGAGGATGAGTCTGCGTCTGAGGAATAAGATGAACTTAATGAACTGGTCAAGAATCTCTGTCTAATGGCACAGGAAGAAGACACAGAGGTAAATTCTGAGCTGGAAGCCGGGCGCCCCGCGCCCGCCCCCCCCCCCCCCCCCCCCCCCCCCCCCCCCCCCCCCCCCCCCGGGCCCTGACACGGGACGAACCCAGTCGAGACGCGGGACCCTAAGCTTACAATCAAATGAGTGCAAGTCGTCCTATGACAAGCTAACAAGCACGCACGTGACGAACTCCACTCAGGACACGTAGTGGTGGTTCGGTGAGCTGTGGCTCGCGACGGGGTCGGACACGGTCCGAGTAGCGCGGAGGGTGGTGGTTACCCACCCGGGGACAAGGGAAGGGCGTCGGTTTCAACCTGGCGAACCGATACCGAGGGGATCGGATCTGATGTGCACTCTCTCACCGGCAGCAAGAACTCTCGTATCGTGAAAGTTGGGCCGGGTACTCCTCACGTGGCGCGGCAGTCGGGGCTAATACTAAGCAAGCAGGAGGAGTGGCGAACACACGTCCCTAGGACGGCTAGGGTCGGAGACCATGGCGAGCCGGGGAGCGTGCGCACCCGGCGGACATGTTGCATCGGGGAGGCTTGATATCGTACCTGCTAGTACATGCACTACACTCCACGCAGGGAGGGGGGTCCATGGGGTGGGGGTGAACTGTTACACACTACTACTACCCTCGCGCAGGAGGGGGGATCGCAGGGAAGGGGAAGGGAGCTAACAACCGTGCGCCGGGCTGTAGCGGCCACTCAAGATGCAGACACTTTGAGGACAAAGACCGTAGGACGCTGACAGACGCCTAAAAACCCGGTGTCGAGCTGACGGCGTGGGGTGGGAGCGACGGTCGCAGCAGCAAGCTGGCGCAGTTCTGGTCGGCTGGACAGGTCGGCGCAGAAGTGGTGTGATGGCCGGTACAGATGCTGCCAAACTCCAAATGTGGTAGGACCAGGCTGGGGACGTCACTGACTGGGAGGTCTGAGAGGCCTCCGAAGGGGGCGGCCAACAGATCAGCTGGCTGGGCGTGGTCGCAGGGACGGCTGGCGTCGGGCTTCTGGGTGAGTGGCAGGACAGGATGCCAAAGATCGGGGCAGAACTCCTGGTGCCGATGTCAGAATGCCACGAAACCACTTGCGTTGGTTTCAGTACGTCGAGGGCTGCAACTTTGATGAAGAGGTCAGGAACTGAAACTGTCAAGAAGAAGGGATTTTGGGGCCGGCTTTTCATAAATTCATCCTGGGCGAACAGGGGCTCTGGGTCTGGCGCGCTTGTGGCAGTTCGGACGCCACGGACATAGGTGATGTTGGATGCAGGCGGGATCACTTCTGGTGTGTTGGCGCTTCAGAGGAGCATAACTTTCGTGTAGAGAGCTTGGGGTGAATCACGCCGGGGCGGGCTGTGGAGCTGCTACCATATGGGACTAAGGTTTGGACCTGAGCTTGGCGCAGTTTCGCGAGAACGGGCGGTGTGGGCAGTGCTGAGGTCAGAACGCTGCAGGGTTGCTTCTAGAACGAAGCTAACGTGACGACGTATGACTTCCCAGAAGGAAGCATCAGCTGGTTTGCACTGTGGAGGCCGGTGTAGTTGCTGAAATCTTGACGTCTCCTGCAGGTGGGTTGCAGAGGACAGCACCACGGCCCTCTTGATCCACGGGGTGGAGTAGCGATGACAGGGCAACTCCGGGACGCCGTGGACGCTGGGAGCTGTGGAGGGCGGATCTGAGATGCAGGAGGGAAGGGGGGCTGGGGCGTGGCATTGAAGGATATCACTCAATTACCTTAATTGTGAAAGCCATTACGCTCTAATTTTCATAAAGATGAGAGATTACACTTCGAATTGAGAACTCAATTTTCTTGGGACCACTTTGGGTTGTTTCTCTGGAAACAATCCATGTTTGGATTTGTCAACAACGATTCTTTCTCTTTTATTCCCTTAGACCCACCTTGGCCGCAGTACTTCCACAATGGCTGGTAATCACCCCCCAATGGTGAAACCTGCAGGTTCACGACCAAGGTACTTCCGCACAGAGAAGTTGGTCTCATTTGTGTTCGTGCCTGAGCGCACATTATCTCCTTCCTTGTTTGTTTCACATCCAAACAATGGTTGATTTTGGGAAATCCTCTTCAAGGATGCTTCATTGAAACTCTGAAGAAAATTTCAAAACACGTAATGTTGTGAGCGTGTCTCATCGCACCTTGGCGTCTACTCTTCAGTCCATTCTCACTTCATTACACTCCCATTACATTCCATATCATTTCACTCCCCCGCAAAGTAGACGCCAAGGTAGGGCAGCTGTAGACACAACGTTTGCAACATTACGATGAGTAAATCTTATACTATACCATGATGCCCTAGGGTGGCTTTCACATTTGAGTTGTTTGAATGATTTCCTAATTTTTTAGATTTATTATGCATTTTTTTCAACATCTTGGGGAAGAAATTTTGATGCGTCTGGTGGTCAGGACGCTTTCTTTAAAGGTGTCGTAGTAGTCAGACGTGTACAAAAAATCATAAAAAAAAGAGAAAAAAAGAAAAGGAAAAATAAATCAATCTAATGCGTCCAAATGACTGGACGTGTTTAATGAAAGCATCCCAGAGGAGAGACGCCTTCATGAGCCCCTCGTGCCGCACGTGGGCGGTGCCAACTGCGCCGCTTAGTTTAACGAATCGAATAAATCCAAAATGAGAAACGTTTGGCTATCTAGACGTAAATTCATAAGTCAAGGTTACACACCGAAACATCTCCCTTTCAGTGCTTTCGGTGATTTGTCGTGGACGATAGTGGGTGCGTCCTCAGACCCAGACATGTTTAAGGGACGCGTCTGGATTATGAGACGCTTTAAATAAAATAAGTTAATTTTTAATTTTTTGGAAGTGTCTCCATCAAGGGCACGTTTACGTAAATGCGTCCCTGACCTAAGACGCCACCTTTAAAATTTTGCCTACAAATAGAGGCTCCCCTCCTTCGAAATTAGAGAGCTTCAGATCCGAAAGAGGAGGGGGAGATTCTGCTAGATCTGGTTCCAGACACGAGGCATCTTCAGGGGAGGTTCTGTCGAACTTTTGGGTGCCCAGTGCTAGTGAAAGGAAGGTTCCTTCATCCTCCGCGCTTCCACACCATCCTCACTTTGCCGAAGTGCTGCTGATTTGCTACCGAAGCTCTACCAAAGTGCTGTCGAAGCTCTGCAAAAGTGTTGCTGAAGCTCTACCAAATCCCTACCTTCAGCACCCCCAATAAGCTTTTCTTCCTCTTTGCTCTCCTCTTTTCTTAGTCGCATGCATCATCTTCTACATTATTCTCATAGTCTTTCTCTACTCGAGAGAACTTCTTCATTTCATGCGTCCTCGCACGTTGTCTCATCCATCATAGTATTATCCCACCCTTTGCACCAAAAGGGATTTAAACAACACCAACCAGGTGTGTGTCTGTTCATGTTTTCAAGAAGCTACGGAAGACCATAGTCTCTTGCAATGTCTTTCCATGCTATGTCCATCACTTAGATAGAAGAGCTAATGTTCCTACTACCACTGGCAGGAAGAGGAAGAATTACCAGAGGAACCAGACTGCTGCACCCTGAGGACACTTGTCCACTTCTGAGAAGTCCATGCTAATCGGAGGAATGCGGGTGTACCTCAATGGTCGCTCAGCTGAGGCCCTACCTGACCGCATCATTCAAGCAGTCCCCACCAACAACAAGTTCCAAGTGCTGGCCACCAGGAGGGACAACATGGAGAGAAGAGAAAAGAGGTCGCTGGCACCTAAGCTGGCGAAATTCAAGCAGATCTGGGTGCCCAAGAAAGTTCGGGGCTCAGCACCAGCCCCTGAGAAGAAAGAAGTTGCTCTTATGCACCCCAAGAGAGGGGGCAGGGAAGTTCAGATAAGAAAAGAAGAAGAAGAAAAGGAAGTCATCCCAATGGCCTCTCCTTACATGCCAAGGGCCTGCGCCAGGTAGGCAGATGTGTTCTGGTATCCCCGAAAGATATACCAAGCTGCACAGATGGCAAGGCTGGCTTATCACCCAAAGACACAAGAGCGACTAATGCCCCGAGCTGACCCCCAGAGGCATAGTCGAGAAGAAATGGTCAGGGTAATCTAAGACTATTTTCATTGCTTAGGGAATTCATCCCTAAGGTAGCAAAGATTGTCCCGCGCCATAGGCGCCGCCGAAGAAGAGGAAGACAATAAAGATGAGATAATGCCATTAGTCTCATGTTCAGGCTCCAATGAATTTGAAGATGGCCGAAGGGCTGGATGTTCGAAGGATGGCCCACAGAGGGGTGGAGAAAGAAATAGAGTATCTATGTTTGATCAGCTGGCCTTCCCTGATCACGCCCGGTGAAGAGTTTAGAGGCAAAGAAGAAAACTGGAGATTTTTGCCTATAATATGGTAGGAATTACTAGAGGGTATGGTGCTTTACCTGACCAGTCTGAAGAGATCCTCAAGTTGGCTCAAAGGCCCGGACCCATAACAATACGGGGCCAGGCAGCAAGAGAGAAGCTTGCAGCACCTGATGATTTGCCAAAGATCACCACCTTGACTGTAAATGTGGTGACTTTCGAAGAAGAAGATGTGTCACTCATAAACCTGACTGAGGGGACATCTAGCCAGATGACAAAAGAGATGCCTATGATTGCAGCCCTGGATCCAGCTATTTTGATGATGTTCAGGAGGTACTGGCAAGAGATTGAATCTCTTAAAAAGCAGTTGAATGAGAAGAATGAACAAACCCCAGTCTCCAAGCACGCTGAACCAGCAAAGGACATCTCTAGCTTGGCAGAGGTTGTTATACCTGCCGTCTGCCATTAGGCTAGTCACGGGAAAGCTCCATGTCAGTCCTTCCTGTAATAAACAACAGCACAGCCTTAGGCATCCCAAGTGTAACCCTCTCCGTCAGGAGTGCAACCCAGCTTACATGCAACGGTCATGACGACCCCCTTTACATAGCAACAGGCACACTTCTATCCAGAGCCTGTGGACCCCGCTGTAGTAAATAAGTTGATAGAAAAGATGATAGAAATGAAACTGTCTGAAAGGGCTGATGGTGACTTTGGCACCTTTGACATCTACCGGGTACCATATCCTCTGCAATATGCTGCAAGGAGACTACCCCCAGGCGTCAGCAAACCATTGAGTGAGGGGGAGTAGGTCAGTGAGAGTTGACTGATTCAACAGAAGTTGAAGGATGTTACAGTTCACTCACAGGTTGTAGAACCTCATTTATTCTCTTAAATCGTTAAGTCTGAGATTCAAATGCATATCTAGGGTCTTCTATGAGAACAGATGTGCTAATAATGACACTAATATGAGCACAAGCACGGATCAGATAACAATCAGCAAGCAAGCATGCAGAAAGTAATGCAATGAACTTAGCGCGCGTGATCAAGGAGCTCGACAGTAAAAACATTAATTTGAACCCATGCACCAGATCAGACAAACCAACAGCGATTATGTGTACGGAGAGAAGTGTTGTGGACACAACGTGAGCGAACAAGGAGATCGACAGATGGAGTTCACACTCAGTAGCCCAACATGCTTACAACGACTGACCTCGGTATGAGGCGGAGGTTTAATCCAAGGATCTCCTCACGCAAGGGGTAGCATTCTAAATAGGCCTGACCTATCCTTCCAGCTACGTATTTTAATATACCTATTAGTCAAGGTAGCGCACACTGAATTGCTAAGCAAAATAAATCACACAATGGACAATAGAGTTTTTAGGTGGTTCGATTGCAATCTGCAATCTACATCCACCCCTCACTCTCCCAAAGTGAGGCTTCCTTGCTCAAGGGAAATGAACCAGCAGACTCAGTCTACAATAACGGCTGAACACAGCTTCACCCCGAGGAACACTTTCCTCGCTTTTTCTGGGAATCTAGATGGAACCCAGAGGATCAACCTCCCTTCCTCTGCTACTGTAGACACAACCTTGTGAACTACACCCTACAATTCATGCAACCAGAGATTAAAGATCTCTCTCCCTCTGAACCTTCAGAGGGGACTCCGGAGATTGCTCTCCCTTCCTCTGAACACACTCAGAGGGAACTAGAACAAATGTAAACAAAATGAAAAAAAACAACAGAAATGAAGAATTCGATCGGTGGAAAGCCAATCAAAATAATGTAGCTTTTGATGAAGCAATCTCATACGGAGATGGGCTAGCTGCTCTCAAATCTCTCTTCCTCTCAAGGTAGTCCACTCTTTCTTTTTCTTCTAGAAGAGCTCTCTCTGAAATTTCTATCTCAACGACAACATCAACTTCAGCAGCCTCTCTTGAATGGAGTGGCTAATATTTATAGCAGGGAATAGAGCGTCGTCTTCCACTCTTTTTCCATTCGAGATCCCGATCAGCCAATCAACTATTGGTCCACATGGAGATGGAATATTCTGATGGTTATCTGAACTCTCCAGAAATCATCCACGTGTGACAAAAGTTTTCCCGCCAAACTTTCCACAGAGGTACCGGCACGTGATTCGCGTGGTTCATCACGAGCTCAGTGCATTTTTCTGATTCGTGATGCAGATCTTCCTTCGTCAGGTCGAGGCAAAAGATAGTGGCTCATCTGCTGATGACTGATATGTCAGATCAGTGGCTTGCGGCTTCGACCGTCCCGGTGACAGCACACACTTGTCCTTCAAATGCTTCGACCTAGCAATCTTCCAATTTCTGGTTCCAAGCTTGGTACGTCGATGCACTCCTTAGATGCATCGAGATAGTATGAGAATAAACCCTTCGATCAGCTTACTTCAAGCACTGACTTCTGACTTGGTGCATCGATGCAGCTTCATGATGCTTCGACGTAGTTGTTTTTAGAGCGGGAGACGGGGGGGGCGCACTGAAGAGAGAGAGAGAGGGTGCAAGTAAGAGGAAGAGAGAGAGGGAGGTCACACGTATTTATTTCTCAACTCAAAATTGTAAATTCTTCATTCTCTACCAAAATGAGAGCCTTTGGTCCCCTATTTATAGGAGAAGCCTAGGGGTTACAAAGACATAATTTATCCCTAACAAATGAGAAAAGACCCCGCTATCCCGGCAGGTAACAATAAGTAACCTATGGACCCTTAACTAGACCCACTAGCTATCTCGACCTTTTGGGCCCAATTAACTAACCCATTAAGAACTAAATGCTAATAAAAGGCAAATTACATCATAATAAAAAGAGAAAAGCGCAAAAATAGATGGGCCTGGCCTAGTGGGCTATAGAACGGGAGTGACCTCTCTACCGACGTGGCCGGTCCACTAAGTCCCCACTTTGATGTCCCCATCAACGGAAGCCAAAGAAAATCAATACACAAGGGTCTCCTCGAACTACTGGAGCCTTAGGTCATCTAATATGAGCACCGGAGACTTCATCTCCGGAGGAAATCAGAAGAATCCACAACAAATCGACAGTGTCACTTTACCTGCCCAATGAACTGGCATCGACTCGATTGTGCCTCATAAGCAACATTCTTTGTCCGACCAAGGGTAAGAGCATACTTGGTGGCCCACCACCTGATGAGAAGCCCTCCTAAGGTGACAGAACATCTCTGGCCCCTCAGAATAAGATGCTGAAGGCCATGTCATTGGAAGACCCGAGTGACCTGGCACGGATCCATTTTCTCACCATTCGAGCCCGCTAATGACCAAATGACCGCCCAGTTGAGGCGAAAGCATCCCGGGTAGGGTCCCACTCCCCAAGAAAGCTACGAGCACAATTTAAGTTGAGATGGCAGTGCAAATCGCAGTGCCGAAGGCCGTGTCACTGGAAAACCCGCATGTCCGAACCAAAGATGCACAAGGTTCCAAAAGTAGCTATTCAGAGGCTTGAGAGCTTTGTCAAGACATCTCACCATGGTTTTGCAAGACTGTGGCAAGATGAAGGATCACAACGACCCCTGGAACTAGTCCAGGGCCCACTATCTAGTCTGTGTCAAATAGATGCGATCAATGGGACTTACCCAGCGTGTCCCTTAACCGGTGCCCCCCTGTTCTTTGGCGTCACTCTAACCGGCATGCGAAAGCACCATGCGGGCCTTTTGCTAATGTGCCTCTTCCACGCTGGGTAGGCAACCCCGTATATATGCCAACCAATGGTCTTCGTCCAATAAAAAAAAAGAGGGGGAAGAATGAGAAGAATAGAAAAAAAGAAGGAAGTCAGAGAGAAGAGAGAATTGGGGAAGAAGAAAGGGTTTCTAGGAGTGAGCCTGAGAGCCCGAGAGCCGCCATCCCTGCTAGTCCTCCCTGCCTATGAGAGCCTTCAGAGCTGGGAAAGAGGGTGATTCTCTAATACCCTGTCGTTTGTCGCAAACAGCAGAGGTGGGTCGTAGAGTGTTTCTTCGCCTCCTCTTCTCCTTCCCTCTCAGTAAAATCTCACTTCTGCGATTACTGTAATGATTTGGGCAATGATATAAGCCCGTAAGCTTCTCTCTACCTCTGCACTCCATTCCCTCTGTCTCTTTCATCCCTGGGCTGGGAATCGATTTTGTGCGACAATGTCGAGCCACCTATGTGTATGGTATGTCAACCCCGTCCTGTTTAGTGCGAACCTACAGCTGCGAAGTGCTCCCTGCTCTTCACCCAGGACCTCAAGCCTACATAGACTCCTCTTCAGCAGCGAAACGAAGGTGTTCAGATTCAATCCAATGTAAATAAACACCAACTACTTGCGGTCAGTGGGAAAGACAACCTATACTTGACTCCCCACAGTCGCCTGCGCACTTGCACCTACGGAACCGACCTTCCCTCCACGTGTCCCTCACCTCCCGAGTCCACGTGCCACGCCCTGGTGGCGCATCCCCGGTCAGCTTTCAATTCCATGGGTGATTGTCAAGAAATCAACTGGCACGCCCACATCCCAGTCGCATTTCCCCTAAAACCTGGAAACCTCCCGTGTCGTTCGATCTCCCCTCGACTCTTCGTAAAAGGCAAGTGCACGGTACCGCTTTGAGGAAGATATGGCCATGAGAGGGGGTGCCTAAAGCACACTATATTCTGGCATCTCTCCTGCAGTTATATCTACCCCTCACTCCGGTCACCGCACACACTACCGTCGGCGAGGAAACACCCACCCGCTCGACGCGCGAACAGAGCGCTGTTAGTTGAAGTGCTCCATCACTGTCGGATGGGATTCTCCTCACTGCCGGATGGGGGGCCTACCATTCGAGCATTAGTTGTGCTGCAGGTTGATAACTCACTGTGCTGTCGGTTCAGTCGTGAATGCATTGCCAGATGGGGCTTGGACGGGCTTGCTTGTTCAATGTGAACGGAGCTGCTGGATCAGCCTAGATGGGCTACTAGTTCAGCTGCTAGGGTGCCGCCGGATGGGTGAGCTACTGCCAGATGCAAGCACTACCATCAATTCAACAAGGAGCTACCAGATGGGGCTAGAGGGGCTGCCAGTTCAGCCTTGATGGGATGCTAGTTCGACCCATGCCCCTTCCTCTCTTCCTTCTTTTGTACTTTTCTTCTTTTATTCTTCTCCTGCCCCCTTTTCTTCTTTTCTTCTTCTTTTCCTTTCATTTTTTTTCCTTTTTCTTTGATGCCCGGGCTTCCACACTCCAGACCATGACGATCAGATACGGCACCACCATTACTATGTTGAAAGTTGGTCGTTTCGGCCTCTTCTTCTGTTTCTTCACTGCCAGATTCTTATAGTCAAACCTGCGACAATGTATCTTAGGAACACCTTGACTTTCTACGATTTCTGTCATATTGTGATATATTGTGGTGGTCAAATTTTGTGCATCAATCAAGGTCTCGAGTAGGGGTACCAGATGGGACTCTCATCTCTCTCCTCTTCCTTTTCTTTCATTCTTACTCTTTTTTTTCTTTTCTGCTAGTGCTGGGGCGATCGATTGGAGCTTTGACGAGGGTGTCGTTATGACACGCTGGGTGAAGGTGCAGACATGGCACCTCTGATTTTTCTTCTTTTTTCTTCTTCATCTTCTTTCTTTTCTTCTTTACCCGATGTGGGACTTGATGTTGTAGATGGCAAAATTTTAGATATCAACAAATGCCCCCCACCCGCAGGTGTTGCAAATAAGGAATGACTGAGTGGGGCCTGCGGGTGTAGCCTCCCCCTTTTTGAAGGGTGCCTGGATGGTGAGACTAACATCTTTCTCCATGCTCTCACGACAGTTGTCACTGTGACACACCATCTGAACAAATAGTAAGTGAAAATTCAATTCATTTTTTTAATATGCAACTCTAGCACGGGCATTTGGTCGAGGATTGTCCCAAGTTCCAGGAATTTGTCTATGACTTGGAAGATAAGAAGAAGATCGATTGGGCCGCAATTCATAACGTCATTTTATATCTTCACAGCAAGCAACAGAAGCAAGCGCCATCCAGGCAGCCGCCTCCACTACAAGACCAGGGGCACCCCTGTGGTTTTTCATCTGGCGCTACGCCCGCTCCATTGTCTACCCCCTTACCCACTTCCCTTCCTAGACCATCGCCTACCTCGTTGCCGTTTCCATCTCCATCACCATTACATTAATCATCTCCTACCCTGTCTCCATCTCCTCCACCTACCTAAGCCCTTGCTCAGGCCAGTACCTCCACTTCCTCCACTCCCATTACTACCACCACTTCCACCACATCCCCCACCACTACCTCCACCACTAACACCGCCCGATGCGTCGTGCCAGTATGACGACGATGGGCACCATGACCTCCCTCTCCATCTCCATCAGCATCTCCATTGCCTAATGCATCACCATCTCCATTGCCTAACCCATCACCACCTCTTTCACCGCCTCCTCTCCCAAAGACCCCTATCCCATCACCACCATCCCCTTCATCTCCACCTCCTTTACCTTCTCCGCCCTCTCCTCCATTTCCTCACCGCCCGAGCCTGAGCAACCCACACCCTCACCGTTGCCTTTACCTCCTCTACCACCTATTAAACCTTCTACCTCTTCTTCTTCTCCATCTACTTCCACCCCACGGAGCAGGTTTGTGCTACCATCGGTGCCCCTCGAGTCTGGTCCCCAGGGAGATCACGAGCCAAGACAGGATGATGCTATGCTGGTTCTGTAATTCAAGATTCAAGACTTTATCTACTAGATGCGGATCCATGTCCTGGTCCCTGGCTATTTTGGGGATGATGAGTATGCATTTCCCATGATAGTTGCTAAGAAGAGTTCCCTTGCACTAGTGTTCGTTTCTTCTCGAGCAAGACCAGTGGCAATCTCTTTGCTCATCGGAGGTCTTCTTATTGATGCTATTATTTCCTCTCACTCCATTGCTATTTAGATTACTGGCCGAGAGGGGTTCTCCACCGGAGTTGTGCTAACGCGTACGGCTACCAAGAGTTTACTGGATTCTATGTTCAGGGGGCAGTTTGCCATATTTTTGACATTTCCCAAGGACATTCTACACATTCTATGCAATCTCCCTTCATTCATCTATACATTGGCCACGTCAACGCTGTGTATTACTCTCCCTCAGTTCTGTCCTACTCTTTTGTCAAGGGAGTCGTGCTTCAAGCCCGATTGTCGAGTGGAGTTGCCAAATCTCATGCTACTTACGTCGAGTGACAAGACTTCGTGGTTCCATGATGTTCAACATTTTGAGGAGTCACCTATTCAAGAATGTCCACAAGATATTGTTAGCTCTGGGTGTCTAGGGGCAACTGTCCCGATGATGGTACATGTTCATGATCAGGCCAGGCCGTCTGCCAGGTGGGCTCAATATTTGAGAAGACATTTAAAAACAAGAAGCCTAAAGGTCCGAGTCTGCACCAGGCAGATCCGTGTTTGAGAGTTTTCGGCCAAGAAAAGGTAGCGGCGTAAGTATAAGGGCCACATGTTGTCCCACTGCGTCCACGCACAGCCCCAGTGCGTAGACGCAGCCCCTCAGCACCCAGCCCCCTCACCAGCATACTTGGCCTATTCGGATAATTATCCGATTAAACGAATACGAATTCGAATTCGGTTCGAATTTTAAACGGATAATTGCCAGGCCTACAGTCATGTACGCAAATAATGTAGCAGTAGCACAGGCATAGCACTCGGACGAGAACACAGGAAGAGGCTGCAGGGTTATGGAGATCTCCATTGCTGCCCCTCTTCTCTCACGGGGCGTTGAACAGAAGAAAGATGAGGTGAGAGGCTTTTGGACCAATGAGCAAGTGAAGAGCATCATCTATGTGGGCCTTGCTGTCACCAATGAGCATGTGATGACCTCCACTGCCGCCCCTCTTCTCCCTCTCTCTCTCTCTCTTCCTTTGGATCCTCGCAATCGGAGCACAAAGCAAGAATCTTACTCGTGCATCAGTTAACCAGGCATCTAATCTTTTAGCAGCCTATCCCCATCTCTAACACATGACCGGCTGTCAAAAGCTGCCTCATTGTCATCATACAATAGCACTAAGTCAGTATGCCTAAACCCTAAAATTTACACCCATCCTAGGGCACACTTCATCCTCACATGAAAGACACTTCAAAAGCTCTGACAGAGAGTCTACATTCCACCAACCGCGCCCAATATCAATGCCAAAATTAGAGGGAGAAACAAATCACGCAGATTAAAAGAGCAAACAACATCATAGCATTCCCCAGTTAACCACACTAGCAGGGCACATACAAAAATAAGACCAAGATGACAAAAATAAACAAAAAGCGAGGAACAATACAAAGGAACGCATAAAAAACATCTGATTCCAGCACGAAACATCCACCCAAGATCAATACTTCTCGTCAACATACATACACCCCCAAAATGAGGAACACCGCGAGCATGCACCCTCAAAAGCCTAACCCAAACAGCCGGGACCTCAGTCAGAATCCCACGCGGGCTCCAAATGGGGCAAAAATATGAGAATCACAGACGTTCAGATGGCGGAAATTGGAGAAATCAGGATCGAAAGGTCAAGAAATAGAACACAGAGTCCATGAATTGTGCAGAGCAGACAAATTCAGCGGGCAAGGAGCAGAGTTGGAAGAAGACACGAACCATCGTAGGTCTGGCAGGTACCGCCTCCCTTCTCGTCTCTCCCCTCCGACCTCTCCTTTTCTCTGTTTACCCACCCACCACAGGTGCAGGTACTTAAAAAGGATTTCCAAATGTTGCTTTGCGGTGTAAATATGACTCGGTGATTTCCAATATGTGCCGTCAGCATAGACTCGGTGATTTCCAATATGTGCCGTCAGCGTAGGTGGAGGAGGATAGGCAGAGGCCAAACCACCGGCGCAAGGTGAACGTCGCCGCCAACTGCAACGGCAGGGCCACGCGGAACCGCCCCAACCCTGTCACCCCCTTGGTGCCGGCGGCGAGCCCGTCCCAGAGGAGCTTGGGGGCGCAGGAGAAGAGGAACTGTGGCACGGTGGAGACCTGCAGGTTCCCCCGGGGCTGGGACCCATTGCTCGACCGCAGGGACAGGGCGTCCGACGCGAAATGTGAGAAGTAGCAGAAGGTAACAAGCACATGTGAGGAACCGGCGGAGGGAGAGTGACGGTGCCCCGAAATGCCATCTTTTATGGCGCCTCAGAATTCGATCCGAGATTATTGATTTTAGATTAGAGAAATCTTGGCCTAGATCCGCAAAAGATGTACCTTTCGGATCAAAAGTATGATCCCACACCTCATGCTGAGGTCTCGCCATTTCTTGATGAAGTCGAGGGCGCTCTCGCCCTTCTTCTGTCGGAGGGAGCACAGCTCGGCTAAAGAGACCTTTCGCTCGACCGTTTGGAAATGGTCGAGGAACTTCTTCTGGAGATCTGCCCAATCAATGACTGAGTTGGGCTCTAGGCGTGAATATCATTGGAAGGCCGTTCCCGTAAGTGAGGTGACGAAGTAGCGGAGGATGTAAGACTCATCCAACGCGAGTTTGCCCATGGCCGTGATGTAGCAGGCCAAGTGTTCATGTGGAGACCCTTGACCGTCGAACTTCTGAAACTTCGGCGGCTTGGCCTACTCCGGGGGAAGTTTCTTGAGCGGATGGTGGAGCAGATAGGGGACACTATAGAGAGCTACAGTCGCAACCCCTTCTCCAAACTGGGCGAGCTAGGTCTTAATGATCCACTTGATCATCTGGTGTCGTGCCATGAGATTTTTCGGCACCGGCATGTTGGATGGCCGTGGTTGAGCCTCGGCCAAGGGCGTGCCAAACCTAGCAATTGTAGGGGTCCGAGCAGCTACTGCTGAGGCGTTAGCGCCATTTTGCCCACCTGGCGGGATCAACGCCTCCGTCGAAGGCCCAGTGGGCAGCTGAGGGTGGAGGTCACGTTCCTGAAGCAAGTCTTGCAGGAGGGCCTTCAAGTGCTGGTTCTCCCTCATGAGAGTCTCAAGAGTTACCTCTTGGACTTCACCGGTCGGAGGGTCATTGTTGACCGGCTCTACATTGATGGGGGTGGCACACTCCTCGACGGGAACTTACTCCGCTCGTGTCGATGCCTGAGGCCTGACAAAAGTGCTGACGTGGTCGACCGGAGCCGACGGCTGAGTCAGGTGACGAGGTCTCCAGAAGTGAGATATGGGCCGGTTCAGATCGTCAGTCTGAACCTCAGGCTGGTGCCCGGTGCTATAGCACGTGAACACCCTGACTGCGTCATTGAGGAGCCAGATCGCCCGCTTCTTCTGAGAACGCCTCTTGGGGCGGACGGGTGCCCCCAGCCTATCAAAGACCGAGGTGCATTGCAGAGGAGTCTTCATTACGGCATTTGCCTGAGGAGAACTCGAGGCTGGATATTGGTGGGGCTCAAAACAAGCCCGTCTCTGTTTTCGCCTATCTGAACGAGAGGCGATGAGGGGCTAGGCACCATCGGATGATGCGACTGTAGGGCCAGCTGTACCTTGCTTGGTGCGGTATCCAAGTGGCCATAAGGGGTTGCTGAGACACACCTCCTGAACAGCTTGAGCTTCCTCTGGGGAACCCAGATCCTTCTCAAGTCAGATTGCTGGTCCCCCTCATCCCTATGTCTCCGATGGGACTTGGGAGCTGGGACGCCGAACCGGCACTGGCGCCTTTGGGTCGTTGCCGAAGTGTTCACCCTTTTGAATTTCACCTTGTCTTCCCGCGTTCGACGCAAGAGGCTAAAGCGGTTGGTAGTAGGGACCGTAGAGACGATCCGTTCTGGAGGTATAATGGGTTCGCCCCCATCTAGGCAAATCCGTAAGTCCCCGATAAGAATGGTCGTGCCAGAGTTACTGGTGGCAGTAGCGGGGCGCTTGCCCTTATGGCTACGACGCTGCTTCTTCTGGGGAGCCGAAGACGATTTCGCTCCAAGATGGTAGACTGAGAAAACCCGGTCCATGAATGCTGGTGGCGCGAGGCCACTCACTGGGAATATCGGAATGGGCCCCCATGATGCATAGTCTATAGTGGAGACCGGTGGCTGGGTGACTCGAGTGTAAGCCTTTGCCCGAGCCGATAGTAGTGTTGCAGATACTTGCAACGATGTGCTTGCACCTAGAGCTGACACTGCAGGGGGTACCAGGATGCCAGTGACTTGAGGCCTTGAGCCTAGACTGGGAGTTGGTGAGACCAGAAGGCGTGATAGGAGGCCCTCGGTCCATACCGGGGTCGTCGTGTCCCATAGAGGTAGACCAGTGCTGGGAATCGACGTTGTCAGGTTGTAGGAGGAGTGCCCCCGAGATAAAGCTGAGAGATCTGGAGCCTGACATGGATCAGTCGTGCCAGACGTCATCCGCGGGAAACCCCGGGATTGTATGCCCGGTCTGGATGCTGAGACGCCTTGCACCAGGGATTCGGAACCCGAGTGGGGTGGTTGCTCTTCTGAGGTTCAGGTCGAGAGGCCCGAACGGGGTGCTTGGGAGCCATGCCCCCAGGTCAGGGGACCCATGTGGGGAGCCGGCTCAGTGGAGGCTCGGGGTTGACGGCCGGAGCAGGGTGCTGAGGAGTCGAACACCTTGGGGTGGAGACTTACGCTGGATGCCGACTTGGTCGGGACCTGGGGCTGGAGGCCTGAGCGAACTACAGAAGTGGAGACCAGAACTCCGGATGCGAGGCCTGCACCGGGAGTCGGTCAGAAATGGGCCCGGGGGCTGGCGCTTGCCCGGGCTGGGGCTGGTCCGGAACCCCTATGGGGACTGATAACGGGAGACCCGAGCCTGATGCTTGGTCTGGCTGTCGAGACTGGGGACTGGTGTGGCGTGTTGGTGGCACCAAAAGAGACGGGAGCTAGGGGTGACGACGGAGCAGCCACGGGGACCACACCGAAAAAGTAGGGCAATCCGACGACCGGGGCGAAGCTGCCGAAAGCGATCGGCACTGCCAAGTAGCCCACCCGTGTGTGGGTGGCGATGATGATGGGACCGTAGGTGATGGCCGCCATAGTTGTTGAAGCACCAGACGAGTTGGGACAACCACCGCTGACAGTCGTCGAACACGATCCGGCAACTAGGAGGCAAACTGGAAGCTGTCGGAAAGTGCGAATAGGTGCTCTCCTTCTACCTCTCCTGCAAGGACAGGAAAAGGGCACCAGGACTTTAGGACTGGCACAGACTTTCTCCTCAGGAAAAAGAAGGAAGGCGGGAGATGTCCCACCGGGCGTGCCATCCTTTTGTTCACACACTGGCGGGGTTGTCACCGGCGCGACGTGTGTGCGGTGACCAGAGTGAGGGGTAGGACATAACCACAGTATAGGTGCCGGAATGTGACGCGTCTCGGGCACTCCCTCTCATGACAGTATCTTTCTCAGAGTAGCACTGTGCGCTCACCTTTTTCAGAGAGTCGAGGGGAGACCGAGTGACATGGGAGGTTTTCGGGTTTAAGGGGAAACATGGCAGGGATGCGGGTGTGCCAGTCGATTTCTCGACAATCACCCGTGGAACCGAATGTTTAACCGAGGATGTGCCACCAGGCCGCAGCATGTGGACTCGAGGGGTGAGGTACACGTGGAGGGAATGATGGTTCCGTGGGTGCGAGTGCACAGGCGACTATGAGGAGTCATGTACAGGATGTATTTCCCCACCGACCGCAAGCAGTCGGTGTTTATTTACATCAGATTGAATCCGAAGACCTTCGTTCCATGCTGAAGAGGAGTCTGTATATTCCTAAAGTCCTAGATGGAGAGCCAAGGGCACTTTACAACTTCAGGTTTGCCTTTTCACTGGGTGGTGTTGACTGGGGTCGGGGAGTGCTGGAGGTTCACACTACATGACGCTGAGGGAAGACTGAGGGCCTAAACGTGGATGCGAGGGCATTCGTCCAATTGGCGGTGTTATACTGAGGTGTACATTTCTTTACTGGTAGGCCATAGTGGCCAAGGTACAACTAGTGCATGCCATGGGACAATTCCAACGTACCAGTCGGTCCCCGGGTCGATGCGTGATAGGTGAACACGTATGTGTTTTACAGAGGACTCCTCCTGTGGCATGGACCGGGGCCGTGATGCCAAACGGGGGCTTGTGACTGGATGACTAGAGGGATGCGACGATCTGATGTCTGGGCGAGGGCCAACCATGACTCAAGTCGAGCGGTCGAACGTTGCCTCATGACTGAGAGAGAGCATGACGTCATGGCATGTGTGCAGTTGCGACTGGCAGACACGTGAGGGGAAATCCCAGCATGAGGGGACGCTCGCCCATGTCATAACGTCTCACATACGGTGGGTGTGGACTTGTATGTGATAGCTACATACGGCGTGAGGGGAGTGCAAATGACATACCCCTGGCATATTAGGCTGATGAACAAGTCACCCACGCACAATTCTCCTTAGCTCGTTGCTTGGAGCCGCTCGAAGCCTCGGAGGGAAGCCGGTGATGGGTTCTGACCTCAAAATGAAACTACAACTACCCATTGGGAAATATCAACCTCCTTGTTGCAAGGGCACGAACCCACAAAACCTCCAACATCTCTGTAGTGATGGCCCGTCCTCACTAACGAAGCCACAACTAAGACCACACAGTCAGGAACTTAACCTCCACCCTTGGGAGGACCACTACCTCGAAGTCAGTAAACCCTGGGCTCAACCCAGAAAGAAGGCCATAGACCAAAAGGGCTACCACAGCCCTATCGGCCAACACGGAACTCCCACACACTACCCAAACACATTCCTGCTTGGTCACGCACGCATCCTTTACAGAGCAAGTGCACTAGCTAGGGTCCATGCTCATCAACACGGTGTCCAAGCCCCTAACCACGTGTGCACATATTAGATGGACTCCTTAACATCTAGGCCCTAATAAACGATTTTCCCCCAGCCCAGACTTAGGCTCTAGACTAGGCGGAGTCCTCAACGCACTAGCTCCAGGGACATAGGTGGAGTCCTCATAGCACTATGTACGTAGGGGCCCATGGCAACTGGCTTGAAACTGTCTCATGGGAGAAACATAGAAAGTCCTCACCGTAGATAGACTCCTCAACGCGCTAGGGCCTCAACAAGGGGCAAGCCTCACAGGCACAACCAACATAGCACAAAGTTGCCCACTTATTCGCTTACACACACACATGGCATGCTCAACTCACATTGTCCTATCTCACACACATGGAGAAGCCTCTTACTTAAATACACCCAAAAGTAGAACCATGAGTACTACACCTCGGTGACCACAATTTCAGAAGTCGTCAACTTCGGATAGCCCATTTATAAGTATATTTTAATCATAAAATCATTAATTATCAATCTCGGGGTGAGCAGCATGTCATATGGCCCAAAAGGGCTATTCAGACAGTAATTCGGTCGACCAACCCTTAGAGTCAGTCGACTAGCACCATTAGTTAGTCTATCGACCTACTCTGGCCAGTCAACCAGTGTGCTGATTGGTCGACCGACCAGGCATTTTAGTCAACCAGTGTAGGCACCCTGCTTGCACTACAGCAGGTGTGGATCGGTCGACCTATCCGACCAATCGGTTGACTGATTCTAGTCGAAAATCGACAGAACCGCACTGTGGGGTGGCCGACCACGCCCCATTCGATCCCGCTTGAAGGGGAAAACATCAGGGACCTCTTCTGGGGTCTCAAACCACCAAATGCAAGAATTTAAATAAGGAAGTGTCGCCTGATTCGATGGAAATCGCTACTCGTCCCAAAGCATGAATTTTTTTGTAACATAAAGAAAACTCACTCTTCCTTTCTCAAATCAACTTAAACCGCGAGGGAAACACGTAATGAGGGTAGGAATCTATCTCTCTACCTATAAAGAAGAAACCATGAAGAATGGACATCGATCCATACTGAAAACGCCACGATTTCTGGGACCGATTCATGAAACTTTCAAAATGCCTCACTGCTCTCCACCGCCAAATACTTGCTCTCATCTGTGCCAATCATCACCCACGTCACACTGCTACCTCGCCTCCATGTCACCGTCGGCCATCGACAGTGAAGGAGGAGGAGAGAGTGAGAACACAGGAGAGAAAGGGAGAACGGGAGAGGGTGAGGGAGTGTAACAAGAGGGGGAGAAAAAGAGAAAAGGGGAGCAGATTATTTAAAGGGTTTATTTAAGATATGTCCAAAAGTAGTGGGTCGATCGGATCCTTGTGGAGGGCCGAGTGGGATGGGTATGACCAAAGAGAGGTAGCCATATTGAAGCACTGAATGACTCTAAATGCTTATGTGCCCTAGGAAAAGACTTAGTAGAGACAAGTCTAGAACTTACTCTGATACCAAATTGATGTGACACCACTCCTTGGACCTAAATTGCAAGCAAACAACCGAGTTGGCAGACCCACTCTAGCAGGCTCACCCGTGATGTGGACACCCGGGTCTGTTGGTGGACTGGCGATGGGGGATGAGGGTCCGAGGTTGGACCTTGAGATCCCAGGGGGTTGGCTAACTTGGGGCTGAACCCCTAAGGATCTAGGATGCCCAATCTACGGGCGGCTAGCACGCCGTGGGCATGGGATGTAGGGCCACTCTCACAACTCACTCCACGGTGGACACTCAATTTGATTGAATTTGGATCGGACACTCACTCACCGCCGATGGGGAACCAAAGCGATACTAAATAAGCAAGTTTAGACCAGCAAAGAAGGGGTCCGAGGCTCATCTGATCAGCGTGAAGATGCTGATCCTGGCCGGAGACGATGGCAAGCAGGGAGGCATCGGTATGTACCCGCACGCCGCGTCGGTGTAGCTTCAACCTGAAAATAATTAACTACAAAACTACACCTCTTGCAGGAGGGGGGATCTCGGGGTTGGGGGTTAAGGGATTTACATCCAAACACTACCTCCACACATGGAGGGGCTGTAATCCAGCCAAGAAGGGTGAGGAAAGTTGAACTAGTAACTAAACCGAAGGAGATTGCCGATTCTACCTGCTCTCTAGAATAGGGGACAGACTATCAGAGATGACACTGCTGCAGCTGCTCCCGAAATTTTTCGATGATGAGACCAGTTGGAATATCTTCATGACTGGATCAAGATGATGTTAGAATTTTGTTGAATTTCCTGGTCGCCAGTGCTGGTCAGGGACAGGCTGCAAATAGTGTCCCTGAGTTCTGGTTCGGATAGTAGAGGTACCTCAGTAGCAGGAAGAAGAGGCCGCCACGAGTGCTCCCGAACTCTGAATTGTGTGTGGCCAGAGTCATTGGAACCGTTGATGAGTCTTCTTCGAAACGTCATTAGAAAGAACACCAGAGGAGGTCAGAGTATATCGAAGCAGTCCAAACAGTGAACATGTGTCAGTTCAGTCCAGGAGTGGACATGATAGAGCACCCTGGGGAGAAAATTAAGAAAATGCTCTTCCAGATGCCGAACAGGATGCTGCTTTTTGCTGATGGACGTAGACTAGTGGTAGAAGCTCTCGGCCCAATGGCACCTCCAGAAGCCATGGGATGTGGCCGTGGGAGCTCCAGGAAGTTACCTTAGGTCACTGGCTGAGCCTGATCTGCGTAGTTGGGGAAGAACGGGTCCTCCAGGCAGTAGGAATGTCGGATGCCGACAGGACCACCACGGCTGAAAATCTGCCTTGACAAGCTTTTCGGCAATGTATGGCACGCCACCAGAAGATGCTCGAAGACTCTGGGGCAGGCTCTCCAACTCGTACCTTCTCTGCTACCAGCGAACTGAGAACTGCAGGTTGAAGAGGGGAGGTGGGGAATGAGGGAAATGGGCGGGGAAAGGGGGCGGATGAGTGTGATGATAACGAAACTTCATTCATGATGATATGATTTTGATGATTGTTGAAGATATTCAAGGACAACATTAAAGGATAGCAAATGAACTTTTAAAATATGCATTTGTCTGAGTACCCATAAATCAAATAGAACTTCATCCAAGCAAAAACAACATATTTCATACTCAAATTGTAATTCATAATCCAGGCTTCAAGATATTATATCGTGCATGGAGAGGGGTAAATCTGTAGCCCGAAAAGACATGTGGCATGGGACGGCCCAACCAGGTCCAATCCTACTCGACCAGGTCCAATCCGACCCAACCAGGTCCAATCTGACCCTACCAAGCTGAACTCTCTAAGTGATAGCCCTACGAATGGGCCCAGTTATCTTGAAGCCCAAAGTCACTCGGACCAACCCTTCCTAGGTGGCCTCTAGGCCTGGAAGTTCGAGTAATGATTGCTCGAGAAGAGCACAAATGGCATCCGAGCATAACTGGTTGATGCTACCCACATCGCTTAGGAGAAGCCCAAGCACCCCCTCAGAAGAGTCCCCCTGATGATGAGGGGAGGTTTCTCTCAGTGGGGCACTTATCCCGGTGAAAGACTTGCTATCGGTCAAAGGCAGGATGCTCAACGAGATAAGGGAGAGAAAAATCCTTCAACGGTGAAGAGCCCTCCTTCCGGACGTAACACCCCCTGGTCCCTCCAACTACCTGATCTCCTGTCAGGAGAGTAAGCAACTATATAAACTCATGAAGACCCTCCAGACAAAGTAAGTGGTCCAGAGGACTCAACACCACACACACTGGTGGAGAGTGATCTCGTGACCCTCCAGACAAAGTAAGCAGCTATTTTCTCCTCCTGCATCCCTTCCACCTTCGCTCTATCAGCTTGCTGACTTAAGCATCGGATGATTTTTTTCGGGGTCTTAACCCTGGGCTCCTCTGATCTATTTCCTACCTTAAAGATCCTTCAATCGTGGTGACGACCACTAGGGTCGATCAAGCATCGTGTGGCTCAGGATCCAGCACAAGATCACCCCTCTTCATCTAGCGTCGTTTGTGGGAAACGTACAAAGAGCGAATATGGTGCGAAGAAGATCCAGTCGGAGAAATATCAGTAACAAAGGAAAGGCATCGGCAACCATTGAGGGGGGCATGTGCCCTCCCGCTCTTCCACGGGCCCCCTCTCCAATAATCAAGCTAATGCCTTACCTCTGCAGGTTGTAGGGGAACAACCCACCCCCGGGAACCCTGATGCCCTCAAGACCCTCAACGCCAAGTTGGATATCCTCATCGACTTGATGAGGACCTAAGTGGCCAGAGAGGAGAGGTCATAGCTTCCTCTGGTGAGTCCCCCCCTAGCAGAAGCCTCCCGACAAATGGCCAGAGGCCACTTCACTCTCTAAGGTGGGTGACTCATTCGCAATGGGCCAAGTGGGCCCTCGCAAATTCCACCTCTGGAGTAGGAAGCTTCCTTCAATCTGTGAGGAAAGAAATCTAAGTTACTTCAATAAAACTCAGAAGCAAACAACCATGCCGAGGATTGGCGGGGCAACTGCTGGGGACATACTAACAGTCCCCCAGCTCCATGACAGTCGAAGTTGTCCCTCCGCCTGTGGGACTTCGAGTGACGTTTCGCCAAATAGGAGCACGCCCTTTCTACCATACAAAATAACTCCACCCAGGAGGATGAGGAGCAATCTCCATTCTCTGACCAAATCTTGAAGGCCAAAGTCTCACCAAGAGTCTCACTACCGACCGTGAAGAGTAATATAGCAGAAGAGAAGGGATACACAGAGATATCACCACATCGAACGCCACACCATTATATTATCAAGGAGGGGCCAATATAGTGCACACACGGGCACGGCATAGCGTTGTTGCTCAGAGGCCGACTGATTAAACCCTTACATTAGAAACAAATAGGGATACAAGAAGAGCAAGAAATCAAGGGAATTAAAGGAGAGATCGTGGTCTCATATCATCGCCCATCTCCTTACAGGACATAGCAGACTTTAGCCAGAAGAGAAAGGAGGGGGAAGACGATCGGAGGTAGACACCGGAACCCACCTCTATTCTTTGCAATGAAACAGAGTATCGAAAAGCTCCCTCTCTCACTTCACTTCAGACCTCTCTCCCCTATTGACGAATGGCGGACAGCGGCTCAGGAAGACCTCCCTCACCATTTCGTACTCCCCAAGCCTCTACTCTCTTCACTTCTTTCTCCTCTTCTACTGTGCCTTTTTCTTTTTCTTCCGTAGACGGGCCTCTTATAAGCATGCCCCTGGCGTGACCTTACCCGGCGTGGGGTGAGCGCACCGGATGAGGGTCATCCTCTATCGTGTTTTACACACCGGATGACATGGCGCTGAGAGTGGAGTGCGCCGAATCAGGGGCGCGTTGGATTATCCTTATTCGTCTCATTTGTTCAGACATGAGTCAGACTGTGGGCCTCAAACTGGCTTCAGGAGTTGACTTGATCCTTCATCTCATTACGGCTTCGTGAAATCGCTACGAGAAGTATTGGTAAAACTTTCAGGCCATTGAATGGCCAATTCCAGAACCATTTGTGCCTTTGGTTCAGACACTCGAGTTTTTCACTGACATGCCCTTCGGCACTGTGGTTTGTGCTGCTGGCCTGGCTTCACTTGTATTTGTAGCTTTCTCGGGTAGTGGGCCACTACCCGGGGTACTTCTACCCTGGCTGGACAGCCATCTGGTCGCTAACAAACCTAATTGGTGAGAAGACGTACCCGTGTCGGGTTACTCGGGTCTTCCACTGATAAAGCCTTTGGCACCTTGTTCTGAGAGGCCAGAGACGTTTTATCACCTCAGGAGGGTTTCTTATCAGGTGACGGACCACCAGGTGCATTCCCGTCCCTGATCGGACGAAGGATGGTGTTTGTTCGACGCGACTGAGTCGATGCCGGTTCATTAGGGAGGCCGAGCAACACTGTCAGTTTGTTGTGGATTTCTTCTGATCCTCCTGAGGTGAAGTCCCTTATGCTCATGTCAGATGACTTGAGGCTCCAGCAGTTCAAGAAGTCCCTTGTGTATTGATCTTCTTCAACTTTTGCACTTTGACGGGCCACACTCTTTTATTGTTCTGGCGTGATTGCCATTGAACATATTTTGGGTTCCAACACACGTCTTCCCCACGTCCTAAACCCTCCCCCATAATTTTGTTTCAATTTTATGAGCCCTTTTACCCCACATCCCATTGCCCACATTCTCTGCTCCCAGTTCTGTCTGCATAGATCTGCAGAAAAGAGCACGTCTACCACTGTCACCTACACCCAAAGCTCCGATTACATGCTGCCCCGCCACCCCATCTCCATTCTCCCACGACCCTCCCCTAACCCCTAGAGAAAATCCCGCCCCAAAAGTTACCCGGAAGTCCCGGTGCTACCCCAATCTTCCATGCTCGGTTCTGATACTTGCCAACAGTAACTAATCTAATCACCCTAATGACACCAAACATAGGTAAATGACTCATTAACCTAGGTACATGACTCAAATAAAAGAGAAAATACAATGATATGACTATCATAAAATAAGAAAATACATCATATGGCTCAAAATAGATAACTAGACCATACTAGATGCGTCCGAGGTGAGAAGACGAGCCATGAGTGTGGGCAAGGGAGGTGATGTCCCCATCATTAAGCCTCACTGCTATGAGGGGTGGACATAGGCATGTGAGTTTGTGTGGCCGAACACCATTAAAAATTCTATGTCCTTCGTGGTGTGTACTGCCTTCTCTTCTACCTCCATTCTTATATTCGCTTAGAGAGGCATTGTGAGTTTTGTCCGTGTTGTGTTGGCTTATCTCGAGAATGTACTTATTTAATTTTTAGAGGGTGTAGTTCGATTCACCCCCCCTCTTGAACTGTTTGGTCATCTAGTCTTCGGTATCTACACATACCGATTCATCAATTGGTATCAGAGTAGGTCTCTAATGTAGAAGAGAAATTTTGGTTAGATGGCTTCTGGTAACTTTATTGTTGAGGGTCACTCCATAAATAGGCCATCGTTTTTCGATGAGTCTAATTATTCCTACTGGAAAAATCGCATGATTGTTTTCATTAGAGCTCAGGATTATGAAATTTGGAAGTTTATCAACAGCGGTCTTCACTTGCTGCCTAAAGATAAGAGCAAATGGAATGACGATCACATTAAAAAATCTAAAATAAACTTTTCTGCTATGAATATCAGGTAGTGTGCTTTACATCCTAATGAGTATTCTCATGTTTCGATGAGCAGATCTGCGAAGGAAATGTAGGACAACCTCACGTTAATTTTTGAAGGAGCTTCCGAGGTAAAGGAGACAAAGGCAAACATCTTGGTTCACAATTATGAGCTATTCAGAATGAAGCCAGAGGACTCCATCTCAGAGATGTTTGCTAGATTCACCGAGATCACCAATGGACTCAAAGGCCTCGGCAAACATTATACAAATTTTGAGCTGGTCTGTAAAATCTTGAGGTCACTCCCACCTATGTGGCATACAAAGGCCATTGTTATTGAAGACTCCAAGAACTTGGCGACGCTTAGTCTGGAGGAGCTGATCGGGTCTCTCATGACCTATGAGTTGAATATTCGGATGAATGAGCAAGATGTGAAGAAGAATAAGAGCCTTGGCTTGAAGGATGCACCGATGCAAAATCCTTGGTTAGAGGAGGAAAGTGACAGAGATGATGATGAGAAGGCCCTTGCCACTCTCACAAGAAAAATGTGCATGTTCATCCGGCAGCGCAAAAATTCATAAGGCAGCACCAAAAAACTATTGAAGAAGCAATCATCCGGCAACAATGATCCAAGTAAGTCAAGTGAGGTAATTTGCTATGGCTGCAACAAGCCAGGGCACATACGCGGTGAATTCCCAGAGATCCTTAACAAACTGAAGAAAGGGAAGTTCAAGAAAACCAAGGCGATGGTCACTACGTGGAGCGATGAGGATGACATGGTGTCATCCGATGAGATAGAGGAAGCCTTGGACTCTCTGTGTCTTATGGCTAATGAGGAGCCTACTAAGGTAAATAAGTATGAAACCTTCACTTGTGAATGATGGGAACTTGCATATACTGTTCTGTTCGAGAAACATAAGAGATTGAGATATGAGAATAAAGATTAGTTTCTCACCCCATCTACCCCCATTTCCCATCACCTATCACCACCCTGCTCATCCCAGTTCGCAAGCAGTAGGCAAGGGTCGTGTTGCAAAGCTTGCCCCAGTGTCACCACACATCTTCAGGTGAAGTTCTCTACATTGTTGGAAAGGTCGTCAAGATAGATTCGCAGGCGAGGTGGTTTCACATCCGTCTGACATCTGTGCTGCCCTGGAGGGCCATTCTCCCTCGACTGTGCAGTGCAGATCTACCAGGGAACCTGAGCCTCACTAAAAGTGCAACCACGGTTGCTCCTGTGTGAGTTTGGACGTGATTCTTGAGCTGGGATCTTTTCCTCCAAGTCCTCTGTTAGCACGAAGAAGAAGAATGCCATTTGGACCTTGGAGCACCAAGTTCCAAGTTTTCTCCCCGGAGTGCGGAGATCAGTGTCCCCTGAGTCAGAATTGACCCCTCCCACCATTCTGATTCTCGCGCCCTACTCTGGCCTCGTTTGGTAGCCCCGTTGGTCTCGTATCGTAGAAGGCTCACCCACGATTGCAACGGTTCTAGTCCCGCCTTAAACAGACCCTAGGAGTGTTCGTGGCTCCCCCATCTTCCCGCAACATCATTCTGGGCACAGTCAGAACTAGAGCGGGTTGACCCTGGTCCAGATCCTGCCCCGGTCACCATCGTCGTTACAAAATTCTTGAAGAATTTGGACGTCCTCCTGAGCCACCCCAAGAAGTTTTGGCACTTGTTTCATCCTCACCAAAATTCGGCAGAGTCTGTGGCGGTGCCATTTTTGATTCCCTATCAGGCTGTTCCAACATAGGAAGAATCGGCGGAGTTCGTCACTTTGGCTTCTAACTTAGTTTTCCCCCACCCCGCCTGGCCAGATGAAGGCCCCTCCCTGTGTGGAGGTAGTTTTAGATGTAACTATTTAACACCCACCCCAAGCACCCCCCTCCTGTGTGAGGCGTAGTGCTGTAATAATTTTATTATCAGGTCAAGCGCCACTGACGCAGCGTACAGGCGCGGGCATCGCACGTCCCCTGCTCGCCTTCGTCTCCGGTCGGAGTTGGCTTATTCAAGCCGGCTAGGTGAGCCCCTATCCCTCATGGTTATTCCTATCATCCCTTATCATTTTTGAGCTCCGTCGGTGAGGAAGAGAGTGCCCAGCCCCGCCCGACCCGCCACCTCGAGTGGCCATCGCGGGAGTGAGAGTGAGTGATACCTGCACTCGCCAAGGTGCGTAGTTTGACCGTTGTCGTGGGAACCACCATATCTCAGGGTAAGATCCCCTCTCGGCCTTGTACTTACCCCAACTAGAAAGGGTCTGGTCACAGGACTCGACCGACCATCCCCGAGTCACCCCTGGAAAGGGACGTGCATCGAGTGAGCTTGTCCGTCAAAATCGGGTACAGACCTTGGCTAGTGTGCTTGCGCATCTAGGTCCAAGGTTTCTCATGGCATATCCGCTGACCCCTAGGCTGTGTCACATCAAGTGGTATCAGAGCAAGTCATTGACTTATTCTCACAAGTCAAGTCCTAGGCCACGCTTGCATTAGAGTAATAATCGGGCCACCCCTTGCATCTTCACTTCCCCGTTTGAATGGCTACCTCATACGGGTCACATCCTTCTTCTTCGCCTCTCCCAATGGATCCCAAACCCCCTGGAAGCCCCGCTGCCAACAAGGTTGACTGCATCAACTCAGAGTATTGGACAGATCAGGATGGGTGGACTTTATAGACTATTATTGGGTTTTTATGAAAAATGCCAGGAGTCTATAAATATACGCTGAAGGGAGAAACCCTGGCCAAGCTACAAGGTTGAAACCCTGGCCGTCCTCTCTCCTCTCTCTCTCTCTCCAAGGGGCACCCCCTTCCCTCTCTCTCCTTCCTCCACAGTGGATGGTGGTGTTGAGATTGAGTCGATGCGTGGAGAAGGTGGAGGAGATCCTGTCTGCTTCCACTGCTCATGTGGATACGTCTAGAGGTCGGACGCTTGAACGGCTCGTGACCCCAGGATCTTCCTCTCGTTCATCTTCGAGGTTTTGGGAGATTCTCAACCCCACAAAGGTAAAGAATCGTTCTTCACACTATGGGAATTACCATTTTAGTTCGATTTTGAAAAACTGACAATGATATGCAATCTAAGGTTTTGATAATTTTCGCTCCACATTCTGGTCGAAACCTTACAATCTATAGCCGACACACTTCTACCCCGAACCAGTCGACCCAGCCACCGTAAATAAGCTGATGGTGGAAAGGATGATCGAGATGAAGCTTGCTGAGCAAGGTAAAGGTGATTATGTTACATTTGAAGCTTATCGGGTGCCATACCCACCGCATGATGCAGCCAAGCGGCATCCTCCCAGAATTAGTAAGCCACCCAAGTTTGACAAATTCAATGGATAGGGGACTCCGAAAGAACATATCGCTTACTACATGACCATCATGGGAGACCATGCTATAGATGAGTCATATGTACTTACGTTCTTCGGGTCCTCATTAACCGGGCTCGCATTTGAATGGTACTCTAGCCTTCCGGTCGGGTCGATCAGCGACTGGCTAGATATGCAGAAGAAGTTCAGGGAGAGGTTCCACGTCATCGAGAGGGAGGTTATGGCGGTGGAATTATACTCAACAAGGCAGAGGCCAGATGAAATGGCTCTGGATTATATTAAGAGGTGGAGGAACATCGGAATGAGATGCAAGCGGCCCCTACATCAGGAGGACGCTATACAAATCTGTAAACAGAACCTTAGGAGGGAGGTACTGGAAAAGATGATTGGCATGGAAATACGGTTGACCATCTAAACAACGTGGTGACAAAATCTGAAGCTTTTCTGGCAAAACATGCCTCGACAACAAGCAATGCTACCATCCAGAAGGCAAAGGGAACAGAGCGGTGCCCTGTGCCTAAAGAAGTAAACACCCTAGATATTAAAGTATTTGAATAGCAAAGAGACAAGGGCAAGAAGACAGCTGCACCCCAGCCCGAAAAAATAGAAGAGAAATAGGAAGGCCCCTCTCTCAGAGATAAAATGAAGAAAGCCTACTCTTTCTCCAAAGAGAATACCAAAGTGCTATTTGACTGGGTCACCCAGTACAACAAGGTCACCCTGCTTGAGCCAAAAAGACTTGAAGACCTGAAGAAGAAAGATAGTCCAAGATTCTGCCCTTACCACCAGATGCTTGGGCACCCAAATGAAGACTGTTATGTGTTTAAAGATGTCATTGAAGGCATGATAGAGAAGGGTGAAAGAGAAATGGGGGAGTACAGAGTTGACCCTCCATAGCCCCATGAGGCACCTCTGAGAAGGGCCATCGCTAATATGATTTCTTTATGGGATTTTTATATATTAGTCCCTACAAACTTATCAAATTATCGATTAGTGTTGACTGTTGCCCCCAGATCAATCAATATTCTGCTTATTGGTTGCTTGTTTAGTTGCCCCCTCATGTAGAGGGGTCTATTATGGTCGATTGAGGACGAAAGCATATCTTCCTTTGTAAATGTCATCGCCACCCCTGGCTGTGCTTCCGCAAAGCAGCTTTCAAAGTATGCCGGTGTTTGCAAGGCCGTGGTGATAGCTTGTCTTGTCTCCTTGTCGAGGGATAGTATATCCCAGATAGAGAAGTGTGCCGGGATTCTCTTCAGCTGCTTCACTATTCTGTGGGTGCCTCTAACATTGGTCACCCTCAGCTCTTCGAACCTTTTACACTTGCCCCCAGGTGCTCTTGAGGAGCTGGCTCGGGAGGTAGTGCAACTTTTTCTTCTGGTATCGCCTGGGCTTGTTGGGCTGGTCCAACCGGTTCTTTTCCTTGCATGTACTCGGCGAAGCTCAAGATGCTCGCATGATCTTTGTTTGCTGAAGGAGATACCCCTGAGGGTAAGATGGGAGCTACCTTGACCCTCCACTGTGGCTATGGGCGTGGCCGCCTACCCTCTCGAGATGCCAGAAATTTGGTGAAGGACGGAGCCTCCTTACCACTTAGACGATCGGGGTAGAGCCCTGGTGGAGGAGGGATCTCTGTCCCCTTGACTTCAGGCTGGGGAACCTAGTATGGTGGCTCACCATGGAACAGAATGTTGGGGCTGGCTTCGGGAGGATGCCCCCATTTTCTTCCCAACCTGGTAGCATGTTAAGAGGTGGAAGCTTCAGCTTGGTTTGCCTCTGCTAGAGCGAGGCATATCTCTTCATCTACATCTTTAGAGATTTAGACTATTTCAAATAGGGCCGGGAGGGTGTTACAAGATACATCCAGGCCTCTTCCTCTGTTCTTGGATCTCTTCTTCTTTTTCTTCACATTCGGCGGCCGCTCCTTGGGAGGTTCGTCCCATATGCTGGGTTCTTTGGCTTCAGCTTCGGTCTCTTCTATTAATTTTAGGGATTCAAGTTGCTACCACGGGACATATTCTTTCAGCTGGATAGGCTGAACTTCGGGCTGTTCATATTCATCTAGCCCATTGATGATTTCCTGAAGCCGTTCCACTGTCGGATTGGCCTCTTTATGTACCCGCATAGGGATGTGTTTCTTCTTATTGCTGGTGAATCTTCTAATGACTAGTTGAGGAGCTGTCTCATGCCAGACGGGAGTCACGATCGGGGGTTCTGACCGAGGTGTGACACCTCATATATGAATACCCGGGCCACGATGAAGCGCTGCCCTTCTCTTTGCTTTAGCTGGCACAGTGTGCCAATTTCCTTCATCTTCTGCTGGCGCTAGGATATAGCCCTCATAGGTATGTTGAGTGTAGGCTTTCGCCATTTCTTTAGGTAGTTGCTGAAATAGAGATATCATATTGATGGTTACCCCTACAGTGAGCATTTCATGCGGGCGTGGGGGATCAACTTTATGCTCCCCCATTTATAATTCTCCCTTCTTGATCAAGGGCTCAATAGTGTCTTTAAAGATATAGCAGTCCTCGATAGGATGCCCGATCATTTGATGATACAGGCAGAAATGAGGATCGTCTTTCCTTCTAAGATCACCCGGCCTCTTTGGTTCTGGGAGAGTAACCTTGTCGAATTTTGTGGCCCATTCGAACAAGAGTCGAGTCTTATCTCAAAGGAACAAGTTGTTAGAGAGGTTGGGGAAGGATTTCCCCTTGTTTTTCCCGTCACCTGGGGGTGATTGGGGCGTGGAATGGATTTTTCCGCGGTTTTCGTTGTTTTCGGTCTCGGGTCGAGATCGCGACCATCACAGTAGTTGTGTTCTTCTGAGAAGGCGACATATCCCACCACCACGTTCATCGAGGAAGATGAACAGTAAGGCGGTTAGGGTCGCGGTCAAGGAGACCACCGCGTTTATGATCACGGCTAACAGGTCCGCCGCATCAACGTGCTACAGCGGCTAAGGCGACCACCGCGTCAATGGTCTAACGCGGTCATGAAGCGAGTCGCGACCATGGTCGTGGCTCTCAGGGAGACCGCGTTACCCGGCTATCGCGGCCGTCGGTGTGGTCGCATTCTGTCAGAACGCGGTGCCCATGGGCGTTCAGGGAACGCGGCACCAGTGTTGGGCGCATTCTGTTCTTCCGCTGATGTGCTTCATTCGAGCTGTCTTGGGCCCCGGTCGACCCGGTTGTGACCCAGTGATCGACCCTAGGCCTCGTGGATGTCCCAGACACCGTGGGTCCTGTGTTCGTATTTTTGGGAGGTGTCCGGAGATGCCTAGTTATCTCAATTAGCGTGCTCGTGGGTCTTGAGGGTCCTGTTGACCCCATATGTTCCGAGCTTTCGTGCTTTCGTTAGATTGAGTCACCGTGAGTCGGCATGTGTGCGGTGGGTTATTCCCGCACGTCATTGACTTTTTAGGAAGTATTTTCTGTGTGGGTCATGTGTGTGGCCTTGAACTGTTAGTCCAGTTAACCAGCCAGGGGATGGAGATTTTTCGAGTGTCCCTTGGATGGGGGATTAACTCGGCGGCTCGTGAGCTGCCTTGGGAATCGTTTTACCGTGGTTTCAGACCTAGGGATTAGGCTAGATTGACGGCATTGTACCATCACGTGCAGCGGTCTTGACCCGAGTTTCGTGACTCAAGCACCGTTGGGTTTAGTAGGTCTAGTGGGCTGTCTAGAGTCTAGTGGCTCCGAGCCACCTGTTACTCCTCATTCCTTGCGTTGGGTGCGTGCGTTATTTTCAGTGTTCACGTTTAGTGAGGCCCCACTAGTCGTAGCTTTCCTGCGCACGCGTGTGTGGACCCACTTGGGAGTGGTGGAGAGCGTGACCTGAGAGAGACGATTTTTAGGCTGGTTTTTGGAGGGCCCCTTCGCGCAGCCTGAGTCCGAGCTTTGGGGAAGAACCAGCTAGAGGATCTGACCTAGGACGTATGGTCTATGTGTGCACACGTGGTTGGGGGCGTCGGAGCCGCGTTGATGAACGCGACCCCAGCTAGTCCTTGTTCTGTGTTCCTGGTTATTGTACGGTGTCTTAGTCTCCGTCTGGGGTGTCGTAAGGAGGCACCTGAGGCTGCGGACTAAGGCGTCAGTGGACGCATCCAGCCTTACTTTTGGTGGCCAGGTACTCCCGTCACGTGACGTGAGTTTGTCGTGACTCGAGTTTCTGTTTCCCATCTGCGAGACTTGATTTTCCGTGCGTAGTTTCCGGGTATTTTTTCGTAGCCGAGGTATGGCGACTCGGGATCCGAGTACCAGAAAGGAACCGGCCCGACTCGAATCTCGGCACGCCTCCCACGAGCCCGAAGACTCGGAAGGGAAGAAAGGATGGTGTGAGGGTGTGTAAGAAGCTAAAGTGACTGCAGGAACTCGATGTAGTCAACATTACCGAAGCAACTTCAGCATGATGCATCGACGCAACCAGCAAGTATAGAGCAGATGCATCGATGCAATAGGATGCTGCACACACATTCAGCATGACACTGAAGCTTCTTGCCCTGATACGCTGAGAAGATCAACTGCCAGAGTACATATGAAGTCTACGCATCAAGGTGATGCATCGACGCATCAAGTCCAAGTGTGAACCTTCTAAAGCAACCACGTCAACACATCAGGGCGATGCACTGAAGCACTAGTCAAGGTTCAGATTCTTGAAGGCAGCAACATCGAAGCATCATGGTCATACATCGATGCATCAAGCCACAAGCCATGTTTAAGGTCAAAGCCAAGATCCAAAGCTCCGACATCTCAGAGATCAATGCAAATGACTGTACTTCAATACCTCGACCTGTCAGTCATGTGACGTGCTCTATATCATTTGTCTGTATGGAAGGATTATCTTATGACTTATTTGGATTGTTTAAAGTCTCATTCGACCTGTTATAGGTTTAACATGATATATGGAGCATCAGTGAAGGGCAATTAAGGAAAACTTGATGCATAAAGAAGAAACTGATTCAAGCACGTGATCACTTGAAGAAAGAACGCGTGATGACCCTACTGAGAGAGAATTGGTGCGAAAATCTTCAGCACACATGGCTGCCCTCTGAGAATTCTAAATACTATCAGACTATTCTTTTTTCATGTGGATGAATTAGCTTTTGATTGCTGATCTGGATCGCGAAGAGAAGGATGACAACGCTCTATTCTATAAATATGTGTAGAGTTTAAGAGATGGTGCAAATCAGATTCAGAGGAGGGGTGAATGAATCTCCCCTATAAAACGTCCAATTAAAATTATAACTAGACACTGTTACGGAATTAAACACTCAGATGGCTTAAGCAAATTAATTATTCTTCAGTAACAAAAAGTAGATCAGACAGTTTGTTCTTATGATCAACTTTATGTAAGCTTGAGAGATGAATAAGAACTTGTATTCAAAATAACAGTCTCAAAGCCAGTATCCAATGAACGGTGTGCAAGTAAATTCCTCACTAGACAGCGAGATCAGACTTATATGATCGAGCCTAAGCATACATCTAGCGAAATCAAAGTGAACAATCAAACCACAACACATAGAGAATTTTTAGGTGGTTCGATCCCCCAGACCTACATCCACCCCACACTCAAACCAGAGTGTGGCTTCCGCTAATACAGTGCTTAAATGGCTGGGCCTCACAGCTTGCCTACAATCCACTGACTAACAACTTGCGCTGGGCCTTACAGCTTATGCCATCTACTGACTAACAGCTTACGCTGGGCCTTACAGCTTATGCCATCCGCTGACTAACAGCTTGCGCTGGGCCTTACAACTTAGCCATCCGCTAATACATAGCTTAGAATAGGAGTTTAAAAGAAAATGGAAACGGTAAACTTAGCAACTGAGAGCTAGATGTGGCGACCCAGGATCCGAGTACTGGAAAGGAACCGGCGCAACTCGAACCTCGGCTCGCCTCCTACGAGCCCGAAGACTCGGATGGGAAGAAAGGATGGTGTGAGGGTATGTAAGAAGCTAAAGTCACTACAGAGATAGCACAATGATAAACTAAATAATAATACAAAAATTAAATAAATAATTAAACTGCTACAAAGTTCAGTACATCTCATGTCCAAATGTCAACGACGCGCCGCTTTGGTACATCGACTTCGATGGCGCGCAGGAAGCCGGCGAAGGCACCGACTTCAAAATCACATGGAACGCCAACGGCATCTTCAGGGTGACTTAAGGCGGAGGGCCGCCCGTTAGGGCGCTGGCCGCTTACTGACTTCTGACGACTGACCAACCTTCCGCCATGCGGTGGCGGAGGGGCGCTTTCGCACGCCTTCGTTTTTTCTAGGAATCCCACATGACCGTTAAGACGCGCGCGGAATTGAACGCCGACGCCGATAGCTTCCTGCCGGATAATACGACGGGCGAGATCACTCCGGAGGACGTGCGCCAGCGGATCAAGGATCTCGCGGATAGTGCGCTGCTGGAGGAGGATGGTCCGTTTGGTGGAATCGAGCCAAATGCCGATGGCGGCATAACCCTCGACACGACGGCTGACCCGTCCATCGATATTGATGGTGCTTTTGGTGGAACGTGGAAAACTTCCAACCGGTTTCATACGACAGGAACCGGCACGAGCAACACTGGCACTTACGCTACGCAGTCGATTTCACGAAAGGCTGACGGGTTAGCAGCGGATGGCGCGACGAACTCGGATGTTGCGCTATTCCTTGACGCCCAGCATACCGACTACCTCACGTCAGAGGCCGGTGGTCAGGTTCTTGGCACTTACGCTGTAGTGCGGGGTAACAGGACTGGTGACCACGCTGGACATCTGATTGACGCGAGAAAGGTTTTCGACGGGACCTACAATGGCTCGGTTCTCGGCATCGAGTCGCTTATTGCCAAAGTGAATGCTGCGGGTGCCATCACCCAGCATGTTCAATCTTACGTCGGCTGGGGGATGTCGGCCACCGGAACGAACTTTGCGCCAGATGGGTTTTTGGGCTTCTGCACAGAGCCCCGCGTTGGCGAGGTGTTTGCAGCCTATGCGGCCGTCGAGCGTAGCGATCTGACAGGCTCGCCGGCTTTTGAGCATGTTCTCGCCGCATCTACCAGCCGGAACAACGCCAATATCTTCTTTTCCGTTACCGGCTCCGGGCATGCGAATGGTGCGGGCAGGGTCAGGGCAGCGCAAGGGACTGCTGCGCTGCCGACTTACTCATTTACCGGCGATACAAATACCGGCGTCTACTCCCCCTCGGCCGATCAGGTCGGATTCACCACGGGAGGTACGGCACGCTTTTGGGTGACGACCACGGGCGTGAACTGCACGCTGCCGCCGCGCTTCCTGAATGGCTTGGCCATTCCAGCCGGTGGGTCCGCCGGCAATGGCATCATGGTGTCGTCTACCGCTAATTTCGGCGTGTTTTTCGGTTCAGGCTCCCCGACTCTTTCGGCGGCTCAGGGGTCACTTTATCTTCGCAGCGACGGATCGAGCAGCAACAATCGCGCGTACGTCAACTCGGACGGCTCTACTGGGTGGACTCCGCTAGGAACGGGCGGACGTGAGGTCTTGGCCGCAAATCGGACCTACTACGTCCGCTCGGATGGCAACGACAGCAACACAGGGTTGGTCGATAGCTCGGGCGGTGCGTTCCTGACGATAACGAAGGCTATCAATACGGTAGGCACGCTGGACCTGTCGAACTATACAGTTACCATTCAGCTTCAGGACGGAACATGGAACGAGGCCGTCACCGTCAGCCGCCCTTGGCTAGGCGGCGATGTGATCTTGAAAGGAACCACCAGCGCCTGCGTGTTCTCGAACGTATTGACGGTTGTCAACACCGGCTCATCGTTGACTATATCGAACATGGTCATCACTGGCGCGAACGCGGTTAACGTACAGCGCGGAGGCGGCCTGGTCATCAGCACCGGAATTACTTTTTCGGGCAGCGGCTCGCATATGAGAACACAAGGCGAAGGCTCGCTCATCACGATTTCTGAAAACTACAGCATCACCACTGGCGGATCGCGGCATATGCTCTGTTCGCCGGGCGGCGCCATCAACGCGTTCGCGCGGACATTCACACTCACGGGCATCCTGAATTTCTCTACGGCCTTCGCAGAGTGCGATCGAGGCGGCTTGATCTCCACCAACGGCTGTACATTCAACGTGTCGGGGGCGACTGTCACCGGCAAGCGCTACAACGTCGCCACCAACGGCGTGATCTTCACGGGCGGCGCGGGCGCAAGCCATTTTCCCGGAAGCATCGCGGGTGAAGCAGTAACGGGCGGTCAATATGCCTAGTTACGCCGCAAACAGATCGGCCAGAAACCGGCTCTTGAGATCATCGTTGCGGCGGCCCGGAAGCTTCACGAGATTGCGCGGCTTCGGGTCAACCGTCACTTCGAAATAGGGCGCTACTGTCAGAGCCGCATTCTCGGGTGCATACTCGTACCAGATCAGGAGCGGGCTGATTCCGGTTCGGTCGAAGAAGTAACGCCAGATGAGGTTGTCCCGCTCGATCTTGGCCCACTCGGAATGGATAGCCTCGAAATCATAGGCGACTTCGGTGTCCCGCTCGTCCAGCCGGTCGATAGTCACCGCACTTCCCGGCACAAAGCCGGTTGTTCTGGAGACAGCATGGTAGAAGCCGCGTTTCCGGGCCATGTAGTGGGAAATGGCCTGATCGACCGTATCCTGCCTGCGAACCCATACCCAGATAGCGCTCCTGAACAGCGACCTTAGATGCGGATAGGGGCCTGAAGTTTCCGGGGCAGTGAAGCCGGACAGGCAGGCATCGACGTTGCGTAGCTGGTCCGCCATCAGCTTGGCGGCGAAAATGCCGTTGGGCGTGGTGCCTCTGGCCTTAACGGTCTCAAGTTCGGCGGCCCAATTCATTCGGGCTTCCGGCTTCCACGAAAGAAACCATTCCTCCGGCCTTCCAAGGCCGGCATTGGTTAGATCCTCGCAGATCATGGTCGAGCCGCTGCGCTGCGTAGCGCAAACGACAATCTGTTTATAGGGGCGGATAAGCGGCTCTGTCTGCATTCCGTTTCTTTCGCACCGCCGCCTGAAAAAGACAAGTCGGGCCTACCCCCTTCCGCCACCACCTTCAACCGGCAGCCACACCCACAGCCCTCCCGACATTCAACCCAACAAGCCTGTAGTTGTTGGTCAGGCGGAGGGCATCAATGGCCGCGTGGGGAAGGGTGTTCCTGAATTTTGTGGTCAGCACTCGGCGCAACTCCTGCGCCGTTTCGGCCTCGAATTCCTCCAGGCTCTGAATACATCCGAAGGCCGGGATTGCGGTCATCATTCGTAGCATCTCCGGATGAATGCGGGAGCCCATGTCCGGCGTGACATACGCAACGTCCCTATCTGGCCCGACTGGCACGCCATGCCGGGAAATCTCCAAATGGTTTGCCAAGGACACCGGGTTGAACTGGTCGATGTTTCTGTAGCGATAGCTCACTTGCTGGCGCAGGGCGTTCGGGTTTTCCGCGAAGAACCGCTCGAACGTCGAACGGCGTAGTGGGTGCGGATGGTGCTTCTGATGGATGAAGCCGTGCGTGACGCCGGCCACTATCGCGCCGAGATCCAGTGACCGGCGAAAGGTTGGGCGCGTGGCGCGTCCGCGAAAGGTGATCGCACGCAGAGCCGACCGGACTTTGTTCTTCAGTCGCTGACGCTCCGGAATTTGCCACTTACCGGTCAGGACGGGACTGCCATCCGCGAAGAATGTGTCGGGCGTTACCGGGCCGTTCAGGAAGAAGTCATCATTGGCATAGATGAAGTGCTCGGACAGGCCTGGTATGCGCCAGAGCGCAGCCTCGATAGACAGTGAATTGAAGGTTGGTCGAGCGGCGTCAAGCCCGTCGAAAATCTCGTCGTGCGAAACGAGCCGGATGCGATCGTGAGCGCACTTGCCTTCACGGAAGAATGCGTTGAGGTGTTTTGGCGTCTGGTTGTCGGTAACGATGAAGATGCGACGGATGAATGGTGCATATTTCAGAACCGATGCGATGTTGAAGTAAATCTCGCCGCTCTCGAGAAATCTCAGGTCGCCAGCGGCTTCCCTGTGCGAGCTTTCCGCGCCCACAGGCGGAAAGCGGAGTCGAGCCTCTCTGTGCTTCGGATCGTTTCCGTCGACCCAAGCTACAACGTAATCTATTTCCACGATTTTCTAGCCCCCAACCGTTTTTGATCGGGGAGTTGGAAAGCCACCAGGTAGGATGACCGCCATGGCCTTTAGGCGAGGCCCTGGACACACCTACTCCAGGGGATATAACTGTCAAGTGTGACCACCCTGGTGGGGCAAGGAGGCACATATTTTTCTAACTGGTCTATGAGCTTTTGCAATCTTTGCACAGGGTAAGCTCTTTGGGGGCTTCCATGGTGGCTGCCTGCTTAGCTTGTTTTTTTAATCTTCTCTTCAAATTTTTCTTTCGGTTATTTTCTTGCTTCTTGAGGTGAGCAACCTCTTCGAGTGAAGGTGAGGGTGGCTTCACAAGGCGAAGTGGCTTACCCTCGGTGCCCTATTTTTCACCTTGAGCTGGTCGCCAGACATTTTGGAGCCTACGACCCTTTCTTGGGGCGACGCAAGTCCACTCCCCTTCAGCTGGCTGTGGTTGAAAAGTGGCATTAGTTGCTTGGGCAACTATCTCCGGTGGCAATTCTCGAAACTCCAGCTGACTGAGGTGAAACCTCAGGGGGCCTTGGAATGCCGCCAATTTTGTTTCAGTCGAGGGCTTAGCCCCTGAGTGTTGTTGAGATCCTTCTGAAAGGGTGGACCCTGATAGCCTGTCACAGGTTTGAACCTTGGGTTCGGGCTCCGCGACCTTGAGTTTGCCTTTATCTTTCGGCTGCGAGCGTCTGGCGGCAACCCTCTCGGGGTGGTCCGACTGGGTAGAGGACTTGGAGGCTCCACCAGGGATCGAGACCCGAAGACCTTGGGCGATAGGCCTGCCATGCTTAGCCTTGCCTTTAAGGATTGGCTTGGGATCTCCCCCCGCGGGCTTCTTTAAACAAGCCTACGAAGGAGTCTGCTTAGCTGATGGTTGTCGGGGCTGACTCTGCTACTCCTGTCAGAGGATCCTCTCAGTAGCCTCCCACAACCGGCGTCTTGTCATGGAAATATCTTGGGTATCAATTTCGCCCCTTTGAACAAGGGTCTGAATGCAGTCTTGGACCTCCAGTTGAATGGGACACCCACGCATGATATTTGCAGTAAAGAGGGTGGCTCTTAGTTGTCTCATTATAATAGGACGGCGGTTCATAGGTCAATACCCGACTATCCTCTAATAGTTTATCAAAAATCTTCTCTGTATCTTCCTTAGGTAAGGAGCATGGATAAGAAGGTCGCCACCACGGGCACCATGGAGCGGATTCAGGGCTAGGTTGCTGACAGCTGCCCTCCCCTTGTGAGGGTTCAGGCAATTGGAATGCCAGTGGCGTGTGGATGACGTTGACAGAGAAAGTCATGTCTTCTTGCCCATGAGGTTGTGGGGGGCGCACCAATGAGTCGCCCATATCAACTATCCCTCGCTTGATGAAATCTTCTGCGAGGTCCTTGAAGGATTGATAGTTAAAGATGATATGGCCCGTTGCCTCATGGTAGGGGCAATAGTCTTGGTAAAACCGAGCCTCTGGCCGCTGGTGACTAGGCGATGTTGAAAGGCTCAACAACCATGCGCGGCAGCACGCAAAGAAGATTTGCAGCGTCTGCTCGCGGCGGAAGCAGTACAACTTTACGGGCTCTGAATCTTCAGATGAGTCCGATGAATCTTCCGAAAGCCACCCACCCAAACCTGGTCTCAGCGGGGCGGACGGAGAGACTCCTGCCCCCGCTCCACGCGGAGCCGTGGGCAACCTAATCGGGCCTTGAGGTAAAGCCGCCAGTTGATCATCCAGATTCTGAAGGAAGTGCAACAGCTTCCGCTGCTCCTGCCTTAGCTAAAAAATAAACTTATTAGGAAATATTAATTTTATTTTAAAATAATTCTCAATTTAAGAGATTATTTAATAATCGAACTCGATTAGCACGAGCGACCCGATCAGGTCGTTTACGTTATGTGACCCCAATTAACCATCTTGTGTGTGATGGGAGCGGTGGGATCCATTAGTTTCTCTCACGTCTGTTCATCCACCTTAATCGTTTATCAGATAGTCTTAATTGTCTAATTATTTGATAAAAGAACCAAAACAAGAGCACAGCAGCTACTCCCACGCCTACACCTTTGCAGCGGCGATAATGGAGGGTCAAAGCATTGAAAGCAGCAGGGAATACAGGGGAGAAGACACGCCGAAGTAGCCGGAGAACCCAAAATCCTGGATCCCATCTCCCCAACTCCCAAGCCGGAGAGGTCAAAAGGGTGCCTCCATCTGTGTGTGTTGCTGTTATCAGGGAGCAGCAGCAAGTAGCAGTCTTCTCCACCCAGCGGCTAGCACGCTCTCGACTCTCCGCCTTGCTCCGACCGTGCTTCTCTCGGGAATGGATCGAGCAGAAGAGAGCCGCCGCCGCCGCCGCCGCCGGTGGCCGTCCCAGGGAACAACTGCAACGGTGGCGCTGCTCGCCTGTAGCAGTCTGCTCTTGATGGGTGTGGCAGTCGTCGCAGAGAGGCCCCTCCGCTCCAGTGGGGAAGCCAGAACAGGCGCCGTCGGCCGAGACGGGACTCCGCCGGAGATCTCCGAAGAGCCTTCTATCCTTGCAGCCCTCGCCGGGTCCTTCCTCCGCGCTAGCAGACGTATTTGGCCGGTGCGGGCCCTCTTCTCAACCCCCCCCCTGGAACAGAAAAGAAAAACAGTTCTTTTGCTCTTCCTCCTGTGGAGTCTTTGGTTTGACCAGAGTGTTGGGTCTGAATTGGGTTGTGGGTGCTGGCAGAACATGGAGATGGGGTGGAATTTCGTGCTGGGTTCGCTTATCGGCTTGCTGGGCGCCGCCCTCGGCAGCGTCGGCGGCGTCGGAGGCGGCGGCATCTTCGTGCCCATGTTCACCTTGGTCCTCGGCTTCGATCCCAAGTCCTCCGCAGCACTCTCGAAGTGTGAGCAAGAGGAAGAAGAACAAGAACCATATGTTTCTGCGTTCCATATCTCTTCTTCTGCTGGCAGTGATGCCATGAGAGAGGGAGAGGGAGAGGTCCCCCCCCCAATAAAAGCTTGCTGCTAAGTTTCTACCACCTGAATCTGAACACAACTATTAATTGCAGGTATGATCATGGGGGCAGCGTTCTCGACGGTGTACTACAACTTCAGGATGCGGCACCCGGCGGCGAAGGACCTGCCGGTGGTGGACTACGACCTGGCGTTGTTCTTCCAGCCCATGATGATGCTGGGCATCAGCATGGGGGTCGCCTTCAACGTCGTCTTCCCGGAGTGGATGGTCATCCTCCTCCTCATCCTCCTCTTCCTCGGTATCACTTCCTTCTCTCTCTCTCTCTCTCTCACACACACACACACCCACACCCGCACCCGCCACCCAAATCAAAACAAAACATGCTATTATGTTGTTTTCTTCTCCGTCACCGGTCATTTTTTTCCTTTGTGCCGCGGCGCATTGCGCCATTCCGATAATTCCGCCACCAGGTCACCGGTCGCTGGCGGTTCCTGTCGGCAGGACGGACATCCGTATACGATTTGTGCTACCCAGGGGTGAGCCTCCTATCACTGGCTCAGTAGGGGTCCCGCGGAACCCCAACTGAAAACAACGGCGGTACGAAAAATAGCAACTACAACTAGAACAACAACGGCAACAGGAACAATAGCTACAGTGGCCGGTAAAAACCTCGGCTCTACAACAACTCTTACTGTACCAGAATACACGACCCAGTCTCCCAGTCGGGGAACAACCAAGCCACGAACCCGACATCCCGATCCCACGGTCGGGGGACAACTAGAACACGAATCGCCCTAGTCACGCACCTAGGAAAATGTCACGACACCTCTGTCGTGGAGGCATGTCCTCACAGACAAGGCCCACGCCAAAACCACGCGGTCTGAAAACACCGTCATGACCTCGCCGTCGTGAACCCAATGCCGTCTGGGGAAAGCCCTTGGTGACGCTCACCGGAAACCCCAGACCTCGACTATGGGAATGCTCCCGAAACCACACATGAAGCCTCCGTCTCGCAGATCGAAACGAAAACCCGGGACACGACAACTCACGTCACGTGACGGGAGTACCGTCCACCAGAAGTAAGTCCGGATGCGTCCACTGACGACTTAGTCTGCAGCCTCAGGTGTCTACCTACGACGTCCCAGGCAGAGACTGAGACACCGTAATAGTAACCAGGAACACAGAACAATGACTAGCTGAGGTCGCGCTCATCAGCGCGGGTCTGCCACCCTCAGCCAAGTGTGCAGACACAGACCATACGCCCTAGGTCAGATCCTCTAGCTGGTTCTTCCCCCGAATCCCGGACTCAGGCTGCGCGTGGGGGCTCTATGATAACCAGCCTAAAAATCGTCTCCCTCGGGTAAGCCGCTCCACCACTCCCAGGTGAGTTAGCACACGTGTGACGTAAGAAGGCTATGACCAGTGGGGGCTCACAGAACATGGACACTGAAACCACGCACGCACCCATCGCGAGTAACATGAAGTAACAGGTGGCTCGAAGCCACCAGACTCTGAACAGCCCACTAGACCTAATAACCCAACGGTCCTTGAGTCACAAGACTCGGGTCAAGACCGTCACATGTGACGACACAGCGCCGTCAATCCGACCTAATCCCTAGGTCCAAAACCACGGTAACACGGAGCCTCCGGACACCCACAAACACAAACCCACGGCCTCTGAGACATTTACGAGGCTGAAGGTCGACCACTGGGTTACAACCGGGTCGACCGGGACCCAACACCGCACAAAACGAACGCAACGAGCACGAAAAATCACCTAGCAGTCCTTTCTGGACTGTTAGGGAGCCTAGCGGTCTACCCCTGGACCCCTAAGGCCAGCCTAGCGGTCCATCCAGGACCGCAAGGGACAAAGATGATCCCAACCCCTAGCGGTCACTCCCAGACCGCCAGGTAGAGTGGTGGTCCTCCGCCTGACCGCTAAGGGGAGCCTAGCAGTCAGTCGCAAGGTCGCTACCCCATTGACCTCAAACAACTCCAAACCGGAAAAATGGTCACCCCCGAACCGCATGACGTCGCCTCATGGTCTCCACCCGACCGCTAAGCTCACCTGGCAGTCCATCACGTGACCGCAAGGCTTGAATCGACATACGGGGGAGCCTAGGGGTCTCTACACGACCGGTTCACACCCTAGCGGTCGCTGGAATGACCGCTAAGGCATTCCGAACCCAAAAATGGGAAAAACGGTGGGAAAGTCTAATCTTGTGGACCATGTATCATAAAAATGTTAATTTAATTTCCTACTTAATTATATAACTGTTTAATTTCTGTAATTATTCGTGATACTTGTGCAGTCTCCACACCATCCTTTTAACCCTTTTGAGTCTTCGGGCTCGTGGGTGGTGGTTCGAGTCTCGGGTTATCGGGCCTTCCTGGTAATCGGATTCTCAGGTCGTTACAAACACGGTCTCTGATCAGATACGTTCTCAAATAGAACTTGAAAGCAGTTTGGAAGTAGGCCGTGTTCAGTATAGACTTAGCAGCTTGCAGATAGAATGTTGTTCTATCATTCAAAAGGCAGATAGAACACACTAGGATGAGGATTCTAGAGGTTTATAGGGTTTTCTTGGTACAACTAGCTCGATGCCTTTGTGGGAATCCAAGGCTCACAGAGACTTATGGATGCCTTAATGAAGAAGTTCCAGTCTGATGGAAGGAATATCCGACAGAAGGTCCTAACTTCACCAAGAATTAAGGTTTCCTAGCACACTACCAGATGCCAAGTAATAAGCGGTAGGTTAAGATCACCGAAGTGACATAACCTTCAAATAAGAAATCTATGATACATCACATGATGAACCCTCACTCAATATCTTGTTGAATGGCATGAGAGGATCTAGAGGGGGGTGAATAGATCCTACACTCAACCTTTGACTACTTTTGAGCTAACTATAAACAATGGTAATATAGTGAGGCCGGTTCAACCACAATTTTGAACTAGCACATGAAATGTTGGCAGTGAAACTATATGAAATGCACTTAACAAATCAGAGCACCTACGAAGGGGAGGTAGAAGAGATGGATACCACACAGCAAACCACAACACTTAACTTTTAAGGTGGTTCGGCTGCTACCTAGCATGCCTACGTCCACCCCTCACCAACTTGGTGAGGCTTCCACACTTTGGCCAAAAGCAAATACACACACACACACTAGTAAAACCAGTAGTACATGAGGACACTCCCCCCACACACACATGAGGATGAAGTCCTCATGAGGACAAGGTCCTCATGCTGCAGCACACGGGGACAAGCCCCCAACAAAAAGGCTAAAGGAAACAAACACACACATTGCAACACGCAGCTCACACAGCGACGATGCCCCACACACAGAAGAGTTGGAGATGATAAACTCAAACCAAAAGACAAAAAAATGAAGAAGGCAAAATGAAGCTACTCCAGAATGAAGGACCCAACAAACACGACACTGCAAACGGATAATTTATGGAAAACATGACTGGCTGGCTTGGCTGCGGCTCTTTCTCCTTCTCTCTTACTCTCACATTCTTCTACTGGAAGCTCAGAGCAGGCACTCCTTCTTTTGATTTCCACTCTTCCTTTGACGTTCAGCTCTTCTCCAGGTTGAGGCACTGGTGGCAGTAGCTCCTTCTCTTCTTTTGCTTTCCACTCTTCCTTTCACGTTCAGCTCTTCTCCAGGTTGAGGCACTGGTGGCAGTAGCTCCTTCTTCATGCAAAAGGATGTTTTTTTTGATAGAAGCAGAGGGGGGTGATTTTCCCTCCTAGATGCAGCCTTGCCATTGGTGGAAAAGAAATGACACTTCTTGGCTATTGAGCTCTTCCAGATCACCTCCTTATTGGTCCAGGATAGAAGAGGATAGTCCTCTATCCTAGGTACCTTTTTAGAGACTAAACTTTGATTGGTTGATCAGATATGGTTTTTGGACATGGCCTTGTTGCGGATACATTTGTTGCCATGACCAACTGTGAGTATGTGCATGGTGTTAGCAACTTGATCACATTAAATGCCAACCACTTCCCACCATTGTAGCGCGTTCTGCATCATATGTTTACCACCCTCATTTATCCCAAGGGTGGAAGCCGCAATGAAGTGACAGAAGTACACAAGTTCTTATTTTATCATGTTATGAACGGGATGTTAGTCAATATGGGCCAACTCATGTCAAATTTGATAGGGTCATGCCGTACCCAACGGAGGAGATCACTGCCATATGCATCACAGTTGACTGGCATTTTTACTTATGCTAGGATTAGTCTGGCAGATGAGGTATATATTCCAGTGAGACAAGATGATATCTATAATAAACACAAGATCTTCACAAACGTTGGCTACTATTGGGGTCCAGATGGTGAATTACACAGAGCTGTGAGGGTCTACGGGGAAGAGTTTGAAGATGATGATGAAGAAGAGGATGACCAGCAGGACGCTCAAGGGCAAGCCCCTCCTCCAGTTTAGGGCGAGGAGCAGCCACCTCCTCCACCACATGTAGATCCGGATATGGAACCTCCATCACAGTTCCATCATGGGGAGTCCTCCACTCAAGGTGCTGGACAACCTTATTGGGTAGATCATGAGAGCTTTATAGGCGCATTTCTGGATTGGAAACACGTATAGATACTTTTGGGGGGCAACTTTTCGACCTTGGGAATTTCATTTGGACATCTTTTGACACCTTTGGTATTGTGCTTGACTCCATGTGAAGCTGGATGGATTCCTTCTCCCAAACCTTGGATATCCTCACTCAGACTATGGCCACTATCACTGCTAGCCATGCGGACTTTCGCCAAGCTTTTCAAACCAACAACGGCTCTCTAGTCGGCCTTCAGCACCACTTGCTCAGCCAAGATGACCTTCTTAACTCAATCATCCACCATCTAGCTGACTGTGGTCCTCTGCCGGGTCAAGACCCTCTGCCTCCTCAGTGATTGTCTTTGGGTCCTTGCATCCTTTTGTGGTGCATTTTTCTTGTATCCAATCCCCTCTTTTGATGATGCCAAAGGGGGAGAAGTAGTTAGTGTTGGTTTATATAGTTTATGCTTGCGTGTCTCTAGGGTTGTGTGCATGTTTGCCATTGGACATTTGTGAGTGTCATTTGCATTAGTTGTGTCATTTGAATCAGTTGAGTCTTTTTGCTTTAGTTGAGTCTTTTTTACTTTTTGCATTTGTAATGTCACGTGTCAAGTGTCCCTGCACCATGTAATGAACGTGAAATGAAATGAATGGAATGCACTTGGTATTGTACATACGTTTGGTACTTGCATTTAAATTCCTCTCAATTCGGCACATATGATTGAATAGTTTACATTGGTTTGGCTTGATGTGATGTGTATAAATGGATTGCTTGCCTTGTGGATTGTTGATTTTGCAAATCCTCCAATTGGTTCTATTTATATCAAATGGTGTTGGATGTAAGACAGGCTAGCTCGTCTGAAATCCCTCACTATGCATGAGTGTAAACTCCACCACATACAAGAACCATGTTGGAGCTTGCAATGATAGAATGTACTGATTTCAAGGTTCTAATTTTGTTTAAAGGCACGTCAATGCACTTAAAGATATAGAGTTTTATCAATATCAAAAACGGGAAGATTGTTGAGCATCACATGCTAATTTTTCACTTACAGCCATATTGAATCGGATCTTGAATCAGGTTTTCATCAAGTGGATCAGGGTGCACTGTCACATCGGGACAGAAGCTCATCAGGTCGACGTGGTGTATATAGAGAAACTTTAGACTAATGGCTTCGAGTTCTTGCTTCTTGGCTTAGTGCGTCAAAGCACTTCCTTGATGCATTGACCTATCTTTGCAACATCAGACAATAGCACCGACGCAGTGCTAGGTGCTTCGACCTGTCCTGTGACAACTTGCTCCCTAGTTGTTCTACTACATCGATGCACCCTCAAGGTGCTTCAACCTGTCTTATGACTCTTGCTCCCTTGGTGGTTTTGCTGCTTCGAGGCATCAACAGGATGCTCTGACCTATTCACGTGAGACGTTGCAGCTAGAACTCTTGAGCTCTGATGGTTGTGTCAACGCAGTGGTTGACTTGCATCGACTCCACCTTGATACTTAGAACTCTTGCAGCATGTTTAACTTTTGACTTGCTGCTGAACCTTTCATATGAAAATCCTGCCAAGTCAGCCATATGAACTTATCATCATCAAGGTAATAATTCCATGCACATGATTCATGAATTATGATCACGGCTACGATTTCATGATAGTAGACTCATGAATGAAGGCATATGTATGAAGATTAATGAGTGCAAATGAATGATGACACTTAAGAGATACCCTCATGACTGATTCACAGACTGGACTGAATGATATTCAAGGATGCACAAAACTAACTATGCACATGACTAGCTCACGGTTTGCCACATCAAAACCTGAGGACACAACAGCTCTATCTTGCAATCCACTATCGGCCTCGTCTAGCATGGCTAAAACTTCTGAGGAAGAAGACGAAGAAATATGCTTCATGCTGACAAGGGAAAATCAAATTGAAGCTTCGATCTCCCACCATGCTACTAGGTCCAGGAGAACATGGAGACATCCTCCGCCGGCTAATGAAGGAGCAAACAACCACACTCCTCCTCCATCTAGAGGCATAAGATCAAGAGAGTCAGTCTCTAGGGCACTGGTCATGACCATTAATGATGGCAGAATGTCATTCATCCCATCCAAAATCAAGGCAGAAGGCAACACCCCTAAGTCTTCTCGACAAGACCCTGCCTTGACGGCATTACTATGGGAAAAGCAGCAAAAAATCAAGATGTTGAAAAGAAGATTAAGTGAAATGGGCATACATCCATCTACATCTAGGTAGGTGGGACTCCTTTCTGAGACCCGATAAGGTGGTGCTAAGTCGCTCGGAGGCCCATCACGGCCGGCCATGCCTCGAACATCACTTGACCATGCAAGGGGCACTCTCCCTCAAAAATTGCATTATATACTCCTGATATGCCCTTGTTTCACCCCGGAGGAGGGTGTCCGCCGGGGCGGTGTGGGCAGTGACCTGAGTGAGGGGTAGGATATAGCTATAGGAGAGATGCCAAAAGTTAATGGGCCTCAGGCACCCCCTCTCTTGAGCGTATCTGTCTAAAAGCGACACCGTGCACTTGCCTTTTACGGAGAGTCAAGTGGAGACCGAGTGACACAGGAGGTTTTTCGGGTTAACGGGAAACTTGGCTGGGGTGCGGGCGTGCCAGTCGATTTCTCGACAATCACCCGTGGAACCAAACGTTTAACTGGGGATGCGCCGCCAGGGCGCGGCACGTGGTAGGAGAACGCGACGGTTCATCCTGTACAGGGTTCCAAAGGTCTGTCAGGAAAAAATACGCGTGAACCACAAAATACGCTCTGGGACCCCCGAAAGTGATCCAAAACCCATGGATCCAGATCCCAAAAATGTCTGAAAAATCTGGGACATTACAGCCCTCCCCCCTTAAACAAATTTCTTCCTCGAAATTTAAAACCAAAGCACAAGAGTAGGGGAAGGAAACTCACTCAAACAAGTATGGATATTACTGCCGCATCTCATCCTCTCTCTCCCACGACGCTTCACCACCAGAGTGACACTGACAGACCACCTTAACCAGAGGGATAACCTTGTTCTGCAAGCGCTGCTCACGTCGATCCTCCATGCAGATAGGGTACTCCGGAAGGGACAAATCTGGAGTCATCTTGGGCCAAACGACGTCCTCCAAGACATGAGAATCATTGGGCATATACTTCCGCAACATTGACACATGAAACACGTTGTGCACAGTAGCTAGCTCTGTGGGTAACTGCAACCGATAAGCAACTTCTCCAATACGCTCGACAACGGGAAAAGGACCAATGTAGCTGGGACTCAACTTCCCATGCTTACCGAAGCGCATCACACCCTTCATAGGAGAGACCCTCAGAAACACCCGATCTCCCACTTGGAAACTGAGGGGTTGCCTCCTCCGATCAACATAACTCTTCTACCGACTCTACGCCTCCAACATCTTCTTTTGAATAAAATGCACCGCCTCAATACACTGGCACTGCACCAAATTCGGTCCCGTCAGGACACACTCTCCCACCTCAAACCAATCAAGTGGATTCCGACACGGTCACCCATACAATGCCACATAAGGATCCATGCCAATGCTCGAATGATAGCTATTGTTGTAGGCTAACTCCACTAATGATAAATGGTTGATCCAACTCCCCTGCCACTCCAGGCAACACGACCTCAACATGTCCTTCAAAGTTTGGATGGTCCTCTCAGACTGACCATTCGACTGAGGATGATAGGCCGAGCTAAACGCCAACTCCGTGCTAAGAGCTCTCTGGAAACTCCTCCAAAATCCCGAAGTGAAGCGAGGATCACGATCAGACACAATAGAGATAGGGACTCCATGTAATGGAACGATCCTCTCCACATACAATCGGGCCAACCTCTGCACACTCCAATTGACCTTGATCGACAATAATCAAGCTGTCTTCGTCAGTCTATCCACCAACAACCAAATACTATCATGTCCACTGGATGTCCTTGGTAACCCAACCATGAAATCAGCGGTCACGTGATCCCACTTTCACACAGGAATCTCCAAGGGCTGAAGTGTACCTCCCGATCGCTGGTGCTCAACCTTCACCTACTGACAGGTCAAACACCTGGCCACAAACTCCGCCACATCTCTCTTCATCCCAGGCCACCAAAACTGCATCTTCAGGTTCTGGTACATCTTTGCTGATCCCCCATGTACAGCATATCGGCTCCCATGAGCCTCCCGGAATACCGCACGCCTCACCTGCTCCTCGGTTGGGATGTACAACCTACCCCTGAACCCCACAGCTCCATCCTCACCAAGATCCACCTCGGACATCGACAAAATTCAAGGTAGCTCGGGGTCCAAACGCTGAGCCTCAGTCACCTGACGATGAATAGTTGGCGTGATCATCAAGCTCGCAAGAACTACCGAACCTTGATCCCGCTCGAAATAGGCTCAAAGATGACTCCAAAATAATGGTTAATTTAGGGCATCATGGAGATAAATAAGAGAAATAACACGACTTATGGACGAAAACGGGTGTCAACACCTACGACATCCAAGCTTCTAGAGGGAATCCTGAGACACAAAACCAGAGTTTGGACCACGAAGGACAGGCACAGATAGGACATTTTTTGGAGTGGACAATTGGAGAGAAGAGGAGGAGAGGAAACTTTCCTTTTTCTGGTGGCAATTCTTCGAGGGAAAAATCAGAAGAAGATCGCTGAGAACTCTACGCCGGAAGAGGAGGTTGCTGACACGAGATCTCTGGCAGCTCTGAGGATCATCCACATCCCTTTACCAGTTCCTTCGAGTGGTCACGAGCTTGGCCATCCCCTAGTTTGATCTCCCGTTCCCTGTGTTCCTCTATTTCACCATTGCTTTCCCCTCCCTGTTTGCATTACAGCATACTAGAATCCATGTTAGATACTTCATAGAGGTTTCCACTTTTAAACAAACGGGAAGGCAGGTGGTCGAAAGCCTCGACCATCCCCCCTTCCCACACCCCCCAAGTAATCACGCCTCTATTATTCCCTTCCTAAGCATTGTTCAAACTTCTACTACATTGCTCAGAGCTAATTAGCGTATCTTTTTTTTTGTCCCTGCGAGCTTTTGTCATCGTTTGTAGGATTTTTGGCATTTCGGGACACAACAGGGCTCTCCGCCCTTGGCCGGCCGAGGATGGAGAAGTCAGGATCCCACACACTCTCTACTTGAAGGCACCTCTACACAATCACCATCCTGTGAGTTTCAGGTAATAACCTCTGGCGATCACACTATTTTATTTGTTCTAATCTATGCATTGTAGGAGTAAGGCCACCAGGCACTGTCCAGGAATTTCGTCCAACATCATGTCATCAGTCACCCTGGTGAGGAACAGGGAGGATGGATTCAATCTACCAGGACATCGCATCACCCCAAAACACACTCCCACCGTCAGTATGTCCGACATCAGACCCCCGATCCCCGGGCACCTATAGGCCCCACCAGAGTAAATCCTCATAGAGATTTGTAAGGAGCCCTACCTCCGGTGGCCCCCGAAGATGATTTCCAATTCAAGGACCAGAAATCGGAGGACGTATTGCTACTTCCACTATGACCACAGCCACAACACTACCAACTACATCCAGCTTAAACACACAATCGATGATTTAGTCTAACAAGGACTCTCGGAGAAATTCATCACCAAGGCCACCAAGAGGCAACATCAGAATGCCCAAACACCAGCCCCCTAACAACAACTGACCTAATGGGAAAGGGATCATGATGATCTCTAGTGGGCCAGCTCAAGGGGAGATAGTTCAAGTAGACGTCTATTGACATCCAAAATATGACTGGGTGATAATTATGTGCCCAAAGGAGTCAACTGAAAGTCGAAGACGGGTCCACTCGGACTGCTAAAGCCCCAAGTCACCTCACAAGAAGTCCCAGGGACTCTACATTTCATTATCTCAGAGTAAAAACATCTACCACAGCTCACTAAGGCCGGATAACGGTCAGAGCCAATGAACCGACGATGAAGCAATCATGCCGAATATCTCTCCACACCCTATCCAGCAAGGATGAGAATGTACCAGGTGATCCCCCACCTGATAAAGAAGCCCTCCCGAGATGAAGAAATGCCCCTGGTTCTTTGCGTTAGCATTACCTTCTTGCTAACGAATAAACCACTTTCTCGGTGCAAGACTTCATGTCCTAGCTGACTTTCACATTATTGCCATTAGGAGTCTTATGCTCGAATTGGTGTAAAAATCCTTTCTTTGCGTTAGCATTACCTTCTTGCTAACGAATAAACCACTTTCTCGGTGCAAGATTTTGTGTCCTAGCCGACTTTCACATTATCGCCATTACGAGCCTTAGGCTTGAATCGGCGTAAAAATCCTTTCTTTCCATTAGCAATATCTCCTTGCTAACGAATAAACCCTTTCATCGGTGCAAGGCCCCGTGCCCTAGCCAACTGTCATATGCAACTATCTAAGGTCAAACATCACATGATTGACCTATCCTCATTTTCTCACTCTATGTTTCAAAAAAAATGAGGCTTAACATAGAGGTGCTCCGCCAGACTTGTTCCTACACTAGGGCAAGGGCAAGAATGGCAATAACCCAATTGTGACAAAAACTCGCAAGGGTATTGCCAGTAAAATCGGGTACCCCACCACGTGAAAACCCGAAAGGGCGCGTGGGTAAAAGCAAGAGGGGATTGGCTTCGGTGAAAACCTGAAAGGGCACTTGAGTTAGTAAGGTGACAATTAAAAGTTCCTCCCTACTTTCACCCGCACGAAACTCTGGATGGGATATTCCCATAAGCCCCACCGGATAATAAACTACAAATAGACAAAGCCTGACTGGGATAGACCTTCGGCCTATTCGGGTGAAGAATACAGACATACCTTTACTTCGACATTTAACCAATGTCAATGAATAAACTAGTTCTGACCCTCGTCATCATCGGCAAGATCGGTCAGCATTTCCTTAACTTGGACCTTTCATCCTCGTTAATGAACAAATATATCTTTGCTTCGACATTTAACCAATGTCGATGAACAAATCAATTTTGACCCTTGTCATCATTGGCAAGACCAGTCGGCATTCCCTTAACTTGGACCTTTCGTCGTTAATGAACAAACATATCTTTACTTCGACATTTAACCAATGTCGATGAACAAATCAGTTTTGACCCTTGTCATCATCGACAAGATCGATCGGCATTCCCTTAACTTGGACCTTTCATCCTCGTTAATGAACAAAATATCTTTGCTTCGACATTTAACCGATGTCGACAAATAAACCAGTTCTGACCCTTGTCATCATCGATAAGATCGATCGGCATTCCCTTAACTTGGACCTCTCATCCTCGTTAATGAACAAATCGGTTTTGACCCTTATCATCATCGGCAAGATCGGTCGGTATTCTCTTAACTTGGACCTATCATCCTCGTTAATAAACAAACCAGTTTCGACCCTTGTCATTATCGGCAAGATTGGTCGGCATTCCCTTAACTTGGACCTTTCATCCTCATTAATGAACAAACATATCTTTGCTTTGACATTTAAGCAATGCCGATGAACAAATCAGTTTTGACCCTTGTCATCATCGGCAAGACCGGTCGGCATTCCCTTAACTTAGACCTTGCATCCTCGTTAATGAACAAATATATCTTTGCTTCAACATTTAACCAATGTTGACGAACAAACCAATTTTGACCCTTGTCATCATCAGCAAGACCGGTCGGTATTCCCTTAACTTGTACCTTTCGTCCTCCTTAATGAGCGAACATATCCCCTCTTCACAAGAGTTCTGCTCCTCCGAAGCAAAGAATTTTCTGATTTAATGACCCATGAGTTTGAAATGAGTTCTATGGATGAACTTAAATTGTTCCTTGGACTGTAGGTGACCCAAACTACAGAAGGAACCTTCATCACTCAGTCCAAGTATATAAGGGACCTACTAAAGAAGTTCAAATTGGAAAATCTCAAGGAGATAACAGCACCAATGGGCACATCAACCTGTCTTGATGATGACCCAAAAGGTAAATTAGTTGACACCAAGCTATACAGAGGTATGATTGGATCCCTTCTCTATCTTACTGCATCTAGTCCCGATATTCAATTTGCTGTATGTTTATGTGCTAGATTTTAGGCTAGTCCTAAAGAGTCACATCTTAGTGCTTTTAAGAGGATTTTTAGATATCTGTCAAGCACCCCAGATCTAGGCCTTTGGTATCCTGCTAAGTGTGAGCTAGACCTAATAGCTTATACTGATGCAGATTATGATGGGTGTTAGATTGATAGGAAAAGCACTAGTGGGTACTGCCAGTTCTTAGGTGGTTGTCTTGTGTCTTGGGCATCCAAGTAGCAACACACTGTTGCTCTATCCACTACTGAGGCAGAATATGCCGCAGCAGGGAATTGTGCAGCTCAGGTACTCTGGATCAAGCACCAGTTCACTGATTATCAGATAAAATTAGGATGCATTCCAATTTTATGTGATAATACTAGTGCTATATGTTTGACTAAAAATCATGTTCATCACTCTAGGACTAAGCACATAGAAATTAAACATCATTTTTTTAGAGATGTAGTAAGCAAGAATGAAATTGAACTGAATTTCATTGAAACTGAGAAACAGATTGCTGACATTTTTACAAAACCTTTGGGAAATGAAAGATTCAAATTCTTAAGAAGAGAATTAGGTTTATGTAAATTTCAGCATGATGATTAATTCTGATTTCATCCTTGTATTGATATATGGACTAGTTCTGAGAATAACTGTGTGTCAGATTGTCTTTCAAGTTCTTGAATAAATGTTCTGATCTGTCTTGAGAATGGTGCAAATCTACTTGCTAATTAATTTATCACTGCCATAGTTGAGTCATCTTGATTTTAGGGGTATATCAAATGATATGTGGTGGAAAGACAGATTCTATCTGTCTGCAAGCCTGTACCATGTGTAGAGGTTTATCCTCCACCAGGTACCTTGAATCAAGAGAGTCCATGTTTTGCATTGCATTTCTACATAGTGAGTCTTATGCTTTGTGCATGATTGAGTTCGGATGTTTGCATAAACATGCATATAGACAGGGTGAGTTTCTGTTTAAAATAAGAATACCTATCCATACTGCATTGTTATGTTAGGGGGAGTCCAGTAATGTCTTGTCACAGTATGATCAGTGTTTCTTGAAACTTCAAAATCCTATCATTCATACTCTCTCTTTACACACAGAAACTTCAATCATATTGTGTTTTCTTGACATCCCTCACTTTTGTGCTTTAATGTCAACTTTCTTATTCTAAATAGATGGCAGTCTTGCAATCAGTTCATTATCTTAAGCAACAACTATCACATGTCTTCTACTATAAGAATCATGTTTTCTTCTTGAATGAATTGATGGTTTAATCTTACTAAACTGTAGAGTCGAACGATTGTGCTCAGAAAATGGAGTGTCAGAAAACTATTTATAGCTCTTAACCTCTCTCTCATGATTATGACCGATAAGATCAATAAATGAATAAATCTGAACATGCAATAAATGAACAAAAATGGGAAAAACATGTGTAATAAATAAAAAGGGAAAAATAGCTAGCCTGTCTAAAAAAAAGTAATAAGTAAAATAATAATAATATAAAAGGAGGAAATGGGCAACACAGAAATATAATTGTGGGCTCCGATAATGGCCATGAAATCTGCATTGTAGTCTCATCTCTCCCCGTGACCCGGTGCTGAAGGAACAATAATGCTGCCCTCGCAGGCCAGGCTTGAGCCTTGGGAATTGTCCCGACATGGCCATGACCCGACCTTGTCTCGAGCCGACATGTTGATTAAATCAGACCCGTTTTCTGAGCTGCACTCTTTTCGAATCATCATTAAAATTACCACACTCGCGACAGACATTTGAACGTATTTATCTCAGTTTTCACCGCACCTCCATCGTGGACCTCCGTCCGAACATCAAAAGGTCCATGAGTGACCGATATGGCCGATATCCCACACCCCGATGCGGGTCCTTAGTGTGATTTATTCCTGCTCTTGCCCTTGCAATTAGTATTAGTTCTTCTGATTGCAGGGCCCCTAGTTTCGACAGTTAATCAATGGTGTTTCCTCGTATGGGGGATGTAAATGACGTCGTGACCTTTATGGTGCGATGGGATTTGGTCCCGACCCAAACTACACAATCACTTGACGAAGTCAGATCGGGCACACCATGGGCTTCCATGAATTCTGAATAAATCGTCACCTCAGTGACTGGCACGCCCTCACACTAAATTGACATATAAATGAAGGTCAATAAATGAACAAGATGATTAGGCAAATTTTTAGTGCATCCACAAGTCTGGCACGCCCAATGGGACCAATCCACCCTTCATCTCTTTGCCGAAATTAGGGGCCCAGTGGCCCCCTTCTTGTAATACTAATTGCTTCATCTTTGCAAATGCAGGAAAGTCACACTTCAGCACCACAGATGGCGGTCACTTTCGGTCCCCAAGTCATTGAAAGCCACATCAGGGTTGGCTACCTCGCCGTCCCCCTCTGCTTTGGGAGCTTCCCTCCCGTGGTTGTCTTCCCCAACTTCCTCGGGGTAGATTTTGCCAACATACTGGACGTGAAAGCGTCCGACGGGCCTGAGATCAATGCCCCCATCCAGGGAGCCATTGAAGTTGTTGCTGGCCGAACCTCAGCCAGGAATGACAACCGCAGCCCGACTGAGACGCTCAGCTGCAATGTGCACCATGTGCACCCGACTGTCGGCTCGCCTCAGCAGGGATCGGCATCCCATCAGAGGAGATTCCGAAGAAGCCATGCGGTCGCTACATAAAGAAGCCGACTCTCCAGCTCTGGCAAGTCTGTCGTTGTTGGAGGCATTAGAGTCCATCTTAATGGACAAAGGTCTGAGGCTATCCCGGACCGAATAATACCAACCGTTCCAAGGGCTGGAGAAGGTGAAGGAGAAGGTGACGCCCGACATCCCGATTGCGGCACCGAAGAACACGTCGGCATACAAGTCGGCTAGGCTCAAGTAGGTCTGGATCCCCAAGGAGGTCCAAACTACTACACCCGCCCAGGCGGGGCCCAGCTACACCCGCCCGAGAAGGGCCTGAAGAGATGAGAGGGTCGAGGCGACGACCCCGGCCTACCAACCGGCAGTTGCTGCACCAGCCCTGCCCGACAATGCCCGTCGCCAGCCTCACAGGCGTCGACACCAGGCTGTCCGCCCGACGCCCGTGGCTTATACTCCTCCTGTTGCCCCCATCAACACACAACTACCGGCTGTTCTCCCCGACCAGGAGTGGGAAGGGATCGAGCAGGCCATGAGAAATTACCTCCGGGGCCCCGGCAGCACTCCCTTGGGTCGCCAGAGATTGCTGGGGGCAATGGCCTCTGCCTTCCAGGAAGAAGAAGAAGCCCGACCCATGCCCAATGCAGAGTCAAGGAATCAATCAGAGGAGCTGTGCCAGTCCCCTCTACTGGAGGAAACGCTGCCCCGATGAGCAGTTTTTGACAGACTAGTATTTCCAGAAAGGCTGTCAAGGAGGATGGTAAAGAGAAAAAGAAACTAGATAGTTTTCACCTGCAACATGGCGGGAGTCTTTGGTCGGTACAGAGCTCTACCTACTGACCCCGAGGAAGTGGCCAGGCTCGCCGCTAGACCCGGTCCTCTCACCCGAAGAGGAAGAGCGGCAAGCGAAGTGATGCAGGCGGGCGTCGAAGAGACTTCCTCCAAAGAACCTTCCATGGCCCTGGCGGCCAATGTTATCACCACTGGAGGCACTAGTGGCGGGCCCTCCACGTCATTCGAGGATGCATCAGCCGAAGAGATAGGGGGCATGCCTAGTCTTCCCCCGGGTGATCCCGCCATGCTGTACATGATACAGCAGTACCAACGGGAGATCGAACTGCTGAAGAAGTAACTCAATGAAAGAAATACCCAACCCTTGACATCTGGGTAGACCGAGGTCTTACTCGAGGCGCCTGGGGGAAACGGGAAATCCTCAGAGGCGACTTTACAGGCTGTGGCATTCCCAGAGGTACCCAACTTTCCTGGGGGCATACCCCTGCAACGGGCACAACACACAACACCGACTCCGCCGCCAGCTCTCCCCTCCTAAGGGTCTCTCATGGCCCCACAGGCGACAGTGCTGACCACTCCAAGGGCGCAGCCCGCCCATTTCTACCCAGGTCCGGTCGACCCAGCCACTGTCAGCCGGTTGATGCTCGAGCAGATGATTGATATGAAGCTGGTGGAGAGGGGCGATGGTGATCAAATCCCCTTTGATGTCTACCGAGTACCTTACCCGGCTCATTACGCCGCAAAGAAGCTGCCGGTTGGCATCACCAAGCTGCCAAAGTTTGAGAAGTTCAATGGGCAAGGGTCTCCTAGGGAGCACATTGCCTACTATGTGAATGTTATGGGAGACCTGACTGCTGATGAAGCCTACCTCCTGAAGTTCTTCGGCTCGACACTCACTGGGCTTGCATTCGAATGGTACTCGAGCCTGCCGTCAGGGTCCATTGTCGACTGGCCCGACATGCAAAAGAAGTTCAAAGAAAGATTCTACATTGCCAAGCGGGAGGTCACCGTGGCGGAGCTCTACGCCACAAGACAAAGGAACGATGAGTCAGCACTCGACTATATTAAAAGATGGAGAAACCTTAGCATGAGGTGCAGACGTCCCCCGCATCAGGAGGATGCAGTGCATATTTGCAAACAAAATCTGAAGAAAGAAATCCTGGAGAGGATGATCAGCACTGAGGTCAAGTCATTCGACCGCCTGAAGAATATAGTGGCTGAGATCGAGGCATTCCTTGCTCGGTACTCTTCCACCCCGGCCGCATCATGCCAGAGAGTGAGGCAGGCCGAGAAGAAGTCAATTCCACCAGAAGTCCACGCATTGGACTTTCAAGCTTTTGAGAAGCAGAAGGAAAAGGCCAAAGTGGCTACAAACTCTCCACCGCCCAGATCCACGGAATGACGGGAAGGTCCCTCGCTAAGGGAGAAGATGAGAAACAAGCTATACTCTTTTTCTCGAGATAAGTCTTGGCTTCTGTTCGAGTGGGCAACCAGCTACAATAATATTACGTTGTCGAAACCGAAAAGGCTCGGTGACCTAAAGAAGAAAGATGACCCTCGCTTCTGCCATTACCATCAGATGTTGGGGCATACCATCGAGGACTGCTATGTTTTCAAGGACGTCATTGGATCCTTAATCAAGAAGGGAGAGGTAGAGATGGGGGAGCACAAAGTGGATCCCCCGCAGCGGCATGAAATGCCCAGCATGACTTCCAGCGTCAACATGATATCCCTGTACCAAGAATTGCCTGAAGAGTGGGCGGAGGCTAGTACCCAGGCTACTTATGAAGCTTTTGTGGTAGCACCGGTCCAGGACCAAGGAGATTGGCAGCCTGCACCAAAGAAGAACAGGAGGAGACGGGCCCCTCGGCCTGCCCCAAAGGTTCATGTGAGGGGTGTCACTCCCCGGCCCGCACCGCCACCAATGAATCATGTGTGGCATGATACGGCCCCTCGGTTAGTCATGAGGTGGCCCACCTATGACAAGAAGTGATGGGGACATCAGCGACGGCCAGCTCACTTTGTGTTTGCATTTATGTCCTTTGTATTTGTATGTACGCCCTTGTGTATACGCGTACGCAATCTTCGGCCTGGCCGTTACCGTGAGGATAATATGGAGAAAAAAGACGTAATGTAATATTGAACTTCTTACATAGGTCCTAGAGATCTTGAGAAATGAACTGGCCTCCGTTGTCAGTGACGGTGCTACTTGGCATTCCGAACCGCAAAATAATGTTCTTCATGATGAAGCAGCACACCGTGGTTGCTTTGATCTCCGCATATGCTTCGGCTTTAGCCCACTTGGTGAAGTACTTAGTTGTAGTAAGGATGAAAGATTTTTATTTGGTCTGAGAATTGGGATCACCGAGCGGACCGACAACGTCGAAAGCCCACATCGAGAATAGCCAAGGAGCAGAGAGAGGATGAAGAGATGAAGCAGAAGCGTGGATTTTATTACGGTGGAGTTGGCACTTAAGACACCTCCGGACATAGAGGGAGCAATCTTCCTCTAGGGCGGGCCAATAATAACCCTGCCTAAGGATTTTCTTCGCTAGAGCCTGGCCATTAACATGACCACCACACTCACTTGAATGGGCTACTTCGGCCACCTTCCAAGCTTCATCATCATCTAAGCATCTCATGGGCATACCATTGAGAGCGTGCCTATAGAGTTCTCCAGCAATGATAGTGTACTTCAAAGTGACTCTTTTGATAGCCTTACGTTGCTCGGCATTTTCCCCTTCTGGGAATGATTCATCTCTGCAATACAGATCGATTTCATGATACCAAGGCAATTCTTCTTCCTCTAAAATATCCTCTAATTTCGTCAAAGATACTTCCTTTAGATCCTCCTTCTCAGCCCTCGCCTTTATAGTTTTCCTAAGGTTGACATATCAAGGATCCTGAAGAGAGGGTGTGTCCAGTCTCTGAACGACGATAGTCTCAGTGCTCTGACTGAGAGGGAAAGATAAAGAGAAAGCGAGTGACACTAGTGCATCAGCTAGAATGTTCTAAGATCGAGGAGTATGGATATAGATCAGTTTGAGGAATTGCCTAGCCAAGAGAGTGACGAAATCTTGATATGGCTTGAGCTTCGGGTCACGGGTGCGATAAGTGGACAGAACCTGCCGCAGAACGAGCTGACAGTCTCCTATAATCTTCAAATTGCACACAACTAGGAGGTAGGTGTACTTCAATCAGGCTAGGAGAGCCTCATACTCGGAGATGTTATTGGTAGCAGGGAATCAAAGTTGATAAGCGAAAGGATTGTCACCCCTTCCAGAGTGAGGAGAACAGCGCCTATCCCTCGGCCTTGAGAATTTAGTGCACCATTGAAGTGCAGAGACCAAAAGGGATGATGAGGGATAACATAGAGATGCTCATCAGGGAAATCATCCTAAATAGAGTCAGTGCAGGGAATCAGAAGATTGACGAGGTGCTCAGCAATGGCATATCCTTTGACTGCCTTCTGAACAACGAACGTGATATTGAACTGAGAGAGGAAGCTCTGCCAGCGAGCTAACCTACTAGAGAGGATAGGCTTTTCCAAGAGATAGTGAATCAGGCCCATTCTAGAGATTAAGCTAACTGGGTGGGCTAGGAAATAGTGTTTGAACTTCTGAGCTACCCACACTAAGGCGGCACAAGTCTTTTCCATGGCAGTGTATTTGGACTCAGCCAGGTTAAATAACCTAGAGAGGTAATAAGCTGCCTGCTCTTTTCCTTCGACATCTACTTATGCTAAAACCGCCCGTAGGGAGTCCTCAATGGACCACACCATCTTCATCTCGAACAACTCTAGCCTTACCAATCATACCTTGTAATCGAGGGTCATCCCGCTGAGCCTCTATTACTTGATCCATAACTGTTGAACTGAGGCATAGTTGAGCAACGAATGCCTGGCAAAGTTTAGGCTCAATTGATGTCATGGAATATACCACATCCTCAATCATCTTCCAGTCTTGCTGTAACAAAGTTCTCTTCTGACTAGGGGCATCCGCCACTACATTAGCCTTCTCAGGATGATATTACAGTTCAAAATCGTAGTCCTTCAAGAATTCGACCCATCGTCTCTGGCGCAAATTCAGCTCCTTCTGAGAAAACAAATACTTAAGACTCTTGTGGTTCGTGAAGACTTCAAACTTGACCCCATACAAGTAATGTCTCCGGATTTTCAATGCATGGACAACAACGGCCAACTCCAAGTCATGCGTAGGGTTGTTCTTCTCGTGCTCCCTCAATTGCCTAGAGGTATATGCGACAACTCGACCCTTCTGCATTAGAACACAACCAATCCCTATCCTCTTGCTTGCGTCGAAGTCGGCTTTGTTGGTGTATAAGTAGGCGACCGAGTAGAGGGCTTCTTGCGGTCCTGGCATTGGAAAGATGATGACGGCCTCTTCAGTTGGGCCTTCCTCTCTTCTTGATATTACTCCATGTCGCTTTCTTGACGGCACGCGGCATCGAGAGCTTCTTCCATCGTGGGATGGTTGAAAGCAACCAATTTCGTCCTCAAGGACGGTTGAAGACCCGATACGAACTTCTTCACCTTCCTCCGCTCATCAGCTACGATATGAGGTACATAACATGCCAACTCCGCAAAACGAGCTTCATACTCCAGCACCGTCGTAGACCCCTGGGTCAAAGTGAGGAACTCCATCCGGTCTCGAACATGCTCGGGAACATATTTCACTTGGAACAAGCGTACAAAATCTCCCCACGACCCCTCTCTAGCTCCGTCCTCGAATTGATTCCGCAGAATCGAAGACCACCAAACATTAGCACGTTCCTCCAGCATGAAAGTTGCCAAATTAACCTTCTCATCCTCCTCGCAACGAATGCTCTGGAATATCTTCTCTATCGTCCGCAGACAATGCTCCGCGACTATGGGCTGACTCTCCTCCTTAAAAGAAGGCGGGTTCATCCTTTGGAATCTCTCCATGACAGACGACCCTTCAACTATTCTCGGCACTACCTCCGGGTGCGGTCAGACCTGGGCCTGAGCTTGCACCTGCGCTTGCAATGCCGCTTGCGCATTTGCCTGCGTCTGCATCACTTGCACCAATCCTTGCATGAATGTACCGTAATCGACCAACACGGCGGTGGCGGGACCGGCAAACCTTGCTGACCTGCACCCGCATCCCCCCTCGGCTCCTCATCGCGAGCAGGGGCAGCAGCACGACGAGCACGGGATGCCATAACTTCAAAGGAAATAATTTAGTTAAGTCAAGTTAGATTCCTTAATATTTTTCCTTCCAGCTATTTTACAACCAGCATGGAGTCTCTGAAGGCTTCTAGCATCTGGATTCCCATGGACAGAGCGATTTGTAACCCGATTATCAGGGCCTCATACTCTGCTTCATTATTGGTGCATGGCTTATTTATCGAGCAGGAAGTGTGCACGACCTCTCCTTCTGGGGACTTTAGGACTATGCCTGCCCCTGCTCTCACCCTGGCGTCTAAGCCAAGGGAGGGATATAATGGCCTGGTGAGGGCCATGATTAGTACCCTCCACGAGCAGTCCACTTCTGTTGTTGACTTCCCCTTTTTTTTTCGTGTGTATCACTGTCTCCTGGTACAGACCAGCCCAGTGTGGGTTGTGTTGTCTAGTGGGACTATTAATGGACTTGACTGTTTTGTTATAGCGTCGGTGGGACTATTAATGAATTTGACTGCTTTGTTACTGCACCGGTGGGACTAGGGATTAACATCCGAGAGCTCAGCCAAGGCGGGGTGCCTTAAGCCAGAGGGAAGAGGCTTATGTAGGGGAGTATTTGAGAGCTCGGTGAGGGCAGAGTGCCACAGGTCAAGAGAAAGAGTTTTATGGACCCAGTCTGGTGGGACTAAGGCGATGTTTGAGAGCTTGGAGAAGGCAGGGTGCCACGGGCCAAGGGGAAAAGAGTTTTATGAGTTTTATGAGCCTACCCCATCGGGGCTAGGAAGATGTGTGAGAGTTCGACGAGGGCGGAGTGCCACAGGTCAAAGAAAAAGAGTTTTATGAGCCTAGCCCAGCGGGGCTAGGAAGATGTGTGAGAGCTCAACGAAGACGGAGTGCCACGGGCCAAGGAAAAGAATTCTATAAGTCTAGCCCAACGGGACTAGGGAGATGAGAGCTCGGCGAGGGCAAAGTGCCACAAGCCAGGGGAAAGGTTTTATGGGCCCGGTCTAATGGAACTGATGGGCAACGTCTAGAGCTCGGCGAGGGCAGAGTGACACAGGCCAAGGGACAGGTTTTATGAGCCCAGTGGGACAAGTTTGTTATCTCTTAGCCTGTTTGTGTAGTTGTTGCGGCAGAATGCTGAAGGATGGTGAGAATGTACTAGTTATGAACGTAGGTTCCATGCTGGGGGTAGAGGGTCAATCCCGGTGGGACTAATGGGAAGCATTTCGCAAGATAAGTAGCTAGCAAAGCCGATGAGTGTTTATTGGGTGGCCTGGCTGGCAGATCCAGGCTAAGGATGGGAGTGGGTTGTTGATACAAGCTTTGCAGCCCAAAGCATGTGTCAGCTCAAGTGTTTAGAGTGGATCAGCAAGGATCATTTGATAACGGGGAGGTTGTTGCATGACTGCTCCGTGTTGGCATCACCCCAGGGGACAGATGGCAGGTGGCAGGAGCCGTGCGCCGAGTCATCGGCTACCTTTTCTATTGTTGTCTTCTGGGGGGGTATCAGGAATGTTATAGCTCTTACAGAGATAGGCTTCCAGGGCTTGCGCCGCATACTGGTCTCTTGACGTGCATGCCTCATCAGTTGTGGTTGCGGAGTCTCTTCGGTTCTAAAATTGGTGCCTAATGGCTTTAAGCTCCTATAGCCATGTGCCTTGCACTGCCTATAGTGATTTCAATTGAAGAAGTAGCTGTAGGGCTTACCCCTGTTCCAAAGTACTAAATTGTATGAAGTAGCTTCCCAGAGAAGGAGAAATCCCATTCTGACATTGAATGAAATGTAGCAAATGGGTCCTCTAAGCGAGGAGCTCGAAATCTTTAGCAATCGAGCTTGTCGAACAGTTAGCATCTGTAGCGGGTTGTCCAGTTCACGGTGGGACATTGGTGTGCTCTGAATAATTATGTTCTCTCTTCTTTTTAGCTTTGGATGCCCCCAGGCTGGGGTGGATAGCCGGAGAGTTCATTCTCCCTTTTAATGCCCTTGACAGGACAAAGATGAAAAGATAGCAAAGGATTGGATTCCTCAACAAGAAGGAGCGGTAGACACCAAACTAGACGAATGAGAATAAAAAGGAAGAGAGACAAGAGCTAGAACTCTCTCGTTAAGACGTAGAGACCCTGATAACAAGGAACCAAATACATAAGAAACAAGGATCAACTGGGATCAAGGCGGACTAAAGCCTCAAAAATAGCAAGAAAAATGGTAAGAACCCCGAAAGGGTGAAGAGGAGTGAGTAGAAAGAGGAGAGGAAAAATCATCCGACGCAGTTGAAGAAGAGAAATGATAATCACCCGACAAGGTCGAGGAAGGAGAATTGTGGACATTCGACGGGGTCAGAGAAGGATCGTGGACATCCGACAGGGTTGGAGAAGAATCAGGGATAACACCCGGAAGTCCCTGGGAAGGAGAATCAGAATATGTCCCAGGATCGGGATGACGAGAGGGCATAGGTCGAGGCCTAGAATAACGAGAATGTGGAAAACCTAGAGAGCTTGGATGAAAAGAAGAGGAGTAAGGATTTGCAGATCCAGGAAGGGAGGAGAAGCTTACAGATGCGGGATTAGATGAAGGAAGATACACCAGCCAAGGGTGGGAGCTGAGTAGAAGAAATGATGAATAGAAAGGAGAGGAAGAGGAAGTGGACCCTTGAGTGCACAACATGCGGCTGTTAAACTGGCGCCACCGCCTCTTCTTAGCAGTAATCTTTTGAACACGGGCCTGCCTGGTGCGGACTCGGACCTTTAGGCTCCTTGATTTGTAACATCTTCTCAAATAATGGGCCCACCTGGTAGATGGCCTGGCCCGGTTACGAACATGTGGCCTCATGGGGGTGGTTGCCCCTAGACACCCAGTGCTAACAACAGTTGGACATTCTCAGACGAGCGACTCCTTATAATGCTGAATATCACGGAACCACAGAGTCTTGTCTCTCAGCACAAAAACATGAAGATTTGGCAACTCCACCCGGCGATCAGTCTTGAAGCATAACCCCCTTGATAGAAGAGAAGGACGAAACTGAGGGAGAGCAATACACTGCATTAATGTGTCCAGCATACCTATAAATCGAGGGAGATCACATAAAATGCACAGAATGTCCCTGAAAAATTCTGAGAATACGGCTAATTGCCCCTTGAACATGGAATTCATCAAACTCTTGACAGTCGTATGTGTTAGCACAATCTGGGTAGATAGCCCTTCTCGATAGTAATCTGAACGGCAATGGAGCAAGAACAAATAACAACATCAATTGCAAAACCCCCGATGAGGAAGGAGATTGTCACCGGCCTCGCTCGAGAAGAGACTGGCACCAATGTGAGGGAGCGCTTCATAGCAATCGCCATGGGAAATGCAGGCTCATCCCCAAAATAGTTAGAGACCAGAACTCGAATTGGCATCTAACAGATGAAATCTTGAATCTTGAATTGCATAATCGGCATCAGGCCATCCTGACTCGGCTCATTTTCACCTCGGAGACTAGACCCAAGGGGCACCAATGGTAGCACACACTCGGTCCATGGGGTGGAAGTAGGAGAAATAGAAGAAGAAGGCATGGAAGGCGTGGAGATTTCGACGGGGATGGTGATGTCGAGTGAAGGCGTAGGCAATATAGGTGAAGGCAAAGGTGAAGGCGGAGGTGTGGCTTCCTCAAGCTTGTGAGATGAGGGTACACACACACACACACACACACACACACACACACACACACACACACACACACACACACACACACACACACACACGAACCTTGCAGTGGGGACGGCGGACAGCAGCGACGGCAGCTCCGGACGGCAGTGATGTCGCGACAGGCCTATGGCCAGCCGGCGGTGATCTTCTTAAACCTTAGAGAGGCAAGGGAGTATCAGGGGGTGGGAGGAATGGGGTATCAGGGGGTGTCAGGATATCGGGGGTTTTATAACTGTATCCGGTTTTGGGTTTGGTCGGGTTAGCAGACCCTGGCGGGTAGGTGACCTCCTTTAGCTGCCTAGGCTGCCTAAGCAGCACCTTGGGCCACCTTTTTGCGGCCCAATAAGGTGTGCCATCACCTTGGCATTATGAAGGTGCCTTATCGCGTAGCTTGACAACTATGACCTCAATCAACAAAAGGTGGAAGCCTCAAGTAAAGGCTTGAGGCACATGCCTCAAGGCATTTTATCCTTGTGTCTCACCTTAAGGCTTAAGCCTCAATGCCTTGAGGTGTTGCCTTTTTAAACAATGGGAAACAAAAAATGTAAGAGTCTCAAAATGGATTATAAACTTCATCAAGAGGGATAGTCAAGGACCTTCTATAGACTATGGAAGGCTTGGATAATGTAGTGCAATTGTGTTCAAACTACATGGTAAAGCAGGTTGATCCCGAAAGCTGTGGAGAGATCATTTCAAAATCAATCCAATGTGTGTCCAAGGTGGCGGACAAGATGACAAAGGCAGATTATGTAGTGAACACTTACAAGGTTCATGTTCTCATGACAAATAATTCTCAACTGTTTTTGAGGGCTTCTTTCCTGACAGGGTTTTTGTCAAGACCAGATCCAACCCTTGTGAGGTATCGCCTGCTTTGGACCAATTCTACACAGTTTTGTCCCCAAAAGACATCTCATAAGGTAGTATGGTCCTAGCACTATAGGGTTATCACCCTTTCCAGTGTCCCCTTCGGAGGACTTGGGCCTGGTCCACAACTAAGGATGCTTCTGCCAGTGCTCGTCATGCCCGACAGACCTTCCCTTTTGGGACAAAACCATGTGGGCTTGGTCGAAAACGAACAATTTCTCACAAGGTTTGGATCGGGTTATGACTGTTTTGGTTCCCCAGAGATTGAATTTTCTTTGTGTTGTGCTGGTCAATGTGTAGGTGTCACATCATCTGTACATCATGAATGAGAGTCACTTGCCTATCAAAGGTTACAGTTTTGGTTTTGCTGCCCTCCAGATGGAAAATGGAACTCCCAATTTTCAGTAGTTTGGATGATTTCCAAACTTTCTTGCATATGAATTTCTGCACCCGTTATCCACAATAAATATGCTGACTTCAGTGAGATGTACCCTCCCTTGTCCTCTTCCAAGACCTGTACTCTTCCTTTCCCTTGGAAGGGACTCACAACCGTTGCCTGTAGTAGGTGTGCGGATTGGTCCACCTTCTATGCTTCTCGGCTATAGGAACTTCCCGGAAGATAGGGGCCCTGAAATCTTAACTCTCACATCCTTGCCATCATCACCTATAGGATATGTGATGCAGTTTGAGGTCTCTCCACTATGGATCCACCTAGAATTTTGTCTCTCTGTCCACCTGGAGATTGGTGTTGACCTTACAATTTGTGACCATGCAATATACTTGTGAGCTGTTGTGTAACTATAAAATAATGGAGAGAGAGAGAGAGAGCTATTGCCCAAGCAAGGAAATGTGATCGCCACTAAGGTAAAACAACCAGCTAGAGACTCGAGAAATACCTTAGACTAGGGGGATGATGCACCCGCCTGTAGGAGAGAGAAAACTAGAACTTGAGATCTACAACTCAAGAGATCTTAACGGACTGGATCTGATGCGCTATATGACTTTAACGCGCCTGCAGTGATCCATTATACTTCTGCTATAGAGAAAAGAGTGGGAACTTCAATCTCCCTACTTCCCAGCCAGCTACGAAGCTTGGGCCTTGTGCTTCCCAGTAGCCTTCCTTGGATGAATTAAGCTCCAGGATGCAGCAGCACTTTGTGGGAACTCCAGAAAAATCTCCTCCTTCCACCAAGAAGACAAGGGTTCTATTTATAGACCCTCCAAGTCTTGGGATGAGTTGGAGAGAGAACAACTAAAAAGTAGGAGGATTATGGACAAACTCTTGAAGATAATGCTCCCTAGAGTTCATAGAAACCAACAAAAGGTTCTAAGGATCAGATTTGGGAGAGAAATCAGGATAACAACCTCTGTAATCCATCCACAGAGCAGCAGAGAAGAACAGTTCTGCTAAAACTCCTCCATGTGACATAACGCATCCATGATAGATTGCTATGTGAACCTAACGCTCCAGCGTCAGTCCGTCATGTGACCTTATCCACAGAAGATAAGAACAACAGGCGAAACGTTTGGACTTAGGACTCTGGCGAGCATGACGGATAGGAACAAGGGTGTTATATTGAGCTATAATGGATTGAAGGCAGTCCATCATAGACATGAAGACATCGAGGCAGACAGAGACTGGAATGACAAGGAAGTTGGTGGATGTGGTGGTAGACTCGACCTTAGGGCGTATATAACAGACTAATGTATGTGCATTATGCGATGGTATGAAGGAGGAAAGAAGATCCGTTAAACAACAAAGACGCTAAACGAGATGGAAGAAGAGACGGTGAGTGAACTATAACGGTCCTTGTGAGGTGCATTATATGACTTATAACGTGCCATTGAGGATACATTATGCACAAGAGGGTGATAAATGTACTGGAAGTGCTTGCCTAGCATCAAACAAGGACAAGACCCAACCAAGGAAGGCAATGACCCATGAAAGTGACTTCTAGCATGCCCAAGAAGACTCGACAAGGGTGAACAACTCGGAGCATCATTAAAAATGAGTAAGGAGACGACCTAACTAATTGGTCATAAAATGGGTGTCAACAGATGCCGCTCCTTAACGTCCTCTTTGCGGGGGAACGAGCAGAGGTGTAGCGAAAGCGAAATGGAACATGGAGATGAATCGGAGATGATGCGGAGTGGACCAAAAAGCGGGCGTTAAGGCAACGGCAATCATTCTTAACCAACAAGCGATAGGAATCTTCTGGAAACTTTGGACTAATCATCAAGGAAATGGTAGACCAAATGATGCCTGTCTGGAGGAACTAACAACTAAGGAAAGGAAAACACGGCCAGCAACTGGAGCAATGGAAAGGAAAGAGATAATTAAGTAAACTCCAGATAGGAGCCTTCAGCTAACCGGACCAAGTGAGCGGACCGACAGAAACCTTCTAAATCAGAGTTGAATGATTCTTCTTACTCAAGATTATGGACAAAGCTATTCACCATTACTGAGATACCTCGGACAGATGAAGCATAATTGCTGATCTTTCCAATATGTGGTTCCGATCCTCTGATCCTTTCTTCAATGTCATCTTTCCAACTCTCTGCCCCCGGGCGCTTCCTCCCCCTCCTTCCTCCTCATCTTGCTGTGTGATTTCCACTGATCTCCAAAAAAAACCATCAATTTTGAAATAGAGATTTCTGTGGAAGATTACACTATCCTCTCTTCATCAGCTTTCCAGGGGTATGAGACCCTTGCTTCTTCCCTCCCAGTAGGCTTTCTTTCTCCTAGGTTAGATGTAGGGTCTATCGAGTCTAGGGAAGCAGGGTCTAGGTCTAGAGAAGTAGGGTCTTGTTCTAGCTCGTCTAGTCCATCCAAGTCTGAGCCACGCCCGCTTACACGTATTCTAGATCCATTCCTAATAGATTCCTACAAGATCTAGCTCAGCGATGCCGTACTCTTTTGAAGTGTCCAAAATTTATCGCTACGGTAATCGTGATTGAAGACAATGAGGAAATAGACGGGGTGTGGAGCGATGATGGATTAGGTGTCTATGAAGTCATAGATGAGAAGGACCCGGTCGATTCTGAGGATAGCGATGTAGATGACACTACCGACTTGTATGCGTAAGGTTTGAAGAGGTTCGAGGAGCCATCATCGGTAGTGGATGAACCTACGAAGGAAATAAACTTGGGAACTGAAGAGGATCCCAGGCCCATCATCATTGTCACTAATCTCCCTCCAGTAGTTGAAGCAGATTTGATCAAGGTCCTGGGGGAATATAGCAATTCTTTAGCCTAGTCCTACGAGGATATGCCGGGTCTTGACCCCACCTTGGTAGAACACCGTCTAGTGCTTAAACCACGGACAACACCCGTTAAACAAAGATCAAGAAGATTTCACCCCCACATGGCCTTAAGGATAAAAGAAGAAGTTGACAAGCTATACAAGGTCAGATTTGTTAGAGTTATTTTATATCCTCAGTGAGTGGCGAATATTGTCCATGTTATTAAGAAGGATGGAAAAGTACGCATTTGCATCGATTTCAGGGATCTTAACAAGGCATGTCCCAAGGATGATTTTTCGCTGCCTCACATAGATGTCTTAGTGGATAATACCGCTGGGTTCAAAGCATTGTCTTTCATGGATGGTTACTCATGTTATAATCAGATCCATCTCGCTCCGGAAGACCAAGAGAAAACCTCCTTCACCACGCCCTGGGACACTTATTGCTACGTGGTCATGCCGTTCAGTCTGAAGAACGCGGGGGCCACCTATCAGAGGGCGATGATGGCTATATTCCACGACATGATGCATATTTATATAGAAGTTTATGTGGATGATATCTTGGTGAAGTCGAGAACCAAAGAAGAACACCCTACTATTCTGGCTAAGGTGCTGCAGAGAGCTAGGGAGTATAAGCTTAAGATGAATCCAAAGAAGTGTGTTTTCAGAGTCTCTTCAGGGAAGCTACTAGGCTTTATAGTGAGCAAATAGGGGATTCAGATTGATCCTAACAAAGCAAAGGCCGTAATGGACATGCCTCCACCTAAAAACATCACGGAACTTCGATGATTGATTGGCCGGCTATAGTTCATTAGAGGATTCATATCCCAACATTCCCAAAGATGCCGTCTGTTCTATGAATTGCTCAAAGCGGGGGTCAAGTTTGAATGGAATCAAGACTGCCAAAAGGCCTATGAGGACTTGAAAGTCTAGCTATCTCCTAGCGGGCAATTGTCGGATGGTGCCATCGAAGCTTGGTTAGAGTTGCCTGCTAAAGTTGGTGACCCCTCGTGACCATTGTTATGAGAACCTTCCTGATCTGGAAAGTTTGCCGAACTGGGCTCTTTGACTGGATGGGAGACACTGGGAGCTTCCTTAGCCCCATTGTCCTCACAGGCAAATGGCGAAGACTCGCTGAGTCCTTGAACGATGGTACTAGCCCCGATGGGGAGAGAGATTAGAATGTCCTCTTCCTCATCCCTGGATCTGTCGAATTTGGTGTCGACATTAGCTTGGTCGCCGGCTAGCTGTGCCAGGCCCACGACATTGACCACGTAGTAGATGTGAAAGACTGGGTCTTGGTCATAGCCGAGTCCCCTAGTATCTTTGTGGGAAAGCAGGGGTTGCCCCCAGACCTAAGAAGGGGCCCACAACCGGTGAAAGTATTACGCCGTGTGAAACTTTCCCATTGGGGAATATGATGCTTTAGGTACATCTCCCGGATATGCGATGGCAAGTCGTCCAATACATGGACAGATTTAGGGGTATCATCGACTGGCTTGGACCAGCCGAAGTTGTCTTTCGGTGGGACTTGAGGGGCCATGTCTCATTTGTAAAAGATAATGGGCTTATCACGGTTAGCCTTCTTCTTGCTTCTGAGTTGTCATTTGCAGGTAACGACGAACGTTGTGAGCCGCTCGACCTTGTGTTCCTCTAATGCATACGCGAGCTGGATATAGTCTGGTGGTAGGCATATGCTTTTGCCAATGGCAAGGCTAATAAGATTAGCCTTGTTGAATAAATGTTGTTTTGATGATGTCTCACTATAAGTCATTGTTCATTTAAAATAGAAACTCATGAAATACCTTTTTGAATTATCAAGAGTGAAGAAGGTTGACCTCATGTCTACCAGTGTTGACCTTACTAGACTTGTGGAAGCTATCAAATGTATGAAGAAGGTCAACCTCACTATGAGCAGTGTCAACCTCACTAAGCAGTCCTGCAATTGCTAAATTACTTAAAGCAATGCTTGTACTTGAAGTTTAGCTCTACTGAGCGTTCGCTCATATAGTTTTTTCCCTCCTTTTTTAGGTAAGTCCGATGATGAAGAACATAGCATGGATGGGGAAGAGCAAGAGTGATATTAGAGCTGTCCATCTATCAAGAGATCTTTAGTTTTATCTTTTTCCTAGTCAATTATGTAATTTTATTTTCTTGAGTCAGAGATTGTAATTTTCTTCTCATTTAGTCTTCATACTATTTGAGAGAAACATGGTTATGAATAAAGATTTGGGTTAATTCTATTTTGCGCACTCTGTCTGTATGTGTTGAATGCACTACGCTCTGATTGACATGATCGTTATAGACATCATCACGTCACTTCCGAGTAATCTTCTGCGCTCGGGGCGTGACACCCAGGCTGGCCGTGGCCATAAGGGGTGGTCCTGGGGGTCCTCTTTTGTCATCTGGGATTGTCCTTTGAAGGACGGGGTGCTTCGGGATGCTAGGATTGGCCCATGGGGGCTTGTCATCATAGTGTTGTCGCTGCCGCTCGCAAGGTGTTCGGGGAAATTCCCGACACATCTCGGGTTGTTGATCGGCTTGGGTAAGTGATCGATGGGCCTTAGATTTGGCATTAGGCTGAGGGCAGAGGCTTATAGGAGCTGAGGGAGAGCCTTCTGATTGTGTGGGCTCGGCCTTCGTGGCATATGCCACATAGTAAATCAGGTTGGCGGGGAGCCCCAGGTCGGCCCGAGAGCTAAAAATAAATGGCTTGTCGTCGGGTGTCTATTGGTCGGGGGTGGCCCCGACATGCTAGAGGGTTGTCATAGGATAGGGCTGGAGTGCCAGAGCCACGGGTTGGCCCTCGGCTTGTTGTAGAATGACTAGAATATGCACTCCGGCAAGGTGTTCGGAAAAATTCTCGACACGTGTGTGTGAGTTGCATGCTGGTGCTATGGGATTCTAAAGTCTATGGTTGACCAAAATAAGTTTTCATTTGACTTTAGAAGGCCGGATAGAGGCATCTTGGGGGTAGATCTCAGCCTTGTTGCTGGGTGCCATATGTCGTGGCCTGTCGTCAGGGCACCCCCGGGTGGGCCCGGGTAGCTGTATAGAACGCGAGTAAACCCACAAACTAAGTGATCGGGGGTGGCCCCAATTGATTGTTGATGTTGCCGTGGGTCATGACTAGCTGGTTGGGGCCCTTGGTCGGGCCTGGGGAGCCATAGAAAAGCCAGGTAGTCCACGCTTTAAAGGTGTTCGGGGAAATTCCTGAACCCTTATTTCTTGATATTTTGCTGGGAAATTATCTGGGTACAACAAATGCCCCCCATGAGGTGTACGTCAGAGGCAGAGATGAGGGCGTACAGCCCTTGAGCTCCTCATTCTGGGTTGTCGTAGTTGTAATTTGACGCTTCATATGCACTTCTTTTATTGTCTTGTGTATATTGATCCCCAGTACGCTTATCATTTTGGCATAATTATTTTGCATCTTCGGCAACATTCAACAGGGATGAGCAGATTCTGAGACGCGTGGCCCATGCGGAGGACCACTGGGTGAGGAGGACTGGGCAGCCCCTACCTCCTCTGGGCCTACCCATTGTCACCGTGGCCAGCGTGGAATAGCTTGAGGTGGGACGTTCACTGGTAGTTGAGGGCCCCATTGGAGAGGGGGCGTGTGGAGCGGGGAACGTAGAGTTGGCCCAGATTTCTGAGGCTGGTGGGATTTACACCTACGATCGTGCTGAAGGCTCACCGGTGGAGTTTCCACTGGATCGATTCCTATTCGAGTTTGTTCAGAGTTTCGTTCCACCGGGTATGGAGGACGGGGATCCTCGTGTTGTTAGAGAATGACATTGGCTGGAGCGGGCTATTCTGGTGGGCAGGGATAGCCTGCATGGGGTCACCCTCTACGACTTCTTGAGCTTCTCGATAGATTACTAGAGGCAGTGTCAGTTTCCCAGCATCAAGTGCTTGGGCTTTTTCAGTAGGGCGGACCAGTTCGAGGTCCGCATCGGAGCACTGGGTCCTGCTTCTTGGGACTTGCACGGCCACCACAAGGTCGAGATCGAGGGGACCCTGGGGCTAGTGGTGGAGCTGTCAGGGCTGCAGTATGTTGACAAAGGCTATGATGACCATAGCCTTCTGGACGAGATTCTTTGGTAGATGGTCGTGAGTTGGTACAATCACTGGGCGGTGATCCCTTCACACAGGTACCATCATGGGGCGATTGAGTGGCTATTACAAATCATGTACCATTATACAGTGCTATTAGACCAGGCTGAGATCTGATCTGCAGTGACCGCAATGTTGTATAGGTACCCCCGCTACATGGGGTTGATACAAGCACTGGTGGAGCGCTTCAACCGTCGGTGGAACACCCTAGCAATAGCAGAGAGAGACTTCATTGGACTTGTGGTCTCTCTTCTGGATTTTTGGTTTGCCGATCAGCGGTGAAGGGTATGAGGAGGTAGTGCTGGATGACCTCCACCGTAGCCACTCTGACATACAGGGACGATACCAGATTCCCCACAGCTACCGGTATCCACTGAAGACCTGGAGAGACGTGGCTTTGGCCGGGATGGAGAGAGCCGGGTAGACTCCTACGGTGCCACTGAAGGTGTGGGTCTGTCACTTCTATGACAGGCCCTTATGCTTTTACCAGGAGCTTGCGAGAGACCAGACTCTTTGGGAGGAGTACACGGAGGTGGAGTTTTGGTTCAGGACCTACTCCAGGTATATATATGGGCCGCGAGAGGGTGGAACCCCCATGGGTTGTCGGATGTGACGCACTTGGCGGCGTACTTGGATTACTGGTTGGTGACGTTTGTAGTCTCGCACGGAGATGACAGTCTGCTAAGGGTCGAGCTATTGTGGCCTGCATGCCTACTGGCAGAGGGGTGGAGGCTGGCGTTAGCTCATGTAGTGTTGGGCAATATCTATCAAGGGATGGGCATATTGTCGGCACATCCGACACCACGCGAGCGGAGTTTGCTTCTGCAGACCCACTACCTCAGTGTGTGGGCCGGTTTACTATTTTCTGGATTGGTGACGCAGGGGATGGTGGCGAACTCGGCGGCACACTTATGGTAAGTGCATAATTTTGTACATTTATTTATGTCACACGCATTGTTTCTAGATTTTAATATGATCTCAAAACTTTTCTGACGAGCTCCTTGTTTGAGTATTCTTTACCAAGACCCTTCAATCCATTTGTAATTTCGATCAATCTTGCAAACATGTCAGAAATGGACTCATCTGGCTTCATCATGAACAGCTCGTAGTCCCGAACCAGCATATTCGCCTTTGTTTCCATCACTTCTGAAGTTCCTTCATAAATTAGCCGCAGCTTATTCCACATCTCCTGCGCAGAGGAACACATAGATATACGTAAGTATTCGTTAGGAGAAATAGTGCACTGAATTATATTCATAGATTTAAAGTTTGCTGAACACTTCTTTATATCCTCTTCATCCCATTCATCCTCATTTTCAGACAACACATAGGGACCCTTGCTAATGACGCGCCATACATCATAATCTTAGGCTCGTAGGAAAATATACATCCTATTTTTCCAATATGGGTAGTTCGATCCATCAAAGAATGGAGGTCTTTGAATGGAATGCCCTTCGGGCATCATCCCCTTGTTTGCCATATAATGGGATCAAGCTCTGTGACCGTGTGGTCGAGTTAAACAGAGACCAAAGCTCTGATACCAATTGTTGTGTCCCAAAAGGTGGCAATAAAGAGGGTAAGGGTGAATTGATTGGCCAATAAAAATTATTTACCCCAATGAGATACTTGTTTGAAAACTTTAAACACACAAACTTAAACACACAAGCACTTTGTCTCACCATGCAAGATCTTACTCATGAATTCACGTAAGTGAAGGTGTGGAATCCTTTAGTGAAACTATAGATCACTCAGTTGTCCGTGAAGCCCACTCGTTGCAATGCGCGGTGAAACAAATGACAATGGAGGCACGAGAATTTTTAGGTGGTTCGGGTACACCAACGTGCCTCTACGTCCACCCCTCACTCGTGAGGATTAATGCTCCACTATGAAGTGAGCCACACACACACACACGCTATAACAACAACTTACACACATACGGCAATCGATCTTGGCCACCATACACACACACACACGCTCATATCACGGATCACGAGCACACACACATGAATGTGATGAAGATGTTCAAGGATTACAGCAATGACTCAAAACACAATGAATAAAGAGTTGATAAGTTTAGATCAGAACAGACTTAATGTGATTTAGAGCTCCCCCTTTCTCTTCTTTGATTGTGCTTGAGCACTTCTGCAGGTTGAGGATCGTTCTTGACACTGAATGGTTGACTGAAGCTCGAAACGTGTTGCAACTTTGGTTCCGGACGTAGCTGCCAGTTGGTGGTTGATTGAAGGCATGAAACTAACTTCTTCCCTTTACATTCAAGCTCAGATCTCAGTGGAAGAAGCCCCTGGAGCTACTGTTGCGACCTGCACTCACAAGTGTTAGAACAATGGAGAGAAAATGCTCAAATCTGTCCTCTTGATTAGGGTTGCGACCCAAAGAAGAGGTTATATGCTTCTTGGACAATCAATAGGCATGTTGGGGACCAGATCCATAAATTTAGGAGTGATTTGAGGCAGGTTTGACTGGAGCTTTTAGACTTTCGAAGCTTGGACAAAAAAGTCATCATTTGACGGCGCCGCACAAGTGTCGACACTTGATGCCCTGTAGATAGAAAAAAATGCCAGACAGAATCGTTTCTGGAAAGTGTGGACACTAGGTGTCGACACTTTTTGGCTTGCATTCTGGAACTGGCCAGTTTGATTGGGCGTTACATGAGGGGCAGCTATGGGTGGAGGCAGCCCAGGCGTACACTAGACGGGACGTGTGGCTACACTGCTTGAACATCACCGAGCCACTGCACCACCACCTAATCATGAGGACCAGGGGCATCCACTCTCCCGAGGTGGAGTTCTTAATGAGAGAGGAGGCGCGCATGCGGCGATCTTCCAATGGACTGACTGGCGAGATTGACTGGGTCACCCGGGCGGTGGACCAGGTTCGCGACTGGACAAGGAGAGGTCGGCCGGTGTAAGCCCGAGCTACCAGTAATGAGGCCTACTTGAAGGCCTACGCCAAGTGCTACAGAGACCAGGTCTTCCGTGGCTCCCGACGACCGGTACGACTTTTAAACTCATGCTTCCTAATGATTTCTGATGCACTGACAACCTATCTTTCCTATATGTAGCTAGACCCCCAGTGATGGATAGCGGAGCTCCAGGGTCTCCTCCACTCTACCATTCAGCAGAGGGATGAGTTCTAGCGCTCGCTGGAGCTTCTAGTGAGTTTTACTCAACCTTAGACTTAATATGTAGATGGTTATGACATTTGACTGACTTGACCTAACTTCTAAATGCAGTGGGCCAAGGGAGCACAACGGTAGGGTCCTGATGCTCCATCCTCTTCCTCCCAGCCACCAGTGGACAAGGCTGAGTGGGATGCTAACTTTACATGGGCGGTTGCTCGGGCCGAGGAGGCCGAGGCCACTCTCACGGAGAGGGTAAGCAAACCAATCGATTTCCCTTTGACTTAAAATGCTTATGAAAATGCAAATGGCGAGCTATGATGAGTGCATTATGCAGGGGAGAGAGCTGACCACAACACTTACCAAGGCGGAGCATGCCAGAGCGGAGGCAGAGCGACTCTAGGCAGAACTTGAGCAGGCACGAGCGAAGACGGAGTGCTTTCATACAGGGGCGGAGCGGCTTCATACAGGAGTAGCGAATCTTGAGCGCTACCAGATTGAGGCCAGGGAGGCTCGATGCTAGGCCTTCGAGCTGAAGATCGAGCTACGGGATGTAAAGCAGATGGTTCGGATGATAGGCCGAGGACCCTAGAGGAGTGCTCACAGAGAGGCGCACAGAGCGGTACGTTCCTGGACTTTCTTACTAGATCCTCCAGCCAGCGAAGGAATGAGGAGGCGGAGAGGAGACAACGACGAGAGGAGGGGAGCACAGCCATGGGCCGGCCAAAGAAATGGCATGAGGGCACCGGCGACAGCGGCAGTCCAGGAGAGGGACCAACTGAGTGACTTGTACTTTCCTCTTCTTTTCTATGGACACACATGTACATGACTCTTATTATAGTGGAATGAGATCTTTTTTGTTCCTTTATGAAGATGCAAATGAATGAATGTGCATACTAACTTACCGACAACGACCTCTATGACTGTCAGCGAGAGTGAGAGAGAAGGAGAGAATGTGAGAGAGAGAGAGTGGGACAGGACTGACGATCAAGAGAGAGGAGAGAGGACCAAAACTTGATAGAAAGTGGAAAACGATCTCTTGGAAGACCGCATGAGTAAGGAAAATGGTCTCACTCATGATCGTTAGGGGGTGAGGAGTAAGGCGGTGAATGAAAGGGGAAAACGGTCGCTTGACAACCGTTTGGGGAAGCCTAGCCATCACTCGATAGACCATATGGCTGAGAACTTTGTCAAATCCGAGCGAGACGTACTCTTCACAAGGATCATCTTGGCTATTTTTGTGTATTTTTTTAAATTAGTGTATTTTTGGCACAAAAATAGAGATGTTCAGAAATTAGGAAAATTTCCTAATTTTTCCTATAAAACCCTTAACCCCCTCTCACCCCTCTCATTTCTCACCCTCCCTTCTCTCTCTCATTTCTCTCTCATCTTTAGTCCTCTCGGCGTGGGGCGTGCACCGTTGCGGAGCTGGCCAAGGCGGGGACGCGTCAGGGAGATCGATTCGCGGGATAGAGTGGCAGTTGGAGCGTGGCGGGCGTGATCTCTCGGTGGATTCCAAGAAGGTGCCGTTCGCGTTCCTGGCGGTTTTCGGCGTGGTTTAGACACTTCAGCATGCAGTTTCTTCAGTGGAGATAGGGAGATGGATCACCACTTCGTCCTCCACATTTTCCCTATCCCTGCACATCGTTTAGTGCTCGAACGGGCGAGATCACCCCCGTTGGGGTTTCATGGGTTTTGTAGGCCTTATCAGAAATTGGCGACGATTCTGGGATCAGTTGGAGTCAATGGACTCTTGGGAACGTCAGCATTCCATTGATACTAATTTCGCGTCGATCAGTAGTCCTATTTCACCGTGGGGAGCCCAGGAAGTCCGGTTGCTCATTTTGGTTGATTTCGTTAGAATCGCCTATTTCTCGCGATCCGTGCACTGTTTCGACTCTGGATGTAGTCCATGTGATTGTATGCATGTCCATGACTGTAGCCCCTGCGTTTCGGCACAAATGGGGTGTGGGAAGGCCAAGATTGGGCCAACCCCATGGTTTGCTCGCCGTCATGATTAGACGGTCGAACCAGGTGCCGCACATGGTATAAGCGGCCATGCCTGGACCGTTTATCCTCGTGGAGTCTCGGGGCTTGTGCGGCCACACGATAGACCACACAAGGTATGGGTGGCCTCGTAAGGACCGCCTATCCCCACTTGAGCAGTCATCCTTCAGCCGCCTGTCTTTCCGTTGGGTTGAGCGGCCAACATCTGACCATCCATCCTAGTTGACCCTTGGTCAGCAGTTGAGTGTCGGTTGCATTAGGCTGTCCGGTCAAGACCATTTTGACTGGCACTATAGTAAGTCGGTTCCGTTCAGCAGTCCCATCAAGACCATTTTGACCAGGAACTGGACTGGGTTGTGGGCTTGAGTAGCCAAGACTTGATCGTTCATCCCCTTGGGCAGTCCTGCCCTGACCGTCCATCCTCTTTAGCCTTTAGGGGTCTGTCCGTTGTGCGGTTGGTCCCCAACCGTTCATCCCCTTGAGAGGCCACATTGTGACCGCCCATACCTCTAGGCGTCTGACCCTTGAGTGGCCCTCTCTGAACAGTTCATCCCTTAGGTGGCCCCCTTGTAACCGCCCATCCCCTTGGTGTTGTCTATTGGCCATAATGACTTGTCCTGTGTCTGTCTGTCTTAGGTTTGTGTTCTAGGGCGGTGTTTGTATGTCGGTAGTCTCTAGATAGGTCAGTTTAGCTAACTGGGTGTGGTCTTTTCCCTGACTACGATAGTTCCCTAACGACTCAATCTAGAACTGCCAGCATCCTTATCTCTGGTCGCGTAGCGACTATTCCTTGACTACCGGGTTTGCCTAGCGGTTGAGTGATGGTTCGCCTTCCCCAAGGCATCATCCTCCGGTGTTTTCATTTCTACTTGTCTTGGCTTGTCCTTTGTTTTTTCAGTTCTTGATTTCCAGCGCTTATGGCTTCCAGCTCCTTGTTAACAGGATTATCATGAACTAGTGCATTGAGTTTCTTCTCCAAGTGTTTGTTCTCCTTTTTATACACCTCATATTTCTCAAGTAAAACAGCATACGCATCTTCCCAATCCTAAACAGAAAATTTTTCAAGCAGATTGCTTACCTGGTCTTCATCTGCCATTGAGCAGAAGTGACGCGGGACGAGACCGAGTCGAGACACTGGGACCTATAGCCAGCAAGATAGTGAGCACAAACGTCGAGGTGATAAGATGAACACACACGCGTGTAGCAGACTCCACACGGGACTCGTAGTGATGGCTAGGCGAGCAGCGGCTCGCGAGGATGCCGGACACGGTCCGAGCAGGGAGGAGGGTGGTGGAAGCCACCCGAGGAGATGGTAGAGGGCACCGGATTCAACTGGGCAGACCGATACCGAGGGAATTGGTTCAATCGGACACTCAACTCACTGGCAGCAATCACTCAAAGTAGGTGGAATATTTGGAACGGGCACTCTTCTCACCAGCACGGCAGTTGGAACAAATACTAAAAGAGCAAATGAGGAATGGCAATCGCACATACCTAGCCGTCTGAGGGATCGGCTCTCGTCAGAGACGTGGGCGGCAAGCACGCTGTGTCGGTGCAGCTTGTGGTTGGCCCTGCTAGTACATGCACCAAACAACCTCCACGCAGGGAGGGGGAACTAGAGGAGGGGCAAAAAATACAATACTACCCTCACGCAGGAGGAGGAATGGGGGAAAGGGGAAGATGGGCCCGCCGCCCTACGTCTGCCCGACTGGGCAGAACCGACTTGGCTTGAACGGTACCCAGCACACGGGGGTCAGAACGAGACACCGCTGGCACCCAGGCAAAGCTGATGAAGTGTAGGGGCGCTCCTGGAAGTTTGGCATCGTACTGAGGTGGTGAGAGGGTGGAGCCAGTTGCCGATGATGACTTGCGCAAACCTGTCCTGCAGGTTTGGTCTGCGCAGTCGACGTGCAAGGGGCGATACACTCTCCACCGAACTCCAAATGAGGCGGGACCTGCGTGGTTTGAAAGAGGACAGGAAGACCTATGTTCCGGTCAAGTTTGGAAGGTGTCGGAGATCAGGGCTGGCCATGGTCGCTTCTGGGATGGAGCTCTGGTTTCTGGGTGAACAACAGGACACAGCCAGGTGCGCACAGCGGTACGGGCAGCGCCAAATGCGGATCGCAATGAAACCACCTGGCATGGCTTCAGGACGTCGAGAGGTACGGCTTTGATGAAGACGGCTCAGCCCAAAAACAAGAAGAGGAAGGCGTGCCAGGGCTGACGAGTCTGCTGCAGGTTCTGGGCAGACTGGGTCACACCAGTCAGGCGCAGTCACAGGAGAACAGATGCCACGGGCTGTGCTGATGTCAAAAAGGGACGGGACCACCTCGGGATTGATGGTGACTCGAAGATGAAGAACTCTTCTGAAGAGATTTAGGGGTGATTCATGCTGTAGAAGACGGTGCAGCCACTACCAAATGGTACTCAGGTTTGGGTGCGAATCTGGTGCAGTTGCACGAAAATGGTCAACGCGATCAGTGCCGAAGTCGAAATGTTAGTTTAGGTGTGCCGGATTCAGAGGGGGGGGTGAATGAATCCTTCTTTAAAAGCCTTGAGCAATTAAAAATTTATCAAGACCAGAGACAAAGACACTGGCAGGTCTAGATCAAGTCGTTAGGGAACTATCGCAGTCAAGGAAAAGACCACACGCAATCACTTAAACTGATCGATCCAGAAACTACTGACACACCGACATCGCCCTAAAATACAAACCTAAGACAGACAGACACACAAATAGACATAGAATTGGACAATGGCCATCACGGCCACAAAGGACTGTAACGTGCCTCTATAGGGGCGTTACATTGCTATAACACACCAGCACAGGGGCGTTAGAGCAAGCTGACCTAAAATCCAATGCAGACCATGTAATGCACCAGGACCAACGCATCACATCAGCATAACGCACCAGGACGGGGGCGTTATGGCCAACGGACCAGAACTCAAATAAAAGGGCATGTAACAGACCTATATAGGTGCGTTACACCAGCTTAATGCACCACAACAGGGGCGTTTAAGCCAACATACCCAAAACACTAACATGAACCATGTAACGCACCAGGCTAGGGGCGTTACACAATGTGACGCACAAGGGGAGGTTCATCAGGGCTAACCGACTGACCTGGTCTTCGAGACAAACATGGTCGTCGAGGGATTAATAGTCATAGTCCTCAGAAACCACAGCACGTAATGCACCAAACCAGGCACGCTACAGCCATGTGACGGCCCACTATGTCCCGTCACACCCAGAACGTAATGCACCAACACGGGTGCATTACAGTCATGTGATGGTCAAGTACTAGTCCGTCACACGACCCCAACCTCGAAGAACGTGAAATGACCATGGTTGTGGCAGTCTATTGTGGGACCGTCACACAGTGTGACAGTCTCTGGAGTGACCGTTACACAAATCCGGTGACTAAAACATGGGAACAGCCGAATCGGCCCGTTCCACGCCCCATTCCCGCCAAAGCGTAGGGAAAACAACGCCAAACGATCATACAACACACCTAGAGTCGAAAAATGGCACATGCATCGACAAAAATGCAAGATCAGGATGATTTCAACGAATCGACCCAAATCGAGTCACCGGCGTTCCCAGACTTCTACCGGCCCCAAATGACAACCGATTGACACGAAACTAGTGGGGTTGGGATCTTGACATCCCAGCGGTCAATTTGACACTAATTACATCAAGAATGGTTGCCATTTTCTGGTAAACCCTACAAACCTTAAAAACTATGATTTTCACTAAACTGGGTCGATCTCCCCCGATCGAGCGCCATTCTACGCAACATTATAGGAAAAACGTAGAGGACGAAGTGGTGATCTATCTCCCTACCTCCACCGACGAAATCGAGCACCGAGGCGACTATACCACATCGAAAACCACCATGCGAATCGAATCGTCGGCTTTGAATCTACCGTTCGGGATCACGCCAAAATCACACCGATCCTCGCTCCACCACGCATCTCAGCAACCTCCCGACGTCGTCACCTTGCCCACGATCCCCTCCGTCTGTAGTCGGAGGTGAAGAGGTGAGAGAACGAGAGAGAATAGGAGAGAGAGTGAGGGATGGCGTGAGAGAAGAGAGAGAGGGTGGGGGGGTTAATATAAGGAAATTAGAAAAATTTTTAATTTCTAAAAATCTGTAAAATGTGCCAAAAATACACTAATTAAGGAAATTACGTAAAAATAGTCGAAACGATCCTCGCGAAGAGTACATCGCAGCAACGTAGTCCGCGAGTCGATGAACTGTGGAGGTAGTGGAACAAGGCCCTTGCTGGTAGAGGGCCAGCAGGGCTAGGGTTGCCCTCCCAAGGGTACGGTGCCCACACTCAAGGGCTGGCTAGGTGCCAAAGGGGCACAGGGTCACTCTTTCTCACAATTCCATGGTGACCACCCACAAGCTGACTGCTCTGGGATCAGGCACTCTCTCACCGCCAGCGGAGTATTTCTACAGATATTAAATGAACAAGAGCTGAAATGAGAGCAAGAGGTTAGAGCTTACCCGGTCGGTTTGAAGAAACCGACCCCGTTCGGAGACGTGGACGAGCGGGGAAGTGTGGGTTCCCCGCACACTGCGACGGTGAAGCTTCCCATGTTTAATTATTACATGAACTACTCCTCACGCAGGAGGGATGGACTAGGGGCAGGGGAATTAAGGATACATTCAAACACTACCTCCACACAGGGAGGAGCTTTCACCTGGCCAGGCGAGGGGGTAGGGGAGATGAGGTGATGAATGCCGATCATCGGGGACCGATTTTAGCAGGTTTGGTTTTGTTGCAGAAGTCATCACGAACTCTATCGAACTCTGATGGAGACAAAATTGGCATTGACATGACTGTGGACAAAGAAGCTTCGAGCAGGAACTAATGGGCCCGCAATTGGATGTCAGTGGAGAGAGCTCTGATCAAAATATTAGGGGGTGGTCCAGTTTGGAATAGCTGGGAGCGTCCAGAACCAATGGGGTCTGGGATTACTACAGCCACGTACTCTCCCGATGTCCAATCAGAGCAGGGCTTATGCCGTTATGACCGTGGGGAAGTCCTCTTCAAGTAGGAACTAACGGGACTCCAAGAGGATGTCGGTGGAGAGACCTCTAACCAGAAGACCAGGGGGTGGTCCAGCCTGGAATAGCAGGGAGCGGCCAGAACCATAGTGGTCTAGGAAAATTGCTACCACAAACTCTCTCGATGTCCAATCAAAGCGGGGATGGTGCCGTTGCGACCGTGCTGAAGTCCTATTCAAGAAGGAACTGGCGAGACTCCAAGAGGAGGTCAGAGTAGGGCGCTGTCAGCAGAAGAGTGGTAGGAGGTCTGACCTAGTTCTGTGGAATTAGTCTGCGCAGCTCGGGAACTAAGGCTGGAACGGGGTGCTCCTAGGTCCAAATGACCCTCTTCTTCTTGGGTCAGGCAGAGGACTTGAAGGAGAGGATCTCAGCTCAAAATCGCTTCCAAACCCACATAAGAGTGGCCACGGTCTCTTCTTCTCTTGGGTTCAGTCTTCTAGCTAGGGTAACTCTGTGCAGTCGGGGGAGAATGGGTCCTCTGGATAGTAGGGATGTCAGATGCGGACGAGACCACCACAGCTGCAAAGATGCCTGTACGAGCTTTCCGGCATTGTATGGCACACCTCCTGAAGATGGCAGGTGACTCCAAGGCAGGCTCTGCAATCCGCACCTCTGTTGCTGCCGGTGAGCTGGGCTGTGCAGGGTGGTGTAGGTGGAGTTGGGGTGGCAAGGGGCGGAGGTACAATAAGGGGAAATGATGGTTGCAGCTTGTGGGGGTGTGGCTGGAGAGGGTTTAGGGGATGGGGGAAGATGGGGGGCTGCTGGAACCACAGCTAGGGTGAGGGAGAGGGAGGGTGCGGCCAGGGTAGAGAGGGGGAGAGGGTAGGGTCAGATTTGACTTGGAGGGAGAGAGGGGTTTGAATTTGGTTTGAGAGCCTTGCAACGACGTTGGTCTCACATCGATCCAACATCATATCTGGTCGCAGCAGGCATTTTCGTCGAGTCACACAGGTCTATCCTAAGATAGGCCAACAGAAGGAGGATCCCAAATTAAATCCTGAAGAGATACCCCGGTCTAGATTCAGTGACCGCCACTCCCAGGGATCGACCAGCAACCACCCAGCAACGTCCCAGACAGCCGCCGCACCAAGGAGACACCCTGACGCCGCCGTCCTAGCAGCCAGACCTGCCTACTATCCCGTGGGCCCAACAGAACCAAACCGCACCAGCAGCCCGTAGCCGGCCCGGATGCCCTTCCGGCTTGCTGCCCGTCAACCCGAGTTCGCTAATCCTGGGTCCCACTATAGCCCTTTATCTCCCTGTGTGGAGTGGGCAATAAAATCATTTCTGTAATTATTGTTAATTATTTATACAGGGAGTACGAGTCTTGGCCAGGATCGTCTTCCCTACGCCCGGAGCGTGGAGGTATCATTTTCGCTCCCCTCTTTGTCATTTGCTTATTTCATATTTATTTTTATGCTACTGCTTGAGTGTTAGGATATCTAGCTCGTTCCAATTTTATCACCACTGCGAGAGTGAGTGAGTGCGTAACCCGTCTCATGACACGACCCGAGCACGCGGAAGAGCCGAATACCCTTGAATTACTACCGATTTCTCAACCGTGCACATCCACACGCTTCCCTCGCTAGGGATGAGTCGCGAGCTAGAGTCCCAGGTTCGCATCAAATTGGTATCAAAGCTAGTCGTCCCGCATCAAAATGGCTACTCCCACTACAGGGGGCCACATGGGCGGACTCTGGGAGTGGTGGTGGGTGTGAGTCCAGAGGCGGAGCGGGACGCTAGTGGTGGGTGGCTAGCGACGCAGAGGTGGTCGACTGAATGCCATCATGGAAGATGAACTTGCCGGGTAGGTTAGGTGGGAGTAAGGTGCAGGTCCTCCTATCCTGGTCAAAGGTCGCTCTCCTCTCTTCCAACCAAGTTTTCCCTAAAATGATGCATGGACTAGCAAGTGTGTCGATCTTGCACCATGCTCCATTGTGATATAGAACATGGCCGAACTTCCATTGGAACTCTACGAAAGCTAAGCCACCGTTGATGACAATCTCCCCGGTCTTAGAGAGAGACTCAACAATGTCCTGGGAGACACAATTAGACGACACCCTACTGATGAAGTCGATCTCCGTATGCAACTCATTAGGTAGAATGGCAGTGGTCACTATAGGGCGCTGGAACGACTCGATCGTCGGCATAGGGGTCGGGTCAACTGGTGGTTGAATAGTAGGGGCGAGACCCAGGAGTTGGGCCATGAGAGCCTCGAATTGGGCCACCAGGGACGACCAATCAGACACGTGGTCTCGAGGAAAGGCCATGGGGCTGGTGGGTAGCTGGACATGCAGACACAATGAGACAAGACATGCTAACTCTCTAATGGACTAGACACGATACTAAAATAGCAATGCAAAGTTAGAATGCAGACTCGAACACAAACCTGGACTCTAACCAGTATCCAGTACTTGGCCAACATATCGGTCCGAAGACCCATCTTACGTAATTAGATTACCTTCCAAATAGCCTTAACCTATCTTTCCAGTAGCGCCTTTTGATATACCGGGTACTGGGATGAAATGCAAACCTAGGACAAGACGACCTTATACTCTTTATCGCCTTTGCCTTGCTATATGATCATGCTACCATGTTTACATAGTCACATGTTGATGATATTCACTTGATTGGTACATTATGTCATCACTTATATATATATGCTTATTCATGTGACTTGTGACGCCGCGTTCTACATTTCTACACCCACACCTACCAGGGCATGACCGAGGAGGCTCAGCCCTGGGTGACGACAGGTCGACCTCATTTTGGGCATGAGCTTTGGGTTCACTGCCTAAATGAGATTGAGCCCCTACGCCTACGCCTTGCGATGAGGACCCTCAGCCTTCACCAGGAGTGGGTCGAGGTCGCAGAGTCACACGGGATCGGGAGGAAGACCCGCGGGAGGACTAAGGCGACCGACTGGAGGGTCAGATTCGCGGACCAGTACGCGGACTGGCAGCATGGCGGGACCAGAGTCACCTCCCAGGTGGTGGATAGCTCTGAGTACCTCCGACGCTATTGGGAGGTCTACGTCGGCCGACCCCAGATGAGGGTCATAGGGGTGAGTAAATGAAATGCATTTCTGTTCCTATATAATGTTATGCTTATTATGCAACTATTCATGTGATGAATGCAGGATGCGCGGGACTTGGTGGCGATGGACATGTAGGTCCATCTCTGCAGCCTAGAGGCCCAGTTAGCAGCCACGCGGGCTGACCTGGAGACCCTGGTGAGTGTTTATTATGCATATGTAAATGATTCCTTGAATTATTGATGATTAGCCACTGATGATCGTTTCTTCTGGATGCAGCGTGCCCAGCAGGGAGCAGCAGGGAGAGGGACCGGTGGTGCTTCTAGCTCGAGGGGGCCGAGTACCGGGACTGACGGGCTGGAGGAGCAACTTGCAGGGGCAGTTGCTCGAGCAGAGGAGGTGGAGCGTGAGCTCGCCGCTCGGGTAAGCTTTTGAATTCGAATTCAATTATGCCATTACATGTTCATAACATTTTATGTCTTTCTTTTCCTTTTACCCTGTCCAGATTGAGGAGCTACAGGCGTCGTTCGCTTGTGTTGTGAGGGAGCGTCGCGACCGCAATGCGCTAGTGAGTTTTGTTTTGCTTTGCGAATCAACATTCATGCATTCTTCCTTTCTTTCAAAAATTAATGATGATATGATATGATACATGCAATGGAGCTGACTGAGGCAAAGAAGCAGTTATCACTGGCGCGTTCTGAGGTCACCTCCCGCGACCAGTGGGTGGCTGAGCTTGAGCAGGCGCAGGGTTAGCAGGAGGAGCTGCCCAGAGAGGTGTCTGAGTTGAGGGTGCTCCTTGCGATGGAGCGGAGGGAGCACACTCGAGAGAGGGAGGAGCGGACAGCGGAATGGGCTCGTGAGCGAGAGGAGCAGCTAGCACGCAAGCGTGAGCTTACGGACCTGAGGATGCAGCTGGGCGTCATGCAGGAGCGACTGCATATCACCGAGGAGTGGCTCCAGTGAGGCAGGGAGCGGGCACGGGCCGTCGGGCATTCGAGCACCTTCGCTAGCACTTCTTACACGACCGGTTCCTCGACTCACCCGAGGGACGGTGCAGAGCATCGGGCCCGACCCCCATCAGCTTCCCGGGGGCCCATGCCCCCTCCACAGACGAGCCCTCAGGAGGAGAGCGAGGCGGAGAGTAGGAGAGAGGAGGGTGGAGGCGAGAGCTAGAGAGATATTTGTGCTCCTCCACCTTCATACTTTGTACCGCCAATGCCTGCCCATTAACGTGCCCTCCACACTCACTTGCATGAGCGGCTTGTACCACCTTCCAAGCTTTATCGTCATCCAGACACCTCATGAGAACTCCATTAAGAGCACGGCTATATAATTCTCCAGCAATGATAGTATACCTTGAGGTAACTCTTCTAATGGCCTTCCGCTGCTCGACATTGGCCGTCTCTGGAAAGGATCTATCCCTAAAATATTGCTCAATTTCGTGATACCACGGCAGCTCTTCTTCTTCTAAGATCTCCTCAAGCTCAGTCAATGATACTTCCTTCAATTCTTCCTTCTCAGCCTTCTTCTCTACGATTTTCCTAAGGTTATCGAACCAAGGATCCTGATGGGAAGGAGCATCTAACCGCTGGACCACAATGGTCTCGGTGGAATGACTAAGAGGGAAAGAAAGGGAAGAAGCTAGCGATGCCAGCGCATCAGCAAGGATATTTTGGGAGCGAGGAGTATGGATATAGATGAGCTTGCGGAACTGCCTAGCTAAGAGCATGACCAGATCTTGATAGGGCTTAAGTTTGGGGTCATGGGTGCGGTAGGTTGATAGAACTTGACGTAGCACCAATTGAGAGTCTCCTATGATGTTGAGATAGCAGGCGCCTAAGAGATAGGCGTGCTTCAGACCAGCAAGGAGAGCCTCATACTCAGCTATGTTATTTGTGGCAGGGAATGAGAGTTGATAAGCAATAGGGATGGTTTCTCCCTCTGGAGTAAGGAGAACGACGCCGATTCCACGGCCCTGAGAATTTAATGCACCGTCAAAGTGCAAAGACCAGAAGGGGAGATGAGTGATCACAACAAGGTGTTCGTCAAGAAACTCATCCTGGATCGAATCAGTGTAAGGGATTGGAGAATGAGCAAGATGCTCGGCAATGGCGTACCCCTTGATCTCCTTTTGGACAATGAAGGTGATATCGAATTGAGAGAGAAAGCTCTGCCAGTGAGCTAATCTGGTAGAAAGGATGGGCTTTTCCAAAAGATAACGAATAGGGTCCATCCTAGAGATCAGCTTGACCTCATGGGCAAGAAAATAGTGTTTGAGTTTCTGAGCTACCCATACTAGTGCTACGCAGGTCTTCTCCATGGTAGTATACTTAGACTCAGCAGGATTGAACAGTCTAGATAAGTAGTATGCTGCCCTTTCTCTTCCTTCATCATCCACTTGGGCCAGGACAGCTCCTAGAGAGTCCTCAATGACAGAAATGTACAAGATCGGTGGTTTACTAGGGACAAGAGGTTGTAGAACTGGGGGATTAGATAGATAACCCTTAAGCTCCTCGTAGGCCTTTTGACATTACTCATTCCATTCGAATTTGGCCCCCGCCTTCAACAAGTCATAGAATGGGCGGCATGTTTGCGAGTGTTGGGATATGAATCTCCTAATGAATTGCAAACGCCCAATCAATCCTCGATGTTCAGTAATGTTCTTTGGCGGGGGCATGTCCATCATGGCCTTTGCCTTATTCGGATCAATCTGAATCCCCTGTTTACTAACTATGAACCCAAGCAATTTCCCTTATGCAACTCTGAGCACACATTTCTTCAGATTCATTTTCAATTTGTACTCCCTAGCCCTTTGTAACACCTTAGCTAGAATGGTGGGGTGTTCTTCTTTAGACCTTGATTTCAGCAGGATATCATCCACATAGGCTTCCATGTACGATCCTCAGAACGCGCCGATCGCAACGGTACCACTCACGCCCGTGTGAATGACTCGGTTCGCCCGCACCGGAGTTCCGCAAGATTTGTTGAAAATTAGGTCAGGATTCGAAAAAATACACGGAAAAGTCACAGAATGCCTTCGGGCCTCTGAAACGACCCCGGATCGCGCCGACACGAACACGGAAGATGTCCGAAATGTAATTTCAGATACAACAGAGCAGGACACTCTGAGAAAATAGATCCGGGACCCAAAAATAAGGATCCAAAAGGTCTGAGATATTACAACCCTCTCCCCTTAAAGAAATTTCATCCTCGAAATTGAGAACAACCCAAGGGAAAAGAAGAGAGAGTGACTCACTCAAATAGGTACGAGAACTATTGACGCATCTCGTCCTCACGCACCCAAGAAGCCTCACCACTAGAGTGTCACTGCCACACCACCTTAACCAAGGGGATGACCTTGCTGCACAGGTGCTGCTCTCGCCTATCCTCGATGAGGATGAAAAACTCTGGGAGAGAAAGATCTAGAGTCACCTCGAGCAAAGCAGAATCCTCAAGCACATGAGAGTCATTGGGCATATATTTCCGCAACATCCAGACGTGGAACACGTCATGCACCGATGCCAACTCAGGGGGTAACTACAACCGATAAGCTACCTCACTGATACACTCAATGATGGAAAATGGACCAACATAGCAGGGACACTGCTTCCCACGCTGCCTAAAGTGCATCACGCCCTTCATCGGAGAAACTCTCAAGAACACATGATCGCCAACGGTGAAAGTGAGAGGCTGTCGCCTATGGTCAGCATAACTCTTCTGTCGACTTTGGGTGGCCAAATTGTTCTGACGAATCAGGTGCACGACATTCACACACTGCTACACCAACTTCGATCCCGTCAAAACACGCTCACCAACCTCAAACCAATCGAGCAGAGTCTGACACAGACGCCCATACAATGCCTCATAGGAAGCCATCCCTATGCTCGAATGATAGGAGTTGTTGTAGGCAAACTCCACTAATGGTGGGTGGTGAAACCAACTCCCCTGTCACTCCAGGCAACACGACGTCAACATGTCCTCCAAAGCTTGGATGGTCCTCTCTGACTGACCGTCCGACTAAGGATGATACGCTGAGCTAAAAGCTAACTCAATGCCTAGAGCCCTCTGGAAACTCCTCCAGAAACCAGATGTGAAATACAGATCCCAATCGGACATGATCAAAATGGGAATCCCATGCAAGGGTACGATCCGCTCCACATACAAATGTGCCAGCTTGGGCACACCCCAGCTGACTCTGATCGATAGTAACTGAGCCGTCTTCGTCAGTCGGTCCACGAGTAACCAAATACTATCATGCCCACTCGGAGTCCTCGACAATCCCACCACAAAATCAGTGGTCACGTGGTCCCATTTCCACGCGGGAATCTCCAAGGGCTGAAGCGCACCTCCCGGTCGTTGATGCTTCGCCTTCACCTGCTGACAGGTCAGGCACCTGGCCATGAACTCGGCAACATCTCCCTTCATGCCAGGCCACCAGAACTGCCTCCGCAAGTTCTGATACATCTTCGTCGCACCCGAGTGTACGATGTACCTGCTCCCATGAGCCTCATGCAACACCGCACGATGAACCTGCTCCTCGGCTGGGACGTACAGCCTGCCATGAAAACGCACCGCACCGTCCTCACCGAGCACCACATCAGCAAAAGCCAAAATCTAGGGCAACTCAGGGTCCGCATGCTGAGCCTCTGCCACCTGACGGCGGATAGCAGGGGTGACAGTCAGACTCGCGAGCACTGGTAACCCTGGCTCTTGAGGAATCTTGAGCCTGAAAGACACTTCGGGCACTTGTTCCCAGAGCCTCCACTTCCTCAACATCAAGGAACTGACCACAACTTTCTAACTCAAAGCATCGGTGACGACATTCATCCTGCCCGACTGATGGGACATGGTGAAGTCATAATCCTTCATATACTCCATCCAACGCCGCTGTCTGAGGTTCAGGTCCTTCTGAGTGAACACATACCTCAGACTCTGATGGTCAGTGAACACTTCAAACTTCTCACCGTACAGATAAAGCCTCCAGATCTTCAACGCGAAGATCACAACCGCTAACTCTAGGTCATGGGTAGGGTAGTTCTCTTCATGTGGCTTCAGCTGCCGCGAAGCATATGCCAGCACTCTACCATGCTGCATCAACACGGCACCTAATCTGACCCCGGAAGCATCTGTACACACCACGAAACCTCCCGATCTATAAGGCAAAGCCAACACTAGAGCCGAGGTGAGCAATCTCTTCAGCTCCATGAAGCTATGCTCACTCATCAGTCCAGAGTAAAGGCACATCCTTCCGCGTAAGTCTGGTCATCGGGGCCGCAATGCAAGAAAAATCCTGGATAAACCTCTGACAATATCCAGCAAGCCCCAAGAAACTCTGGATCTCGGTCACAGACCTCAACCTCGGCCACTGCATTACTGTCTCGACCTTGGCGGGGTCCACAGAAATGCCATAACCAGAGATCACGTGCCCCAAAAAGTGCACCTCGCAAAGTCAGAACTCGCACTTGCTGAGCTTCACATACAACTGGTGATCTCGCAACGACTGCAGCACCACACCCAAATGGTACACGTGCTCCTCAACAGACCGCGAATAAACAAGGATGTCGTCCATAAACACGACCACAAACTGGTCCAAGTAGGGACGGAACACCCTCTGCATCAAGTCCATGAAGGCTACGAGGGCATTGGTGAGCCCAAACGGCATCACCAAGAACTCATAGTGCCCGTACCTTGTACTGAACGCAGACTTCTCCACATCGGACTCGCGAATCCTCAGCTGATAGTAACCGGACCGCAAATCAATCCTCGAGAATACCCGAGCAGACTGAAGCTGGTCGAACAGATCATCAATCCGTGGCAACGGATACTTGTTCTTAATGGTCACTTCATTCAGCTGGCGGTAGTCAATGCACAACCTCAGACTACCATCCTTCTTCTTGACGAAGAGGACTGGCGCACCCCAAGGGAAAAAGCTAGGACGAATGTACCCCTTGGCCAGCAACTCCTGCAACTGCGCCCTCAACTCTCTTAACTCAGCGGGAGCCATACGGTAGGGAGCCTTCAGCAAGGGTCCCGTACCAGGCACAACCTCGATCACGAAATCGATCTCCCGCTGGGGAGGCAACCCAAGCAAATCCTCGGGAAACACATCAGGAATCTTGCACACCACCAGAATGTCCTCTACATCCAGACACGACTGGTCTACCAAGACCATAGAAGTGAGAAAACCCTGACAACTAGAATCAAGCAAATGATAGGCTCAAATATCAAAAATAAGGAAACGAGGAGAGATAGAATGGATACCTTGGAAGTAGAAGGTCGACCTATGAGGATGTTGAAAGTAGACCCTCTTCATTTCACAATCCACCACCGTTCCATGGGCCTCGAGCCAATCCATGGCTAAAATCACATCATAGTCCCGAAGCTGCAATGCATACAACCTACCTGGCAAACTCCGCCCTTCGATCCAGACCGAAACCTTCTCGAAGCAAAACAGAGTGACCATGAAGTCACCAGACGGTAACTCCACCATTAAATCACTAGACATCTGGGAGACCGGGTCCTCAACACTCTGTGTAAAATCCTCTGAAATAAATGAATACGATGCACCAGAATTAAACAAAACTCGCGTCGCACAACCCAAAATCATAACAGTACCTTCCACAAGCTGCGATGACTCTACCTCTGCCCTAGTCATGTGGGAAACCTGGCCTCGAGCTCTCTGCCTGCCCACACACGTTGATCGTGGTAGAGGCGGATACTGCCCCTGCTGTTGAAACTACTGTTGTGGGTACTGCTGCTGCTATTGAGGAAACTGGGGTGGCTGACGCGGCCGCTGTGGATAGTCACGCGCCATGTGTCCTAGCTGATCACATCTGAAACAGATCACCAACGCCATACACTGCCCGCCTAGATGAGACTCGCCACAACGGGAACACCCCGCACGAGAACCACCTACTGACCCCTGCCGCTGTAAAGGTGCCGGCTGCTGAACACTACCCGAAGAAGCCTGCCGCTGCTCTCGGCCCTCCTTCTTCGTCTTTTGGAAACCATTCCTGAAGAACCTCTTGACCTTGGCGCTGAAAGATGGGAAACCCCTTGGTATGGTCGCCCCTCTCTCCCTCCTCCATCAACCTAGTTCATTCTCCACCATTCCTCCCCCTCCATCTAGTGTAGAGAACCAACAACACCCCCTTGCGCCCCTCCCCTCTCCAAGCACCTCCAACTCCACCCAAGCTCTCCTCCTTTGCCTTCCTCACATTCCCTTCCACCATACCACCATTCCCCTTCCCCCATCTTCCTCCCCGAATAGCCCTCCATCGCCATTTCATCCTCACTCGAAGCTGCACTGGCAAACATGCTCACAGCTAAGCACCTACAGAGAACCAGCGACTTGAAGAGCTGGCCACGAATTCATCTCGGTGCCCCAAGAAGCACAAGAGGCACTATTGGAAGTGTCTCCAATTCCTCTTTCCAACAGTGGTGGTCTCGTCCCTATCCCAGTTCGTGGTTGCCTAGGGCAGTCATCACCACCGAACTGCACATCATCCTCCTGGCAGTCATCTAGAAGTAAGTTGCAAAGGATCTCACAGCCATCCCCATGAAGTTCTTGAAGCGGGGCTTGGCCGAGAGCTTCTACTATGAGTCTCCTTCTAGTACCACGAAGCAGCTCCCCGTTTGGACCCCAGAACAGTGAGTTCCTAATTTTCTCCCTCGGGTGCGTAGATCAGTTCCCTCTAGAATTGACCTGACACCCTATCATTGTTTCAGTCCTCATCATCTACTCAGACCTCTTCTGGCATCCCTGTGGGTCTTCGTTCGAAGAGGGTTCAACCACGAATCCATCAACTCTATCCACGCCTGAATCAGAGCTCGGGAGCATCTATGGTGGCCTCGCCTTCCTACTGCAGTGATCTAGAAGCTACCAAAACCTGACGACAGTAACCCTGTTCATGACTCTTCCCCGACCTTTGCCATCAGCCAAAAATTCCCCAAAAATCCAGATGCCCTCTTGGGATAATCCAAAAGGTTGTGCCACTTGTTTCGTCACCAATAGAGTTCAGGGGAGTCCGCAGCGGCATCAACACTGACTGTCTGTCCACTGTTCCAGAGAGTGGACAGAACCGACGATCTCTGGGTAATTAGATCTTAGTTTAGCTTCCCCCTCCCCGCTTGGCCAACTTACAGTCCCTCCCTGTCGGAGGTAGTGTTTGGATGTAACTTTGACCTTCCCTCCCTTTGTTCAACCCCCTTGCAAGGGGAGCAGTGGTGTAAGTTCTTAAAATAGGTTGAAGCTTCACTGGTGCAGCGTGTGGGGAACCCACGCTTCCCCGCTCATCCACGTCTCCGAGCAGGACATGTTTCTTCAAACCAATCGAGTAAGTGCTCTACTCCTTGCCATCATTTAGTGCTTTTTTGCTCAATATTCATCTATAGTTCCGCTCAGAGGAGAGTAAGCGCCCGGTCCCGTGGGCACCTTTGCTTTCGAGTGACCACCATGGGGAGAGAGTGTAACCCGTGCCCACGGCACTCGATCGGCCCCTTTGAATTTGGTCTCCCTACCCTTTGGAAGATCGTTGGCCTTGCTGGCCCTCTACCAAAAAGGGTCCAGCCCTCACAACCTCACCGCAACATCGCCGAGTTACCCCAGGTTTTGGGTGAGTGTTAGGTGAGTGGCCGTCGATGTCGTTCCATTCCTATTGCTAAGTGTGCTTGCTTGATAAGGTCCAAGGTGCATCGGTCTTGTGGCTATCACTCCAATGTGGTGTCACATCATTGACCAAAAGTACAAGCCCCGGGGTAGAGGTAATGGATATTTTGTTTCTGGCAACGGGAACATGGAGTTGGGTGAGCTGAACAGAGAACCAAGATCTGGTAACCTCAAAACCCAAAAAGGGCTTGGGCCCAACGTGACGATTGTAGTCAAGGGACAGAGCCTCCCTTCAAATGTGAATGATGAAGAATCCAGTGTAGTTCCAGACAAAGACCTGTACAATAAAGCAGGCTTTCTTGAAAAATATTCCAAAGTAAAGTTTTTCATCATCAAGTCATACGGTGAGGATGATGTTCACAAGAGCATCAAATATAGTGTATGGGCCAGCACTGGCAGTGGAACCAGAAAGTTGTCTGATGCATTCAAGGAAACCGGAGACGCCGTGAGATGCCCACCAGCCACCATGGCCTTTCTTTTGGATCGAGCCATGCATGTCCTCCTCGTCCGGCAACTCCAGCAGCACCATACTCCCTTGTCCACGGCACACTCCCGCTACGCCCGGCACACCACTGTGCCAGGTAGGATACGCTACATCGAAGTCTATGGCATTTTCAAAAAGATGGCTTGTTTACTTGAGCACTAAAAACACAATCCTGAAGAAATATGATGGCAGGTTCAAGGATATATCTCAGGAGGTATATGAAGCAGAATGGAAAGAAAATTTGAAGAACAATCAATATGATATGAACATCGGCTTATTGATGACTTGGTACACCCCTGGGGCCTCCCAGCGGCACGCCCTTGGTGCCCTCCAATGGCACACCCTCAAAGGCCCTCCAGCGGCACACCCCTCCGGTAGTCCCTCTCCGGCACACCCTCTGTGTGCCTCCCTGGCACACCCATGGCGTAGCCTCCCCGGCACGCCAGCCCCCAGGGGTCTTCAGCGGCACGCTCCTGGATGCCTTCAACGGCATGCTTTGGCGGCCCGTCGGTGGCACGCTTTCTGTGTCTTCCAGCGGCACGCTGATTCAGACTCCCAGCGGCACGCCTGGGCATGCTCTTCACCGACACCTCTGGCAAATCAAATCCAACACCCATCCCCTAGGTATTCTTGGTGCGCAATGGGCTAGCTGAGGTGTCGACGGGAGACGATGGCATGCAAGCTACCTCCTGCCACCGAGGAAGGGGAAAATCAAATCCCCATTAATGCCCGTCGCTTCCTGCTTCCCGCCTTCGACTGAGCTCGTTGCCGTTGGGATATAAAAGTCCTCTTCTCCGGCGAACAATGGACACACGGAGAGGAGACAGAAGGAAGGCTTCCCCAGAGAGAAGAGGGGGGGGGGGGAGAGGAGCTTCATCCGTCCAAGCTCGGGAGGTTCAAGGAGCTCCGGAGAAGAAGAAGAAGCAAGAGAGAGAGAGAGAGAGAGAGAGAGTAAGAAAAGAAGGCAGAGTGAGAGAGGGAGAGTCCGATGTAGAAGGAGGGGATGGGAGAGAGAGGGAGCGGTCGCCCTTCCTTGGCCCTGTCCTTTTCTTCAAATGTCATTCTCCTCTGTTCAGTTTTATATTTCTCTTCCCTTCTTTCTTTTGTCAACTGCTTCACGTTGTATTTGGCCCCGGCCATGATCTTTTATTACTTTGTCCCCCTATGAATAGAATCATCTTTTGTTGCTTCCTGTTATTTCTATTAAGCTCCCCTCTCTGCAGTGTTTGTCGTGGCCCATATCATCTTCTTTTGTTGGTCTAGTGGCTCTCACAAATGCAATGAAAGCCACACATCCTTTACTTATAAGTTTGCTAGCTCGGAGAGCTGAGATAAGAGGGGATTTAGCCCGAGGGCTAGTGTAAACCAGCTCGGGAAAATCCACAAAAGTTATCTTGCCGTTTTGGCAATCTACAGTGGCTTCGTATGTAGATAGCCAGTCGGCACCTAGTATGACATCATACCCCTTCATATCAAGGCATATCAGGTCAGCAGGTAGATTGTTTCCTTTAACCATAACCTCACAATTTGGGTAGTGATGTATGACATCGGACTTGTTCCCGAGAGATGTAGATATGACTAAGTCTAATCATTCGGGCTCCTTAGAAAATGCAGCAGTAAATTTCTTAGAAATAAATGAATGAGTTGCTCTGGTATCAAATAAAACTTTAGCAGTCTTAGAGCAAACGGTTAGTGTACCTTCCACAATTCCACCTTTCGTTGGTTCCGTCTCTTGGAGAGCTTGCAGACGTCCTTGTTTCTTTGCCGGATGCTTCTCACTTTAGTGGATTGCTCATTCATCAATGGGCAATCAGGGATTCAATATTCTTGGCTTCCACATCAGAGACAGGCTCCCAACTTCCTCCAGCATTCCTCGGCCTTGTGGCCGATCTTGTCACAGTATTTACAAACCTCCTTAGAAGGTGTGGTGGTGGAGAATGGCTTGATAAATCTCTTTTCTTTGGAGAACTCCCCTCCATTGTAAGACTACTTCTTGTTGAATGATGATTTGAAATTTCACGGGCTTGTAACAGGTTCCTTCTTATTTCCTCGAATCCTTTCAGATAATTCAATGGCGTCCTCTAGCAACTGGGCACGCCGAACCACTTTCGAATAGACTTGGATGTCCATCGGTACAAGTTGTGTAATGTAATAGGGCCAAAGTCCGTTAAGGAACCTTCTTGCCTTCATCTTTTCAGTACACACCAAGTGTGGTGAATACCTGGACAGTCTTGAGAACTAGGCCTCATACTCGGCCACTTTCAAGGTCTGTTGTTTCAGTGCAGTAAATTCCGCGGCTTTCTTTTCTTGAATGCGGTCAGAAAAGTACTTGTTGTTGAAATGTTCAACAAATTCATCCCATGTGACATGATCACCAGGCAATGTTGCTTCTACAGATTTTCACAACCATTGAGCGTCCCTCTCCAGTTGGAATGTGGCTAGCAGAACCTTTTCTTCATCCGTACATTGCATTACACGAATTTTTTTTTCAATTTCCTTCATCCAGTTCTCAGCATCCTCGGGGTCAGATGAACCCGTGAACCTTGGTGGGTTCATGTTGCAGAAATTCCGATGGAGGTCACCAGCTCCACGGTGTGCCACTTGCTGTAGCGCCTACGTAAGACCTTGCACGGTGCGTTGCATCTCACGCCATTATGCTCTTTCAACGGCCATGATCCTATAGAAGAATTTAAGTATAATAAATATCAGGTTTAATTATATGGTAGGGTGTCATTATAGAACTTAACTCATGGCTCTATCCATCTCACTGGATGTAAGGAGTAAACCTATCCTTAGACTTGGGTCTCCTAGGAATTTGAAATCTTAGGCTCTGATACCACGAAGAGCTGTCATGCCCTGGGTGCGGAAGGGACCTGGTACGCATGATGAGCTTTTATTGATCATGTCATTTAGAGCAATAAGAATTTCTACACAAAGATAGAGTGCACAAGAGATAGGACGGGGCCAGGTGGAGCAGGGCCATCTCCAATTCCCCGTCAATGCAGGTGAGCTGGGGGCATTCGTCGATTCTCACTTCTTCCAGAGAAGGGCACTGCCGGAGCCACATTGTGACCTGCTCCGGGCTGCTTGCCACGATCCGAAGGGTCTCGGGGGAAACGTGGCCCAGGTGGAGGAGCTTCGGGCAGTTGCGGATGTTCAATTCCTCAAGTGCCGTGAGACGACGCCGCACCTCCCCTGAAGAAGAAGCCAGGGTCGTGATGGCGGAGCAGTTGGAGATGATCAGAGATTTGAGGGAGGAGGTGAGGCCCCGCAGGCATGTTGAGTCGTCGGCGTCTGGGGAGCCAACGTCTATGCCAAGACGGGAGAGCTTGGGGCAGTCACGGATGCTCAACGTCTCGAGTGAGGTGAGGTGCCGGAATTGTGTATCTGGCAGGGAGTCAAGTTCCGGGCATCTCCAGACCGAGAGATGCTTAAGAGTCGGCAGAGGTTGTTGTAGCAACCCCTTGCCGAGGGAGGTCAGGTTAGGACAGCCATTAATGAACAAAGAGGACAAGGAGGGGGAGGAGGACCAAGTTGACGGTGTCACATCAGAGCCGCCACTACCACCATCATGATCAATAATATCATCAGAGCATCGCATCCATCCGGGTAGACGAGTCAACCCCGCAGAGCAAATCCTAAGATCGTCTAGTGTGGGAGGGAGCGGCGGCAACTCCTTCAGCTTCATACAGTTGACAATATCGAGTCTGCCCCAGATATTGTTAAGGTGGTTTGGCTACTATCTAGCACGCCTACGTCCACCCCTCACCAACCTGGTGAGGCTTCCTGCTGACTAACAGCTTGACCGCTGATCCACAGCTTCAAGAGAACAAATCCCTTACAATAGCTGAGCCTCACATCTTGCTACCGCTGAGCATCCCAGCTTGCTATCCGCTAAGTGACACAACTTGCTACCACTGATTCACAGCTTCATGAAAGGGGACGACGCCCCACACACAAAAAGGTAGAAGTAAAAGGAGAACTAGAAAATGAAAAACACAAATGAGTGGAGGAACAATGCACTGCTACCAGAAGGAGAGCTTAGTATGAACCGCAATAAGAATCACTCCTCCAAAAACATCGTGGCTGGCTAGTTGGTTGGCTGGACACTCTCTTCTTTTTCTTCTCTTAGAACTGCACTCTTCTCTTTTCTCTCTTGGACTCTTACGTTCAGGCCTTCTCAATAATTTTCAACAGCTCCAGCAGCAACCCATGCAAACTAGTGCTGGTCCTATTTATAGGTGCAAAGGGCATGAAAATTTTCCTCTAAAAGATTTCCTTTGAATAATAGAGAGGAAATGATGCTCCTTGATTCCTATGAGCTTCCTAGTTGCCTGCTGATTGGCTTAAGACAAGAAGGTATGGTGCTCTACCCCAGGAGATTTAGAAGTAGTAATCTGATTGGGTAGATGAATAAAGGTGATTGCCATGAAAGTTGACCTTTCCCATAAACGTAGGTTGACAAAACTTGTGTCCAAAAGGGCTGATCTGGTAAGTTCATGATGACAAGGACACTTGACTATCCCAAGAACCTTTTCAGACCTTAAAAGATGTGAATTTGGAGGTTTATAGTTCCATTTTTGGTTCTTTAGAAGTGGTTCAAAATTTGCAGAAGAATTAGCAAATTCTTCATCCATGGAGTCCTCAACTTGATCCGCCTAAATCCTTCCCAGACCCTTCAACTTCCCCTATAAAAGCCCCTTAGAAGCTTAAGGGGTGGGGCAAGCAACAGAGGAGAACAGACAAGCAACGCAGTGAGCAACAGACGCAGCAAGCAAGGAGTTGTGTGTGTGCGGTTGGCTTGTGAATCAGCTTATACATGCCGAGGGTATGTCGCTCGTACTCCCCTCACACAGTGTTTAGCCATGTCACACAAGTCTATTCCCACTACACATAAGACGCTATGATGATGACAAATACACCCTCACCATTGGGATTGCCCGTGTGTGCCAGTCTATGACGATCACACTTACACCATGACATTCTACCTCCTGCAGTCACCAGGCCCTGCCCGACTACTCGACCCGAGCTGCGCCTAGCCCTCGCCCAGTCACCGGCCAGTACCTCCTTCGGTCATCCAGTCTAGCCCTCCCTCAGTGAATCGGGCATGGCCCTTGCCTCGAGGAGAGCCCCTATAAAACATGCGGATGTTCGCCTTACCACGCATTGACTCGGGGACCAACCTCTTTGTCAGAATTACCCCGTGGCTTGCGCCAGTTGTACCCCAGCCGCTATGGCCCACTTGTAAAGCCCATGTGGCTCTCTTAAATTATATTACCACCTAAATGAATCTCTCTGCATCCATGTTCAGGCCCCAACTCCCCCCGCACCACTCGGTGTGTCTGTCAAACACCTCTGGCCCCAGTAAATGTATCCCAATCGAACATGAGACCATAGTTGCAGAATTCTCCCAGCCCTTCACCCATGGCTTCAGATACATACAGGCTCCTCTTCAACATAGAACGAAGGTGTTCAGATTCAATCTGATGTAAATAAACACCGATTGCTTGCGATCAGTGAGGAAAGATGTCCAGTACATGACTCCCCACAATCGCCTGTGCACTCACACCTATGGAACCTCCCTTCTCTCCACGTGTCGCCCATCTCTCGACCGCACGTGCCGTGCCCTGGCGGTGCTTCCCAGTCAAATCTTGGTCCCATGGGTGATTGCCGAGAAATCGATTGGCACGCCCGCATCCCAGTCACATTTCCCCAAAACTTGAAAATTGCCCATGCCACTCAAACTTTCCTCGACTTTCCGTAAAATGTGAGTGCCCGGTGCTACCTTGAGAAGGATACGGCCATGGGAGGGGACACCCAAGATACATCAAACTCTGATGCCTCCCCTAGTGCCTTATCCCGTACCTCAGTCTGGTCACCGAACACACACTCCCGCGCCAGGGGCGGCCGATCCCAAGGGCATTCCCCCCGAGGGTCCTGGACTTGTGACCCAATGCATGAGAACATTGCTCTGAGTGTATGCCTAGTTGTGAGGTAGTCAAAGTTTGCCTTTCTAAGTTAGGTGCTTGTAATATAGCTAAACCTAAGGATAGGCATACAAAGATTTATGAGATCAACTATCTAGTTGAGACAGGTATTATTATCGGCTATCTTATCGAGAGATAGGTGTATGATATGAGATAGTCAGTACTTTTATACTTAGTATTTTTCATGTTTTCTGTGTACTCATTATACAAATTTTCACAGTTCATTAAAGTTGATATAATGGAATTCAAAGTGTCAACAATATTAATCAAAATATCACCATTATAACATGATCTTTGATAAAATGATGGCATACCTCTATATGCTTTAACCTGGATTTTTGTGACTAAACCTCGAGCTGACAAAACTCAAGTCCATACCTGCCAGTAGACAGAAGCACCACCCACTAGAAGAACGGCCGGATGCGTCCCCTGACATCTTACACCGCGTCCCATGTGTCTTGCTACGACGCCCCGGGCATGAGACACAGACACGCAAAGTAACCAGAAGTACCACAAAACAAGGACTAGCTGAGGTCACACTCGTCAGCATGGGTCTGACACCCACAGCCTCATGTGCACACTCAGACCATACGTCCTAGGCCTATCCTCTAGCAGGTAATTCCCCCTAAGCCCTGACTCGACTGTACGTAGGGGCCGTATGGTAACCAGCCTACTCACCGTCTCGCTCGAGTCAGTCGCTCCACCACTCTAGGGTGGGTCAGTACACGCATGCCGTAAGAAGGCTATGACTAGTGGATGTATTACCGGATGTAAGGACCGACTCACGGAAACCATCATCGAAGAAATGGGACTGTACACACTCGGTGCAGCACAGAGCCTGACGGTCCAACCTTGGGCAGTCACAGGCTCTTGCGGTCTATCTCTGGGCCATCACAGCGGTCTAACGGCCCAACTCAGGTGCGTCAAACACTCAGTGCTAAACCGGCTGTGACGCGCCAACCCTGGTGCATTACAGTCTCTGACGTACCCAGCCCAGTGCGTCAGAAGATGAGAAGAAACCAACTGTGACGCACACCGCTCGAGGCATCATAGCCTCTAACGGACCATCGCTGGTGCGTCAGAAGATGGAATGAAGCTGGCTGTGACGCACACCCCTTGGGGTGTCACAGCCTCTGACGGCCCTACCCAGGCGCGTTAGAAGTTGGGTACACGTCAGCTCTGACACTCCCCCACAGGGCTGTCACAAGGCTCTGACGCCCCACCCTAGGTGCGTCAGAAGCCTTAACCACCAATGGTCAAAAACCCCAACGGTCAGAAGCCACAATGGTCGGATGCTAATGGTCGGATCGTTACTCTGACAGTCTAGCCTAGGCGCGTCATACGCCCTGGCGGTCTATCACGGGACCGTCAGGCCCATGGACCACCCTATTGGCAAAACAGTGCCATGTGACGCACCCGCCGTGGGGCATCACAGGCTGTGATGCACCCACCCTGGGGCGTCAAAAGCTGTGATGGTCTCTGGAGGGACCGTCACACCGTCCCGGTGGCGAACCGGTGGGAAACTACCCAAAACACCAACCACGCCCCCATACCTCCATGGGAGAGGGGGAAAACGATGGGGAAGCCCCCAAATAACTCCTAGCATGCATCTACTGTCTCGGATCGGCCAAAAATGTGATGAATCGGTGGATCGACTCACAACCCCAAAAGCATTATTTTTTGCCCTAGCCCACTTAAAAACACCCCTCTTAGCTCCCTCTCGGCCTACATATCTAGGGAAATGGAGGGATGAGCATAGGGATTCATCCTCCTACCTCAATAGAGCGAATGCTCTGTCGAATCGCTGCCGAAATCAAGGAAGAAGCTTTTAAACCCTTGCACACCCCACCTCATGCCGCGAAAAGCATGTCCCCACATCCGCCTCGTCGTCGCCGCCACTGCCACGCCGTTGCCGGAGTGAAGGAGGCCGCGCCATGAATGCCCGGGGAGGAAGGAAGTCGTGGTTGGGAGAGGAGGCGCTCTCCAATGGGAAGAAGAAGAAGAAGAAGAAGAAGAAGAAGAAGAAGAAGATTTAAACTACTACAGAGTCTAGTACAAATAATGTACAGTATACTTGGAAGGAAACGTACTCAATGCCGAGTGAACACTCGGCCCGATGAGCTGGCAACTACGAACCTCCGCGCTACACCTCCGAACCTCGAGGAGGAACTGCCGCACCTGAAAGTAGGGGGTGAGCCTCATCTCATTGGCTCAGTAGAGGTCCTGCGGAACCCGAACCGTAAAACAACGATGGCAAGGAATAGCACTAACAATAAGACAAGAACAAGAGCAATAGCCGTAGGGGTAACTGTAAACGCAACTGCAATAGCCGATAAACCACGGCCCTATAATCTACTCCTATCGACACGTAAGGTAAACCTCGATCTCACAGTCGGGGGACCACTAGACTAACAGAAAAACCCTGGCTATGCTACAAGAAGAATCACCACGACACCTCTATCATGGAGGCCTATCGCCGCTGACTAAGGCCTAGCCCAAGACCACTTGGTCTGGGAACACAGTTACTACCTCGCCGTCGTGAACCCTATATCATCTAGGGAAAATCCACGGTAGCCTCTACCGGAAACCCTAGACCTCTACATAGGGAAAATATGAGGAAACTTCCCGAAAATCACGTCTCATAGATGAGAAAGTAAACCTCGAGTCAGGAGAGTCTCATCACGTGACGGAAGTACCTACCACTAGAAGTAAGTCCGGATGCATTCACTAACCTCTTAGTCTACGCCTCAGGTGTCTCCCTACTGATCCAAGGCGGACACTAAGACACCATATAAGTAACCATAGAAGAAGGGTCTAGTCGGGGCCGTACTCGCCAGCATGCATCTAAAGTCTCCGACCTTGTGTGCACACATTAACTGAATGCACTATGTCAGGCCCTCTAGCTGGTTTTCCTCCCGACCCAGACTCTCATCGCTACAGTGGGAGGCCCTATGGCAACTAGCATAGAAATCGTTTCTCTTGGGTGTAGCTCTCCACCTACTCCCAAGTGGGTTAGCAAACGCGTGCCCAGGTAGGCTACAACTAGTGGGGGCCACTAAGCGTCTGACTCTCGATGGAAACCACCAGAATACGGATAGGCTACACACAAGCCTATCATAATTTACATAGAACACGAGTGGTGCGATGCCACAGGACTCTGGGCAGTACACTAAACCTATTAAACCCTATATCCCTTGAGTCACGAGACTCATGTTGAGGCCGTTGCATAGGATAGCTCCTTGCCATCAATCTTGCCTATCCCTAGGTCAAAAACCATGGTAAAAAATTTATGAGGTAGCTCACGACCGTCAAACCTAATCCCTTTCTAAAGGGAAGCTAAGAAACCCTCCAGCCCCAAGTTGGGTCATGAGACTCATAGTTCTCAGGCCATATGCGTGGCCCACATGGAAACCACTTTTCGTGAAAGCTAACGACGTGCGGGAATGGCCTTCCGCACTCACACTGACACACGGCAGCTCGATTAAGCGTAACACTAAAGCTCGGAACACAAGAGGGTCACATGGACCCTTAAAACCCACGAGCATGCTAATCAAGGTTACACGGTACCTCCAGACACCCAAAAACATGGCCATGGTCCCCACAGGGTGTCTGGGACAACCACGGGGCCACAAGTTGACCATTGGGTCTCAACCGGGTCGACCGGGGGCCAAAACAGGCTGAACCTCTACATTTCAGTCAACCAACCCACATCGGTCAATGTAACCCAGGTGTTCGAACATGGATCTTGGTTGTCAAGATAAAAGATGAAGAGGTATTAGTTATAAAGTAAATGAGAAGCATAACCACAAGTTCTATCTTAATTGTTTCAACATATTCAGTTCTGTCAAATGAGTGCACACATTTTTTGCAGAAGCATCGATGCATAAATGAGATGCCTCAGCCTGTATAACTAACCCATGCAACATGTTTGAGTAAAAGTATCAACCTCTAATGTAACACAGGTAGACCTTAATGAAGGTGTATCGACCTATCTTTATAGTGAATACACAAGGTACATCGACCTTGATAGAGATGACTTCTATCTTACTGACTTTATGCTGCAGAGACTAACAGACTTGCATCGACCTTTCCAATACATGCATCGACCTTATGCTCCAGTCGCTAGGTCACTAGCATTGACCTTTCTCCAACCGCTAGGTTGCTAGTATCAACCTATGTACAAGGTGCACCGACCTTATAGCATAAGTTGTGAATCAAGGTGCATGAGGTGCATCGACCTAAATAGTGTGCTATGTTCAATGTGCACTGACCTGACTATGCATTCTGTGTATAAGGTGCATCGACCTTTTAGACTAAAATGCATATGTGCATCGACCTTCTACACTCAGCGGCATTTGTGCATCGACCTTCTTGGTCTATAACACATATGTGCAATGACCTTCTAGACTCAATGCCATATATGCATCGACCTGGTAGTCCAATGAAATGGAGGATGCATCAACCTTATAACTCAGCACTTATGCATATGCGCTGACCTTATAGACGTAGAGTTAACATGTGCACCGACCTGCCTGTCTCAATGTGTGAATGTTCATCGACCTTCTAATGCACCAGTATAAGCATGCATCGACCTGTAAATGACCAGAGACTCAAACTGACTGAAGAGAGACTACAAGACATTAAATGACTGTGGCTATCATTAAAACACAATCTGTTGCCAACATCAAAACACCTCATCAAATCTAGAGGAGACACAACAATGTGTACACGTGGTCAGGGGCATTTGGATGAGCACCGATGGGCGTGACCCTGACTAGCCACTCGTTACTATTATTTCTTGTACTTGGTACAGTGTCTCAGTCACCGTGTTCGAGGTAAGTGTGAGATGCTTGAGGCGTAGTGTAAGACGTTAGTGGATGCATATGGTTTTGCTTCTAGTGAGGAGGTGCTTATGTCACATGACACGTGACTTGTGATTTTGTGACCGGTTCTCCGTCATTGTTGACGTAGTGCTTCTATTAGTCTGTGCTTGGCTTCACCCATAGTCAGTGTAGCATACACGACATTGAGGTTGTGTGTGCGCCGATGTTTTGGGTGTGTTTCCCACGTCTGAGATGTCATGATGTGAAGCCTACACGTTCGTTGTAGTAGGACGTGTTCTGGCAATGTAATCAGAGATTCTTTGTGTCAGCTTGGTGATTCCCAACTGTATATCTGGGAATCTATGTTCTTACCGATTAGGAGTAGTTTAGAGGGCCGAGGTCTTATCGATTTTCATGGTTTGTTCTGTGCGGCTTTCCTCTTTACTTCCATTGTTCTTACTCCTGCTCCTACTGTTACTCTTGTTGTTGTTACTACTGTTACCACTTTGGTTTCTTGGTGGGGATCTGCGGGACCCCTATTGAGCTAGTGACACGAGACTCACCCCTGACTTTTCAAGTGCCCGTGACCCGTGGGTGTCTGTTGACATCCTATGAGGGCAGTGACCATGATGGGATGGCCAGGAGTACTTGTGCATGCAGTGTGTGTGTCAGTGTGTGTCTGTGTGTATGTGTCGTGTCGGGTTTCGGTCAACCCGGTGAGACTAGGGGTTGACAGGTGGCCTTGTCTGTGTCTCAGCAGTTCCATCCAGCTTGAGACAGTGTTCTGGATGCCTCGAGGTACTATTCTAGCTCGGTTTGCGTGTCTAGGTGTGTTGAGGATTCTCGATGTTTTCTCGGGTCTCCGTGAGTCATTTCCTGCAGAGCGTCGTTTCCTCTGGCTTAGGAGTAGACCAATTGGTGACTTGTTTTGCTGTCTGTGACGATCTTGCCTCCGAGTCGTCTGACTCAAGGATCGTTACATGAGTAGGTATAGTTGCCTTGTCCTGAGTCTGTCGGCAGTTTCTTGAGCTGCCATTCATGCTTCAGAGCACGTGCGATAGTGCTCTCTTATCTGTCAGTACTTTCGCACTCTTGTTTTGAATCTCTGTGTCTTGTGAGCCTCCACTAGTCGTAGCCTTACGGCATGCTTCGGCGTGACAGCTCTTGTAGTGGGGCACTTTTCCAGTTTACGGTTCTTAGGCTAGTTCCATGGGCCCCTCGTCAATCGTAGCGTCCTTCGGAGGGTGAATACTAGCTAGAGGCCTGGCTTAGACGATAGCCAGTGTGTACACACGTGGTTAGGGGCTTTGGACTTGCGTCGTCAGACGTGACCCTGACTAGTCGCTCCTGTTATGGTACTGTTCTGGTTCTGACAATGTCTTTGTCTCGGCCTAGTCCTTGCGGTAGGTGACGTGGACAAGACGCTAGTAGGCGTAGCATAAGACGTTAGTGGATGCAGCTGGCTGTTCTTCTGGTGGTGAGGCACTCTAGTCACGTGGCACGTGGCTCTTCACGGTTCCTTTCGCATTCTTGTACGTCGTGACCTCCCGGGTTAGCCCTCTCGTGGCTTTTCCCGAGGTTAGTGTTTGTAGCCTGCACGGTGTTTCGATCGTGTATGGAGCAGTGTGCACGACATCCTAGTCGTGTCATCTGGGTCTAAGTCTGTCTAGGTTTTCCTAGGCTTTGTCAATTATTCTTGCAGGTCTTCGTTTGGAGCCTGGCGTCGTGTCGACAGTTCGGTAAGCTTCTGACTTTTCTTAGTTCTGAGTTCACCCTTCTGTCTTTGTTTGGTGTAGTGTCTGCTTGGAGTAGTTTCGGGGGCCGAGGTTAGTTCGATAGTCATGCTCGTCTGGTACGGCTTCTTCCCTTTCCTTTTCGCTCCCCTACCTCTTAGCTTATTCCCTACTCTTGCTACCCTTTCTTTACAGCTTTGTAGTTTAGTTTCCTACTTTACTACACATGTTGCTTACCTGTTGTTTACTTGCTATTTTAGCATGTTACTGTGTGTTTTTCAGTGGGGATCCGCATGACCCCTACTGAGCCAGTGACATGAGACTCACCCCTACTTTTCAGGTGGTTATCACCGTCGTCGTTCATTCCACTTCCGTGGTTCTTGGAGTTAGCGTGCTCGTAGTGGCCAGCTGGTACCTTCATCGAGCTTCCCCTGACTTTCTAGTACGTCTTTACTTTTCTGATGACTATACTTGGCACTTGTTGTCTTTCCTTTAGACTTGACTCTGGGCTATACTTGTTCAATTTAAACTGTTAACCGCCGAACTCCCTCCGACCGCCGGAGCCAACCCCCTCCACCTCTCCTTTTCTGCTACGTGCACACGCACACCTCCCTACTCTCCCCGGCCAACCCCCGCGTGCACACCCTGCACCTCCCCACACACCGCAGCTCCCCACCGGCCTCCCTGCACTCACCCTCTCACACTCCCGTCGACCGCTGCGAACGCCACCCCACCCCCCTGCGAACTCATCCTCTCCCAGAACCACCGTAGCAGCCCACTCCGGCCACCTGCCGACCCCGTCGCACCGTCCCCACTCCCTTTCCTCACCCTCCGCTAGCCCTCCCCCACCTGCTAACGGCCCACGCCGCTCCCGTCAGCCATCCCGCCGGAGCCCCCCTCTCACCCCCACACACCACCTCCACCTGCACCGGCGACCGTCCCCTCTCCCCTCCTACCGCACTCCCCTCCCTAACCGCGACCGACTCCACCCTCCACCGGACGCCCTCCACCGACGCTGCCACCCCCCCTGTTGCACTACGCCGCCACACCTGCTAACCCAGACGCCACCGGTATCCCATCCCCGTCACCTCCGGCCACCCATTCACCCTTCTCCACCGGCCACTGCCACTCCCCCTCCCACTGCCGTCACCTCCCCCCGGTGGTACCTGCTAAACCCCACCACGCAACCACCCCACCCCGTCCAACCTCCTCGTTCGCACCGCGAAGCCTTCCCCTTGTCACTGTCGCCCCACCGCATCACCGTGCCCACCATCGGCAGCCACTCCACGAGCAGCTCCCGCTCCTACCACCGTGAACCGCACACCTCCCTCACACTCCCACCGCCCCTCACTTCGCCCACCGCGAGCCACCCATCCCTCTCACCTTCACCCCAACCGACACCACGCCTGCGAGCTCCCCGTCTTCTCCGATGAGCCTCTCTGGCCACGCCCACGATGGCCTCCCCCACCATCTCTCTCCCTCTGTTCCTCCCACCGTGTAGCCTCCCCCCCTCTCTCACACACTCGCACGCACCCAAGCCCACCTCCATTCCTCTCCCCACAGCAGACCCGTCGCCGGTCCTCACTCCCTCTCCTTCTCCCCACAACACCTCCTGCCCACGACCACGCCATCACCGTCCTCATTGCCAACCCCGACTCCACCGGACACCCTCCACTCCTCACCGCTGGTCGCCCCTCCGGCCACCTCCACACTGCAACCCGCCGCAACCGCTCACACCGTCGCACCACCCCGACAACCTCCCATCGACGAGCCCACCCTGTGCCACTCCTCTCTGCTCCCAAGAACCCGGCAACCCCCATGTCGCCTGCGAACACCGCCGGCCTCCCTCTCTCTCTAACTCATACTCACGCACACACGCATGGCGCCCCTCCCTCTCTCTCTACCTCCATCGTCCTCTCTCTCTCTCTACACATATTTAATATATATATTATTACTATTAAACCCATCTCTCCCTCTCCCTCTCCCTACCTCTCTCTTCTCTTCTCTCTCTCCCCTGTCGCATCTCTCTCCCTCTCACTCTCACGTTCTCTCTCTCTCATCTCCCATCTCCCTCTCTCTCTCTACCCCTCACACACTTATCTCATTTCCATTTGACTTTTTATATATGTGATATTATTGCCCTTAAGTCCTCTCTCTCCCTATACTTCCATTTTCCCTCCCTCTATTTCTATTATTACTTTTAAGCCCTCCTTTTCTTTCACCATATCCCACCTTTGTTTGTATTATTATTATTATATATATACATATATATATATTATGGTTCTCTAAAAAATGTTAAAAAAGGGAGGTTCTCTCTTCTCCCCCCTCATCTCTCTCTCTCTATCCCGTACGTACATACGTGAGTTTAATATGTAATATATATATATTGTTATTTTATTTTTATTATTAAGTTTCCATCTGTATCTCTCTCCATTTTTGTACTCCTCTTTCTCCTTTTATTTTACTCTCTTAAAAGATTGCTCTTAAAAGAAAATAAAAAAAAAGAGAAGTCTCTCTCTCTCTCTCCCTCTCTCTCTCACGCGTGGTGGCATCGACACCAGGGAGGTCCTGCCGCGTCCCCGAGCGTTCAGGCATACGAGGAGGGTCGTTCCGGCACGTCATCCGCCCGCGTCGTCATCGTCTTGGAGAAGCTCCCGCCAAAGCCCGTCGCTGTCATCATCAATAAACATTTTCTCACCCTCTCCTTCTTTCTCGTTTATTCATGTAGTATTTGCATGCATCGCATACCTTTGTTTGTAATCATCTTCTAAGTACAACTCTTGCACAAATTCACATTGATCATGCCATTTGTCTACCTTTTATGTCCTAAAGGGGTTTCAAACAACACCAACTAGGTACGTGTTTGAACATGGTTGTATCACTTTCATTCCAATGGACTAATACTGCACAATTCCCACTCTAATCCGTTTATTATTTGTTTCGTCCTTTTTTTTGCAAGGGTAACCCGAAGGAAAGCCCTCTTCGTCGGCCGGCCGAAGGGAGAGGAAGAAGGAACTCACACAATCTCCCAGCCCGGAGATGAACGCGATCGATCATTCCCCATCTTGAGGTACACCAGCTCTGGCGATCACACCCCATCATTTGGCTTGTATTTTCATTCCTTAGTTTATTCGTTCTCGTCCTCACCCGCCCGGAGGTTCACTCCCTGTGGCGGTTCCCTTCCCCTTTTGATTTCACTACGCCCCTCCCCATCTTAATTCCGGTCAACAAGCCCCGTCGACGGAACTAGTTCCTCGCGGTGGCCTAATTGTCTAACCATTAAAGCCGCGTCGACGGAACTGGTTCCTCGCGGTGACCTAACTGTCTAACCATTAAAGCCCCGTCGATGGAACTAGTTCCTCGCGGTGGTCCGACTGACCGACTAATAAAAACCCAGTCGATGGAACTGGTTCCTCGCGGTGGTCCAACTAGCTGACTAATAAAAATTCCGTCGACGGAACTAGTTCCTCGCGGTGGTTCGACTGACCGACTAATAAAAATCCCGTCGACAGAACTGGTTCCTTGCGGTGGTGCAACCGATTGACTAACAAAAACCCCATCGACGGAACTAGTTCCTCGCGGTGGTCCAACTGACTGACTAATTAAAACCCCACCGACGGAACTGGTTCCTCGCGGTGGTCCAACTGACTGACTAATAAAAACCCCACCGACGGAACTAGTTCCTCGCGGTGGTCCGACTGACTGACTAATAAAAACTCCGTCGACGGAACTAGTTCCTCGCGGTGGTCCAACTGACCGACTAATAAAAAACTCCGTAGACGGAACTAGTTCCTCGCGGCGGTTCCCCCTTTTACCATTTGATTTTTACTTATAAGATCGCGCAGGGAACTGGTTCCCGCACCGGTTCGAACCTCACCCGCGTGGAGGACCACTCCCCACAGCGGTTCCCCTCCTCTCGTTTAATTTCTGTTCTCAAGACCACGCAGGGAACTAGTTCCCGTGGTGGCTCTTACTTTCAACCCCGTAGACGGAACTAGTTCCTCACGGCGGTTCCCCCTTCACCAGTTAATTCCAGTCATTTCTTTTCAGCAATCTAACCACTAACTCTAACACTAACTCTATAAACCCCGTGAATGGAAGAAGTTCCTCGCGGAAGTTCCGTATTATAATTGTTCAAATTCTGTGTTTTTTTTTCGTCTCGTATGTTCCTGTTCAAACCCGATAATGGTCATTTCCCCTCTTCTCTCCACCAATAACATTCTTTTCTTCTCTTTCCCCTCTCTCCTAAACCAAAATCAACACCCCGTGGTGATTTAGTTCGTTCACATCCGGGTCACTCTTTTCTTCTCCCCACATTCTCTCCCTAAACACCCATAATAATCATCCACCCGTTTCCAGGGGCGACCCCGTCGTCCACATCTAAGGGGCCATTCTTAGTCGTTACCTCTCTTGATCACTTACATCACTCATCATTCATCGATCCTGTTCCGTCGTTACATCTTCTGGCGATCACGGTGGGACCTCTTTTGCTTTCCTCTCGGTTACCCTTGTGATTTCGGCACCCACGTGTGCCCCCTCCAATTCGGCACCCACGTATGCCCCTCCAGTTCGGCACCCACGCGTGCCCCTCCACTTCGGCACCCACGCGTGCCCCTCCACTTCGGCACCCACGTGTGCCCCTCCATTCGGCACCCACGCGTGCCCCTCCACTTCGGCACCCACGTGGTTCCAAGTGATATCAGGTATATTTGATAATTTATCGGGTATATCTATTATCCGGGATCCGGGTCGTTACACCTGGCATCATTAGACTTGGGAGTTTCAGGGGACAGCTCCATTCCCTTCAGGGTTTCAGAATTAAGGGCTGAGGTAGACCTGGCCAGAGGTTCTGCATTTGTACCTACTGCGGTGATGACCATTGCACCTGAATCCGCGGTCCCTGTAGTAGCAGCCATGGAAATTGAACCTCTATCTCTTTAGGCCGTAGCCCCTGTGGTCCCCTCAATGGCAAAGGTGGTTCGGAAGAGGAGGCTGTGCAGGAAGCAACTATTGCAGCAACCGGTCTATTACCGATAACTAGCCCAGAAGCAGATTCCATGGTTTCAGTATCAGAAGAAGTGGTGCCCCAGGAGGCAAGTGTTGAGGACACAGGCCTTATGCCAAAAACTGACAAGGAAGTAGCTCCATTACCCCCAAGCTCCCCCTCTTTGAGTATTCAGGCAGCAGTCCATGAAGAGGTAGCAGCGGAGGAGGCATCAGCCTTGAAGGAAATTATAGAAGGGATCCAGTCAGTTCCCCCAACAGCTCTCCCATCCTCTTCCTCCAGGCCGGATGTCGCACTATGGGCGGATATTGATAATGAGGTGACCTTTGAAGTCGCCTCGTCTGTTTCCTTCAGCTTCGCCTCATCTGAAATCTTTGTATGGCAGAACTTGGACATGCTGCGCCAGGGATAACTTATCTGCAACTGAAGGAGATAGCCAATTGCTTCACCGCTGGTTTGTAGGCGATGGGCTATCCCTTAGAAACATGGGCTCAGTGTGTCTTCCTACTGCTCAAGTTTGTACATCGCTCGGACTTCTTGACGTGTGTCATGAATGACAGGCTAGCTACTTTCAAGTTGTAGAGAGCGGAGTGCAAGTCCGAGTTGGGGAAAACAAGTTTTGCCCTTCGGGAGCATCAAGGCCAGCTGGAGGCTTTGACTGATTGGGAGCAATTTATATGTGACCGGATAGGCGTGCTTGAAGCGAAGCTAAATGATCTCTGGGCTAAGTTGTCGTGGGTAAAGACTGCCCGACCATAATTTGCCGAAGAGGTAGCTCTGCTGGAGGGACAGGTGGCATCTCTTCAGGACGAATCCATTCGGATCCAGGAGGAGGAGGCTCACCTGTACGAACTAGGATCTACTCCATATGTAGGCCTCTTGGACCTTGAAGACATATTTCGGCGTCCGTAGACGTCGTTTCCTTGTACACACCTCCCTCGAGGGTCGCATTTGTATCATCTTCTCTTCGTAATGAAAAGGGCACTTTATTACAACTTCATGTGTATATTTCTTTTTGTGTTTCTATAAGGGGTTGGTGGTGGTTTGGCAATCCTCTCGCAGATAGCCCGTGTTTAGCAGGAGAGCGTCAGCCGTTCTAGGGAAAGGATGGGGGACTCACTCCACCGTGTAACGGTACCCGGAGGGTGCTCAAACTGGACTTTCGGCCATGTGTACCGTGAGTGGGGCTGTTCATAGAGGTGTAGATGGGGGCTTTAGATCATCATCAGGAACAGGCGAATGGTCTATTCCGAGTAGGTTTCAACATTGGTCAGGGCAATGCACTAGTCGATCGGTAGCTAGTCTCATCATCGACATTGGGTTTATATCGATGCAACAAAATATTGGTAGGTCTCATCAGAATAGACAAATATTATTGCTTCTGCTATATCTGTCAGTTCAATGTACCCCTCACGACAATCCTTTATCCCTTTAGGGGCTTTTCTGCCCTTGGGAGGCCTCGCGGGTTCCAAGTGATATCGGGTATACCTGGTATCTGGGATCCGGGTCGTTACACGTCGTCTCAACTTGCATGGTGGGGTTGGTTGGGTCTTCCACCATGGGCCCTTAGGTATGTGGCTACCCCTTAAATCCTACTTTTAATTTTTGTATTTGATCAATACTGAAATTTCCCTGGTATGTGTCGTAGGTACCTCTTCCCCTTTGGAAGAGGGTGAGATGCCTCCCGACATTGCTAGAGATGTAGGCAGGGAGCCTACAACTGTGACTTCGACTAGGGAGGACGAGGAGATTATCGACATAGAGGGAATCTCTGACAAAGGTGCATCAACTAGTGAGCTTTGTTCAAAGTCTTTGACTGGCCAATTTCATTCTTTCTGGGGTCAGGTTATGCTGACGCTATTATTCTGGTGGTTTACAAGGGGTTCTTGTTCCGCCACTTTTGGCACTTCCTCAGGGGCTTCCCCGGGCAGCGGGAGCCTTGCTATGGAGACGGAGGAGAGTTCACGCACTTCCTCCTCTGGGGCCTCATCTGATGAGGGGGCAGAGACTGAGGCTACTTCTGCAGGTGTGTGAGGCTCTTTCCTTCCCCGTTAGCACTTATTTATGCTTTCTGGCTGGATACCGATTCTCTTATTTTGTGTATAGTACCAGCGTCGGAGGAGGAGCGTGTACTAGCTCTCGTTGGGGGTGGCCGCGAGGAGCTTCCCATCTTGGCCATGACTACCGGAGAGGAGAGGGCTATGGCGGAGGGCTCCCTAGTCAACGAGGAGTCGTTGCCTTCCCCCACTCCGATGAGTGATGCCACGGGTCTGGGAGGGCCTATTCTAGGTAGATGTTGGGGACTTTTCTTAGGTTTTCCACCTTACTTTTCATGGAAAATCTCATATGTATTTCAGACTTTCCATTTGTTCTTTTTGGTGTCATGCAGCCTCCACTGATGTGTTAATGGAGATGGTCGATCCTTCCCTTAGCCTTGGGGTTGAGTGGCCTACCTTCTTCTTCGATTATCACCTTTGTAGTGGCGATGGGCTCGATCTCCTGGATCTCCAGGAGGTCCACAAACATTACCCCAAGAAAGTTGGGGAACCTAACCACCGGGGGGAAATCGTCAAACCGGGTCGGCACTGCAAGGTAGCCATGCTCGGCATGGCTCGGGACGATGAGCGGACCGAATGTAACGGCCATCAAATTCTTCAGAATTCAACCTGCAATTTCAAATTGTGAAAGATAGAATCTTGGGAAAAGGCTGCCGGGCCCCTAATCTTGGCGAGAAGATGAAAGAAAGTTTTTGTCTCACCGAGCGTGCCAGACTTATGGACGCACTTTTTTTATCTCATGTATCATATGTATCATTTTATCTTATATCGGTTTATTAAGTGCGAGGGTGTGCTAGTGACATGGGTGACAATATGTTTAGGCTCCGAGACTGGAGTGGTCCAGAGCCAGTGGTGCACACCTTCTGACTAATCAGACGATTATGGATATCGGGTTTGGACTAGAACCCGCTGTGCCATAAAGGTCACGACGTTAATTACATCCCCTCGGAGAGAGGGAGACCTTTGATTAATTGCCAAGATAAGGGGCCCTATGGCCTCTCCCTTGGCTGGTCGACCAGCACACCCCCATCCACATCCCTTGGCCAAGCTGCGCACCTAGCCAGCCCCAGCCATCTCCCCTTCATCCCCAGCGCCAGCTCTGCCCTCCCTTGCACTTCTCAGCCGTCCATCAACCCCAAACATCCCCCTCCACCTTCCACAGCCATTAGCCCCTAACCCCATTACAATCCCATCACCCCTTACCACCACTAGCAACATCTATCACCAACCTGCCCAGCCCAGTTCGCAGGCAATAGTAGTGGCACGAGTTGCAGGCTCATCCCCAACATCACCTCAAGGATTCGAGTGGCATATCTTATATTGGTGGAAATCTCATCCAAGCAGCTTCGCAGGCAAGGTGGTCCCGCCTCCATCCGACGTCCGTGCTGTCTGGAGGAGTCATCCTTGCCAGACTGTGTCAACTGTCTCTGGCAGATAGCCAGAGATGACTTGTAGCAGCTCTCATGATCGGATCAATGAGGATCTTGGTGCTCTGTTTGGCTGGAGCAAATCACTACCAGTCCTCTGTCCAACGTAACAAGCGGAGAATCGATCGGAGTTCGGAGCCCCCCATTCCAATTTTTCTCCCCTAGGTGCGCAGATCAGTCCAGTCAGGACCTAAACAGACACCCCTTCACTCAGCGAGCTCTATCTCTCTTCCCCGACCTCCTCTGGCATTCTTTCTGGTTGCTGCTCGAAGAGGATCCGACCACGAACGCTGATGTTCTAGTCCCGCCATATTCAGACACTGGGAGCATTCGTGGTGACCCTGTCTTCCTGTGATAGCATTCTGGGATCAGTCAGATCCAGAGTGGAGTGGTCCAGTTCCAGAGCCTGCCCTGGCCTTCGATGTCATCTGGAAGTTCCACAAAAATTCAGGAGCCCTCCTGGATCAATCAGCAAAGAGTTGGCACTAGTTTCAACAACTTCCAAGTCCGGTAGAGCCCGTGGCAGTGTCAACGGCGATTGCCTATCAAGCAGTCACAGAAGCAGGCAGAACCGGTAAAGGGGTCAATTGGCTTCCTCTTTAGCTACCCTCCCTACCCCGCCTGGCCAGCTTAGCGCCCCTCCCTACGTGGAGGTAGTGTTTGATTGTAACATTAATCTCCCCACCCCTAGTTCCCCCTCTTGCGTGAGGAGTAGTTCATGTAATCTATTAAACAGGGAGAAGCTTCATCATCGACGCAGTGTGTGGGGAACCTACACTTCCCCGCTCGCCCTATCTTTGGCCGGGATCGACATCTTCACGCCGATCAGGTGAGCTCCTGACCACACTTCTTTGCTGGATTAATTTTGCTTGCTTAGTATTGAATCTTAGTGGCATCGGTCAGCGAGTGAGTGCTCAGACTATATTGCAAATTACGCGAGTCACCTCTGTGGGTGAGTTGCGAGAGAAACCTTACATCCCACACCCTCGGCATGCCGGTTGCCTACTGACTTGGGTATCCCTGGCCCATTGGGTCCTTCCCAAACTTGCCAAGCCCTTGGAACCTTAAGGTCCGACCTCAGACCCTCACCATCATCGCCAGTCCACCTACAGACCCGGGTGTGCACGACGCGGGTGAATCCGCTTGAGTGAGTACGTCGTTCAGTTCGTGCTTGCTTGCTAGGTCCAAGGAGTGGTGTCACATCATGTCACCTCACCCACGGTCGCCTCCGTCTGTAGCCAGAGCCAAGAGGGTGAGATGCAGGTGATCGAAGAGCTCCTTGTTGAGCCAAGTGAAAGGGACATGGTGTATGGTGGTCAGATGATGACCCAACCCCGTGATGAGGGGATGTCCTCATCAGCTCCCTATATGTCTGTGCTACAAGATATTGTCGCGACATTGAAAATCTGACAGTAATTACTTGAGAAAATGAGGGCCTTCTTTCTGACTAGGGTGGAAGGGGCTCACAATGTTGCAGAACATATGCATCCTAGTTTAGAAAACATTACCACTAATCTAACACCTCCTAGGCCTGTCGAACAGCTGACGGATGATGCCCTGCCACCTCAGGCAGCCCCTAGAGAGGAAGTGCAAGGGGCTAAAAATGTTGAGCAAAGTATCCATCACAATTTGGACGTACCTGTCATCGATGTCCCACCTCCAAGGCCCCTTCGACAAAGTACGGATGATACTGTGCCATCTGAGATAGCCCTTGAAGAGGATGTGCAAGGCAATATCCAAGCTCAGGTGGAGGTGACCAATGGGCATGGTGACCGTCATCTAGGTGTCTTTTCTCAGTCCCTTCATCAACGGGATGAGAAGCTCGTGAGAAGACCAAGGGCACCGGCAAAGAAAAAAGTACGGGGGAAGACGAAGGTGCGTCTGCATTGATCATACTTCTTATAGTATAGAATCTAAGATTGGTATATTGCCATAAATGTAGAAAAAAGATAAAGCCGACATGATCAAAAAGCTCCTACAGTGTGATTGGATTTGCAAAGGCTGGCTGAAGCTGAGAGATAACAAGATTGTGAATGAATTCATTGCTGATTGTTCCTTGGGGGATATTGAGTAAGTTGTCCTCTTTTAGTTTCTGCAATTATCTTGATTTGCCTTACTCTGACTACCATAAAATTTTTTGTCCAATATAGTGGCCCCATATTTGAATTGACGAATGAGATTGTTTTGAAACGTCATCATGTCATTGATCTATTATACGGCCAAACGATGGATGATATGGTACTTTCTTTCATTAATTGTGTAATTTTACGCCTTGCCCTACCCTGAACTTGTGTTTCTACTACTAAGAGAATCGTGATTGTTTGCAGGTGATCGATGCCATGATCTACCTCCTCCACTCAAGATGCAATGAATCTGGCATCTTTCATCGGTGCGTTTGTTATCCCCCCATTGTAGTGAATCACATCAACAGCAAGACAATGGCCAATGACGAAAAAAATTAGGGACTTGTTATAGTGCTACTATGAGAATGGTGAATTATCACAACTGCATGAGAACAAGTATTTATTCCTCGTGTTACACTCAAGTAATCACTGGCATCTATTTGCTCTTGACACGAAAAATTGCCACTTTGTCTCATACAATTCCATGAGGCATAACCATCCATGATGGCACCACAAGAAAATGAGTACTTTTTCTTATCCATGTATCTATCTTAAAGATATTTATAATGTGTCTGGCAAATTATTCCTTAATAATGTCAAATATTTCATTTGCAGGCTGTAGTTGTATGGGGGTTACTGAAGGAATATGGGACATTCGAGGGAGTTGATGAATGGGACCTTGTGTTCAACAACGAATGTCCCCAATAGTCAGATGGAAGCCTCAACTGTGTAATTTATGTACGACAATATGCTGATGTATTGTCAAGGAAGAGGGAGATATCATGGACATTTAGTGACAATGATTGTAATATGTTTAGAGCACACAATCTCTCAGACCAATGAGGAGACCGGAGTAAGCAACAAAAAGTAAAGAAACAGACTAAAACTCTAGACATGGGACTCTTAGTCAACTAAATTAGGTGAATAAACTAGAGAGAACCTTCCAACTCTGAGTGGAATTGTTCCTCTTACTCAAGACATGAACGCATAATCATCCATTACTAGTGGGACATTTGTAGGCAAATCATGGGTCATAAATACTCAAAAGAATGCGTACAATACATGCTGGGCTAAAATAAAAGAAATCATTAAAATGAATGCAAAGAAAAGATAAAATATAAAATACTCGAGAATAGTAATGCTAGATCAGGGCAATTAGGGTCAGGACACCATCCGCAACCACGGCGTGTAAGATAGAACCATCGTCCCCTAATCTTCTCAACCTAACGGCCTATCCGATGATTAAATGCGTGCACCTAGATCATTATTATTTTTGTTAAAGGGGAACATCAGATCCTGGAACATGCGAGCAACCAACTGGTTCTCGAGATAATATAACATAACTACCATATAGTAATGCAATAAGGGATATAGAGATCGGAATACTTACCTGACTTACCTAACGGTGATGAAAGGCAAGTTGGAGTAATGCTGCAAAGAAATTATGAACAAGATCTTACAATATTTATCATGAATTAATCATCCAAACCAAAAAGATCTAACCATTAACTACATCATGCAGCCAAAGAAGGGCTCAAAAATATTATTTCAGCACGTGAACGGTCAAGGAAAGGTCACTCATAGCCCAGAACGGCCCGTCCCAGGCCATGTAAGCACAAGTAATTTGAACGCGGATGTGAAGATGCACGGCCTATTATGAGGCCGTCCCATGAACTGAACGGCCACACTCCAACCGCTCAATTGCAATGCACCGTTGGAGATTAAATGGCAGTCACAAAATCAACACATAAAAAAATAACACCAACGACACAAGGAGATCATAATTTAACAAAAATATAATTTTTATTGATATCAAGAATTTAATTTACAAATTTGACTCGACTTACAATAATGGACTCAATAAAGGAAAACAAGGAAAAGGGAAAGAACACGACTCACGACACTAACTAAACTCAAGAAAATAAGGAAAAAGACTCGGGTTTCTAAGCTCCAGGTCCACTCGATCACTTTGACCCATTCCCAATTTCGCGCGCTCCATCAATCGCATTACTTGAAAGATGTTAAAGAAGAGACGTTGAAGAAGAGAGTGAGCGGGAAGCTCAGTTGGATTTATATCTCTATCGTCAGGCAAAATTTAAGTAATTAACACTTTAATAATGTGGAAAGAACGATATGCATGAATGATACAAACAAATAAATCAGAGAGACGATAAACATAGCAGATTCATAATCAGAGGAATGGTAGAGAGTTGAATTGAAGAGATCATGTATATCATTTCAAGCGAGACATAAAGAACTAGCATCAAGTGAAATTATAACTAATCATGCACGAGTGAACGCCATTTAGCAAGTTGGCCATTTAACAAGTCAAGTCAAGTCGAGTCGAGTCACGTCAAGCAAGTACGTTCACGTATTCATGCATGTATATCAAAGTTTCACGAGAGTGTGGAATGTCGTAGACTTACATGCTAGCAAGTACTTCGAGGCAATGTCTTCCCATGTCATTAAAACTCCCCAGAGGCACTAGTACTTTTCAGGCGCTCTCCCGGACCAAGAATTTCAATCGGGCTCTCTCTTCTCTTTCTACATTCTTCTCTCTCTTTCCCAGATGTGGAGATTTTTCCTTCAGTAGGGATGAAGGACAATTGGATCTATATTTTTCTTTTGTCCTCCTCTCTTCTTTTCTATCTCACTCTCTCTCAGTCTTGATTCTTCGTCCTATTATTTGTTCGTACGAGCTCCTTCCTTTTATATATTAGCTTGTTGAGAGAATGTAGTGTGGAGACCACGCTTCCCACCCTGAGAATCTTCTAGAGCCGATCAGGCATCTGTACCATGTGTCATGGACTTGGACCCTCGGATCATGTGCCCTAATCCCCTTTCAGATCGACGTTCCAAGAATAACGAAATCCCTGTCATTTTAAATAACACTCAGTCAGCATAGAATAAGCATGAGGTTCGTATGCAGACACTGTACATGCACGGACTTATAAAAATGAATTGTGCACAATGTGCACAGACTTGTTTACAGGTATATGCAAGGACTTGAACTTAAATAATGTGCACGGATGCATAATGAACGAATGTGCACGGACTTGTTTACACGAGAATGCAAGGACTTGAACTCAAAAAATGTGCATGGATGCACAATGTGGACGGATGCACAATGTGCGAATGTGCAGAGAGTTAGTTGCGTGGAAGCCTAAAATCTGCATGGGTGCACAATGTGCATAGATGCACATTGTACATGGACTTGATTTCAATAAGAAATATGCACGGGGTTTAACATGCATAGACTATGTGAAGTCGTGCAAGGACTTTGTAAGGACATGCAAGGACTTAGTAAGGACGTGCAAGGACTTGGTGAAGACGTGCAAGGACTTAAGGCTGCTCAGACTTGGTATGCACGGGGCTATTCCTCCACGGACTTGAACAAGGCATGCACGGACTTATGTTCTTGACCAAGGCCAGAACATGTATGGACTTATATGCACGAACTTGCTATGCAGTGGACTATTCATCCATGGACTTGGACAAAGCATGCATGGACTTGCCATGCAATGGACTGTTCATCCTCGGACATGAGCAAGGCATGCACGGACTTGCCATGCAGTGGATGCAATGTCCACGGACCTGTTTAAGACATCCACAGACTTGGAAGAACAATGTGCACGGACCTATTTAATACATCCACGGACTTGTAAGAGTGTGCATGGACTTTAATCATGCGAGTCGGTGGAATGTGCATGGACTTAGAATGTGTAAGCCGGTGGAATGTGCACGGACTTTGTGTGTGTGCACGGACCATGCACGGACTTGCTAAAGTGTAGCTTGGACTCTACATGGCTAAGGCAGATGTGCCCTGACCTTGCTACAGTGTTTGCTCTGACTTGGATTGAGCCTAAAAATTGAATATGCATGGACTTGCTACAATGTATGCTCTGACTTGGACTGAGCCTAAGACTGTATATGCATGGACTTGCTACAGTGTATGCTATGACTTGGATTGAGCCTAAGACTCTATATGCAAGGACTTGCTATAGTGGTTGCACGGACCATGCACCGACTTAGCCTAGAATGCGTGCAACATGCTCGGACTTGCATCGAGCATATGCACTAACTCTAAGTGTATGCTAAGACATGCACAGACTTGTCAGGCGACACACAGACCCAAACGTGCATGGACTTGGACAATGTGCACGGGCTTTGAAGAAACTACGTGCACTGACTTAATGCCGACTATGGGAGACCCAAGTCTGACACTCGGTCAGGTCCCTGAGATTGGCAGCGGGTGTGGCGCGTTGATGACGCTAACAAAGATGGGAGCTGAGGGTGGCAGTGGAGCCGCCACGGGGACCACACCCAAGAAGTAGGGCGATCCGACGACCAGGATGAAACTGCCGAAAGCAATCGGCACCGCCAAGTAGCCCACCCATGCATGAGTGGTGATGACAATGGGACCGTAGGTGATGGCTGCCATAGCTGTTGATGAGTCGTACGAGTAGGGGTGACAGCAACTGACGGTCGTCGAGCACGATCCGACAACTGGAGGGTGAACTGGAAGGTGCTGGAAAGTGCGAGCTGGTGCTCTTCCTCTACCTCTCATGCAAGAAAGAAGGAAGGCAGGAGACGTCCCACCGGGTGTGCCATCCTTTTGTTCGCGCGTCGAGCGGGGTGGGTGTTTCCTCATTGGCGGCGGTGTGTGTGGTGACCGGAGTGAGGGGTCGGATATAACTACGAGAGAGATGTCGGAATATGGTGTGCTTTAGGCACCCCCTCTCATGGCCATATCGTCCTCAAAGTGGCACCGTGCACTTGCCTTTTACTAAAAGTCGAGGGGAGATCGAATGGCACGGGAGGTTTCCAGGTTTTAAGGGAAACGTGGCTGGGATGCGCGTGTGCCAGTAGATTTCTTGACAATCACCCATGGAACCGAAGGTTGACCGGGGAAGCGCCTCCAGGGCGCAGCATGTGGACTCGGGAGGTGAGGGACACGTGGAGGGAAGGGTCGGTCCCGTAGGTGCAAGTGCGCAGGCGACTGTGGGGAGTTGTATACAGGACGTCTTTCCCCACCGACCGCAAGCAATCGGTGTTTATTTACATCAGATTGAATCCGAACACCTTCGTTCCGCTGCTGAAGAGAGGTCGGTGTAGGCCTGGAGTCCTAGGTGAAGAGCAGGGAGCACTTCGCAGCTGTAGGTTCGCACTAGACCGGACAAGGCTGACTGAGGTCAGAGGTGCTGAGGGGTTCACGCTAGGTGACACAACAACAGAAGGTTGAGGGCCCAAACGTGGATGCGAGTGCATACGTCCCAATGGCTGTACAATTTCTGAGAGCTATATGGATTTAAAAGTGGGCCATAGTGGTTGAGGTACAACAAGCGCAAGCCACGGGACAATTCTGACACGGTGGTCGGTCCCCAGGTCAATGCGTGACAAAGCTGGTATCTGCGTGTTTTACAGAGTGTTCCTCTCATGGCGTGGGCCGTGTTCGCTCTGCAAATCGAGAGGCTTATGACTAGGTGACTGGTGAGTGCATCGACTGGTGCCTAGGCAAGGGTCAATCTCAGCTCAGATCGAGCAATCGGACATGGCCTTGTGAGTACTGGGAAGCGTGATGTCATGCATGTGCATGGTCACACTCTTGCCATAACGTCTCAAGCATAGTGGGCATAGACTTGTGTTTCATGGCCAAAGAACGAGCGAGAGAAGTACAAGCGACATACCCTCGACATCCTTAGCCAAAGACCAAGTCACCCACACACAATTCTCCTTAGCTTTGCCTTACTACTCGAAGACCTTGCGTGTCTGCCCTTGAAGCTTGTTGTGTTGCGTATCTTCTCTATATGTGTATCCCACCCCTTGGGGGCTTTTATAGAGAATCTGAAGGGTCATGGAAGGGTTTAGGCGGGCTAGGTTGAGTAAGATCACGTGGGCACATGATGACGATCCATCCGGGCTTCAAAAAATGTGGCGGGGTAAATGATGTCCCCATCATCATGAGATATCGATAGTTGTAAGGTATTCGGTACCTCCCCTGTCCATCACTGTGGCTGCGATGGAGGTCATCCAGCACTACCTCCTCGTATCCCTCGCCACTGATCGGTAGTCTGAAAATCCTAAACAGAGACCACAAGTCCAATGAAGTCTCTCCCTCTGCAGTAGCCACTGTGTTCCAATGGTGATTGAAGCACTCCATTAGCCCATGCAATAGCCCAGTGCAGCATGGGTACGCATACAAGGCGGCAGTCACTGCGTACCTGATCTCGGCCCGATCCAACAACACCCGATAGTGATGGATAACCCCCATCAGCCACTCAGTAGCACCCTAACGGTAGTAGTGCGACGGAATCACGGCCCAGCGATTGTACCAGCTCGTGACAGTCTGCCTCATAACTCCGTCCAGCATGTTGTGATCATCATATCCCTCTCCAGCATACTGCAAGCCTGCCGGCCCCAGCACCAGTCCGGTGGTCCCTTCTGTCTCAGCGCGATGGTGACCGTGCAAGTCCCAGGAAGTAGGCCCCAATGGCCCAATTCTGACCCCTGATCACTCTACCCTGCCAAAGAACCCCAGGCACTCAGCACTGGAAAATTGGCACTGCCTCCAGTAGTCCTCTGAGAAGCTAGGCTAGTTGTAGAAGGCTACGCCATGCAGGCTATCCCTATCGATCAAGATGGCCAGCTCAAGCCGATGACAGGCTCCCAGAATCTGTGAGTCCTCCTCCTCTATGCCAGGTGGAACATAGCTCTGGAGAAACTCGAACAGGTGCCGATCTAGGAGGAACTCCAACGGATACCCTCCGCTCCTATCATAGGTGTATATGCCGTCAGCCTCTTGAATCCTAGCCACCTCCACGATCCTGACTCCAGCGGCTCTCTCGCCAAGGGGACCCTCAGCCACTACTGTGTGCCCATTGTCCAGTTGCTGTATGCTAGCCACGGTAACCACTAGTGGGCCCAGAGGAGGGAGCTGTCGATCAGTCCTCCTCACCCAGTGATCCTCCTCTCGGGCCATCCGCCTTGGGACCCGTCCATCTCTGCCAAAGCGCACCATAGCTGTAAGACAAGGTGTACAAAAATGGTCAAAACACTGACAAATCACCAAGCACAACAACAGTAAAAGCATATGGAGTGTCAAAATAGAACTACAATAGCCCGAAATAGGAGTCTCACGTGCCGTACGCCCTCATCTCCGCCTCTGACGCACGACCCGCGAGGGGCATTTGTTGTACCCAGACTATTGCCCGGTAAAATCACAAGAAATAAGGGTTCGGGCATTTTACCGAACACCTTCTAGGCATGGGCCATCTCGCCCTCCCTACAGCCCCTCGGGTCCCTACAAGGGCCCTGACCAACTTGCTGCGACACGTGACGACACCAGCAATCATCTGGGATCAACTCCGGCCACTCACATATGGGCCTTGCCCGTATCCTGCATCGCCGCCTGGGCCAACCCGGGGGCGCCCCGACAGCGAGCCATGCCACATGGCACTCAGCAAAAGGGGCCAAGGGCCCCCCCAGAGACACATCTGCCAACCCTCCATGGTCAAAGGGAGACCTAACTAAGTCAACCACAGGCTTTGGAGGCCCGCCGCACACATATACGGGTGGGTTCCGGGGCACCTTGCAGCAGCGCCCACTCAAGTCCTTGCTCCTCATATTGGGCAATCAGCTCGGGCTCCAGCTCGTAGATCTCTACCGGTATCGGCTCCTCTTCCGGCAATGACTCAATCACCGTGACTTGTGGCTCCGTTGGAGGGGAAGTTGCGGGTGGAAGGGAAGTACATTCCGGCCAGGGAGGCGGAAGGGTAGTGTAAGTTGGCCCATTGTGGACCTCCGGTTGGGGAGACCAGTCGGGGTAAACAAGCTATTGGCGTAAATATAGTCGTTCGAAGCGGGCTATCCTTCGATCCCTTCGATCGATGTGGACCTCGATGGAGTCCAATACTGCTGAAATCTCCCCGAATTTGGCCATGACAATGGCAAATGTGGTGGGATCCATCAGGCATTGAGGGTTTAGTCGCACGTGGCCAAGGATCCGACTTGGCTAGAACAAGTCAGTGAACTTGCTCTGATACCAAATTTGATGAGGAACGAGCGCGAGCATAGGAATGGCGACGGCGGCGTCCGGTGCGAACCTGTGGATACAGCCTTACGACACTACGCTCCATGCAGGGAGGGGATCACGGGGATGGGATTGATCAATACAAAATTACCCTCACGCAGGAGGGGGGGAGCAGGGGGACGGGAGTTGGGCCTGCAACCCTATGTCTATCCCACTGGATAGAGCTGACTTGTCCTGAACGGTACGTAGCGTACAGAGATCAGAAGGGGACGCCGTCAGTGCTCAGACGAGGCCTGGGAAGTGCAGATGCACTCCTGAAAATTTGGCGATGTTTTGAAGTCCCAGGAAGGCGGGGTAGGTCGTGGACGATGACCTGCGCGAATCTGCCTTGCAGGACAGACGTGCGCAGTCTGCTCGTAACGGCCGATGCGCTCTCCACAAAACTCAAATCAAAGTGAGACCTATGGGGGTGCGTGGATAACAGGACATTATACGTACCCTCAAAAGATGAGATCCATCCGATCACCGAGTGAGGCGTGGTCAACTTGGTGGTGAGGCTCTGGATTCTGGGCGAGCACTCAGACGCAGTCAGGTTGCACAGGGTGCCACGAGCAGCACCGAATGCAGAACATGACAAAACCACCAGGGATGGTTCCAGGACGTTGAGAGGTACAACTCCACAGAAGAAAGCGCGGCCTGAAAACTAGCAGGGAAGGTGTGACACGATCTGCTAGTTGATTTCACAGCCTGGGAATACTGGGTCGCACTAGCTTTGCGTAGTCGTTGGAGAATGAGCACCACGAACTATGCTGACATCAGAATGGGGCAAGACCACCTCTGGAACGTCAAGGGCTCGAAGAAGAACAAACTCTCAGAAGAGAATTCAGGCTGAATCATGCCGTAGAAGTCGATAGGGCCTTTACCGAATGGACCTCAGGTTCTGACTTGAATCTGGCACAGCCGCATGAAAATGGGTGACACGATCAGTGTCGAGGTCAGAACGGGGCGTGACCACTTCTGGAGTGACGATGACTCGAAGTAGAACAACTCCAAAGAAGAGGGTGTGCACTGATTCATGCCTTATGGGGTTGAGATGGAGTCAGCAATCCGGGCCTCAGGATCTGTCCTGGGTCCGCAGGTAGAAGAACAGAGATTTCTTCGAAGCCGATGGCGTGGATGACGATGAGGTCTCACGATGGCTCCTTGGACGAGCCTGGAGGGTGGGGGCATTACTATTCATTATTACTATTTACCTTTTTACTATTTACTATTACCATGGCACTATTCATAGTAAAAAAAATTACAAAATTATTACTAAAAATCGGGGTATTACATGGCTCCTCCGCGGATACTGAAAGAAGAAACCAACATAAAGGCCCTATCCCACAAGGTGAAAAGGTGTTAAGTGGCACCGTCGGCCAGAGAATCTAACCTGTGGGCTGCCTTGGTTCAGCCTGAGCGATCGCGAACGTGGCCGCGAACTTCTCAGCCTCCACCTTCCCCTGCTTCGATTCCAGCCAGCTGACTACCTTGGCGGAGACTATCACAGACTTCATGCGTAATCCCGAACGAGTCTCCTCTGCACCGGCTAAAAGGAAGAAATGCGTGTGTTATGCATGCACGAAGATTTCACCCTGGGAGGCGACTAAGTCCTGAAGAATATCAGCACCCCAGGAACCTTATCGGCAGGATGGCTTGGTTCGGTCTGAGCCGCGGCAAATTACGCAAAAGAAGGGACTGAAGGCGGAGGGGAGGCTGAAGCGGCTCGAATAGCCTCTACCCTCCTCCGTTGTATCTCCTTCCTCCTGGCTATTTTGGCGGCCGCCAATGCCTTCTCTACCGGTGACCCCTTTTAAGGTTCTCTGGTGGCCTTGGGTGAGGGAGTCGGAGTGGACGGCAGCTCCGACCCAACCCAGGCCTCTCCTACTTCGGCGGTCAGCGAGGGCATCGGTTCCTCCCTAGCTAATGGACAAAGAGCAGAAGCATCCAGGTGTAAGCGACTCATTCCGACACAGAAATAAACTTCACCTGGAAGATGCTCTTGATAGAGGAATCTCACCGACAGGTTGGCGCGGTTCGACTTGACCAGCCTCGAATTCCTCGAAAGATGGAACCAGAGGTGGCAGGGGAACGGTTTCGGCAGCCTTGGCGACCTCCACTTTTCAGTGCTTAGCCTCCCGCCGCCCTGCAGCCTTCGCCTCGTCCAGGACGGTCCTATGCTGGTCCATCACACCGACCTAGCCTCGAAGAGCGTGAAATGACCAACAATTGTGGCGGTCTATCGTGGGACTGTTACACAAGTGACGGTCTCTGGTATGACCATTACACAAAATCGGCGAGCAAAATAGGGGAACGGCTGAATCGGCCTGTTCCACGTCCCATTCAGGCCGAAGCGCAGGGGAAACAGATGCACACGACCATACAACACACTTGGGGTTGAAAAACGGCGCATGCACGCATTAAAATGCGAGATCGGGGCGATTCCGTCGAATCGACCTTAAATGAGTCACCGGGGTTCCCGGACTCCTACCGGCCCCAAATGACAACTGATCAACACGAAACTTACGGGAATGGAATCCTGACATCCCAGCGGTCGTTTTGACACTAATTTGGCTAAGAATGGTTGCCATTTTTCGGCGAACCCTACAAACCCCAAAAACTATAGTTTTCACTAAACCGACCTGATCTCCCCCGATTGAGCACCAAATCGCGCACAGGAGTAGGGAAAATGTGCAGAACGAAGTAGCGATCCATCTCCGTACCTCCACCGAAGAAATCGAACGCCGAGGCGACTAAACCGTGCTGAAAACCACAACGCGAACTGAATCGCGCCGGCTTTGAATCCACCGTTCGGGATCGCGCCAAAATCGCACTGATCCTCGCTCCACCATGCGTCTTAGCAGCTTCCCGACGTCGCACCGCGTGCTTGCTCTCGAACTTCACGTAGCTGAAATCGCCGTCCGGCTTGTAGCCGGCCAGCCACGCGCGCGGCGAGACCAGCACTTCCGCGCCGGTCGTGACGCTGCGCCCGCCCTCCTTCTCGAAGCCCTCCGCGAAGAACGAGAGCCGGTACGCCGACGGCTCCAGGCTGGCCATCGACAGTTCGAACGTGGCCTTGCCCGCGTCGTCCGTGGTCTGGTCGGGCAAATCCTCCTCATGCGATTTCCGCTCCTGGCCCGGAACCAGGTTCGGGTCGGTGAAGGTGTAATCCTGAAATTTGCTGAAGGAAAACTCCGACGGAGCAAGAGTGATTTTCCCCGTCACGCGATGACCGACCGAGGGCGCGCCATAAAGATTCGCGAGCAAAATGTCGGCCTTCAGCCCTGAGCCGTTGACCCAGCCCTCCGCCGATGTCACCGACAACGTCGCCTTGATCTTCATGCGATCCGGCAGGAATTCCGCCACGCGCAACGTGGCCGAGCCGAGCAGCACGTCGTTATCGCCGCCCTTCACCAGGTAACAATTCACCTCGTACGTTCCCGTGCGCGAGGTCTCGCGCGTCGCAAACGTCGTGTCGAGAAAACCGGAGTCGTTGAGCTTGAACACGCGGCTCTGCACCGTCGTGCCGCTGGGATCGACGACATCCACGCGCAGCGGCACGCCCTCGAGTTTCCCCTGCCAGTCATGCCGTTTCACGATGAGACCGAGCCTGGCCTCGTCACCCGGGCGATAGATGCCACGGTCGGTGAAAACGAACGCGGTCAGGTCCTCCGGGCGAATGCCGGTAAGTCCCGACGTATCGAACCGCGAGAAGTTCAGTTCGCGATCCTCGCGGCCAAAGGGCAGGAACGACACGTCATCATCACGCCGCGCGACGTAGGCCACCGGCATCTGCTCGCGTGTGAAATCCCGGAGCGCCGGAATGGAGGCGTGGCCGGTGTCGTCGGTCTTCACCGACACGACCGCGAGGCCGTTCTTGCCCAGCACATCGACCTGCGCGCCGCCGACCGGCTCGCCCGACTTGATCGACTGGACGAAGACATCATGCGTCCCATCGGCATTATCCTTCACGATCAGGCCGAGATCGGTGACGAGAATCAGGCGCTGGTCGGCGAGAAGATTCGCGCGGTCGGACGGGTCCTGGCGATTGCCCTGGTAATCGGTCATGTCCTTCTCCGCCACGACGCTGCCGTCCGGCTGGTAGTAATCGCCGTGCCCGCCGGATTTGCGCGCGAGGACGTGCAGAATGAAGAGGCCGAGTTTGCCGCGATTCGCATCGTGGCCATCGGTGAACTCCGAGAAATCGAGCGCGGAGTAATCGTTCTTCGCCGCGCTGCTGGCGGCAATCGGCGCGCGCCGCACCAGTTCCTCGGAAATGTTGCTCTCGTCAAAGTTGTCGTTGGAGAAAACCGGGCTCTGGAAACTGCCGTTCGACTGGCTGATGAGATGATTGATCGAGGCCGGCGTGATGCGCGCGAGCCGAAACTCAAGCTGCTCCACGCCGCGGCTCATGATCGAGATCTTACGCTCGCCGCTGAGGGCGAGAATCGCGCCTTCGTACATGATGTGCACCACGCGCGGATACGACGGCATCTGGCTGATCGCATTGTAATTGTCCTGAAGCGTGAAGCCGCCGACGGACGCAAGGCCCTTGTCGACCTGCACGTAAATCCAGCCGTGCTCCGGCGCACTCAGGTGAAAAGAGTGCAGCGTGGCGTACTCCTCGTCGCTCGGCACAAGCGTCAGCGCAATCGGCTTCGAGCGGCCCAGCGCCTCGATGGAAACCTGCGCGGGGCTCGCCCACACCTCGATTTTCTTTTGCGTGAGCGGATCGGTGAACGCATGCGGGTCGGGCAGCACCCAGGCGTGGAGCGCCTTGGCCAGCAGCGCCGGCTTCACGCCCACGGAGGTGTTGAGCACGAGGGTCTGCTGCGGCTCGCCGTCCGAGTCATTCACGATGGTCGCCTGCGCGCCGGCCACGTGGAAAAGGTCGTTCGCGCTCGGGACCAGCACGTCGGTCCTGACCGTGTATGCGAGACTCGCGCCGCCGGCGGTGGTCTGCACGCTCGTCGGGACGGTCAGGATCGCGTGGCCGGATTCGGCCGGCACAGTCACGTTGACCGAGCGCACGTACGCGATGTTCACGTCGGGATTGGGATCATACGTCACCGTGCAGCGGCCGGTCGGATTGGGCGCATTCTCGAAGACATTCGGGCCGCTCTCCATCGCGAGCGCGAGGTTCTTCTCCAGGCTCCCGCGATCCACCGGGTAGCTGAAACTGAGCGTCGCGGTGACCTGCTTGACCGAGGGGTCCTTCGGATTGACATAAAACTGCGCGTCGGAAATCCCCACGGAAAAGGGCCGCGTGGTGAAGGTGTGCGTCAGCGTGTCGAGCAGCGCGTGGCGTGAGAAAAGATCGGGCGCAAACGTGACCGTGAACCGCGTATCCGCCGGCCAAAGCCGCGGAGAAGAAAAGGTGAGCCGGTTCCCCTGCTGGCACTGCCATTTGCCCGGCATCTGGGGAGAGAGCGTCACCAATGGCGTGACGTCCTTGCCGATAAGATCAAGGCGCACGACGGAGCCGCTGAAAGTCACGCTGCCTTCGCGCACGCCGTCGGGCCAGACGTTCCACGTGGTCATGGGCGGCTTCGGCAGGTGCGCGTAGTAGTCCCACACACGCCAGGCGACGACGGCCGAGATAGCCAATGCGAGAAACAGGCCGCCCCACAAAAAGGGGCGCCGCGACATGGCAACCAGCCAGCCGGGCGGCTTCCAGCTCACGTCGCCGACCACGGCGCGGGTGACACGGGAAAATTGAACGAAGGGCCAAAGAGCAAGCGAGCGATACATGGGATTAGAACCCACATCGCGCCGCCACCCCCACTTCTTGCGGTGGCGGGAAAAATATATCGTGAAAGAAACGCGGCGCGTTTGCGATTACGCGGACGCGCCCGGGCCTCTCAACCTTCGATTCCCGCGACAGCGCGGATGGGCGATCCGTCGCCACCCTCGAAGCGCAACGGGAAGCCGATGAAGAGGAAATTCTCCGGCAGCGCGTCAAGGTTCGCCAGCGACTCGACGATGACGATCTCCGCCGGCTTCTGCTGGAGCAGGTGATGGACCTCGTAGTAATCGCGGCCCGGCGTCGGCGTGTCCATGCCGAGCATGCGGATGCGTCGCGAGGCCAGGTACGCAGCCGCCTCCTGCGTCAGGCTCGGAAACTCGGTGAAGAAATTCGCCGCGCCGTACTGCCGATGCCAGCCGGTTTCGTAAATGATGCGCGCACCGGGCGTGAGCTTCGCCTCGATCGGTTTCAGGTCGGCGACGGTGATGTCCTCGCTCGCCTTCTTCGGAATGCGCAGAATGGTGGCCGGCCCGTAAAACCATTCGAGCGGCATTTGGTCGAGGCGTTTGCCGTCCGGCATGAAATGGTAAAACCATCATATTTTTCAGAAAAAGAAAGTTTCATGCTTTTATTGTGGACAGCTTGGTCATATTATAAATGAGTGTTTTATTTTGAAAAATGATGAATTAAGAGCATGCAAGAACAAAATGAACAATGGAAAAGGTGAGGGCAAGGGACAAGTCGACACTGGGAGGAAGTGTGCTCAGCACACTCATGTTCAGATGCCTAGGAATGGCCCAGTGCATTGTTGGCACCCGAAATATGATCAAAGGCAATCACGCCTGAACGACAGAAGAATACGGCTCGCCGAAGTGCAAAAGCTGAAGAAAACCAATACACAATGGTCCTCTTGGACCGCTGAAGCCTCAGGTCACCTAACAAAAAGCACCAGGGACTCCACCTCAGAATGGTCGGAAGAAATATGCAACAAATCAGCAGTGTTGCTCGACCTGCCCAATGAACCAATGTCGACTCAGTCGTTCCGAACAAACCCCATCTGCCGTCCCATCGGGACGAGAATGTACCTGGTGGTCCACCACCTGCTAAGAAACCCTCTTGAGATGAAGGAATGTCTCTGGCCCCTCAGATCAAGGTGCCAAAGGCCACGTCAGTGAGAAACCCGAACGTCTGAGCTAAAGACACAAACGGCTCCAGAACTGGCCATTCAGTGGCCTGAAAGCTTTCCCGACACTTCTCATGGCGACTCTACAAGGCCACGATGAGATGAAAGATCAAGGCGACTCTCGGAGCCAGTCCGAGACCTGCAGGCCAACTCTAGCCTGAACAAGCACGAAGAGGGGTAAATCGGCATGCCCTTTACCCGACGCACCTCACTTCCACCGGCGCCCCCCAAAATCCGACACGCAAAAGAATAAAGAGAAGGGCCCAAATTTGGCGCCCTCCCCCACGCCGGGTGAGGCCACGCTGGTTAAGCTATAAAAAGAGGGCTTTCGTCTGAAGAAAGAAGGAGAGGATTAGGGAAGAAGAAACCCTGTGAGGAGCCACCATCCCGTTCAGAGCCGCTCACAGAGTGAAGAGGGAAACCCGTGCGTCGGTGCTCTATTTTTCGTCCGAAGAAGAATAGGTAGGTTTCGTGAAGAGTCTGCATTTCCTGTTCCCCTCTCTTTGAATACTTTGCAATTGACCATGTAAAGGTCGATGATATGAGCCTATCAATGCCCATTTTATTATTTGATTCCCCTTTCTTGTATACACATATCTTCTTCCTCTGTATTCATTCAAAATGAAAATATATGAATGGTGGCCGACTCTTGAGCCACAACGCTCGGTCGTGTCAACAGGAACACTATCTTGAGCATCTATTCCATAGTATAATTGTCCTTCTCTACTTTGGGTGAGTGTGTATGTGTGTATCTAAGCTTCCCCCTTCTTCCACTGTATTCCCCTTCATCCCATTTATGTGTGGCTGTTCAGGTTTTGCACGGTAGTCTAAAACATGCATTGGGTTAACCAAGGGCCATATCAATATCACCCCCCTCTCCGGGACCCTTCCAGTGTATGTATTACATTAAATATGCCATGTGTTCATCATGGGTTCCTCGATCGGAGACATACGTGTGTGTACATCTCCGATCACCCCTAAGACTGGCTCCCTCATTATCCCTCCATTCACTACTATGAACTGGAGGGAATATGGTCGTCTCTATAACCTGGGCGTGATGTCTTTTGGGCATGATCATCTTCCTATATTCTATCTAGCAGAAATAAAATTACATTTTCAGTTAAACAAATTAAACTACAAGAGCTAGAAGAGTCCAATCCAACTAAAGATAAGTATAGTCCAACAGAAAGGAAAATGTACTCTCTAGTCGGGGAAGCCCGACATTGGCAAAGCTGGCACTAAGAACCATGCACCGCACCTCCAGATAATGAGGAAGAAGAGCAGCCACACCTGAAAAGTCAGCGGTGAGCCTCTTGTCACTGGCTCAGTAGGGGTCCCGTAGATCCGCACTACGAACTAAAAGTGGCAACAATAGTAACAACAACAGGAGTAGGAACAATAGAGTAAAGAGGAAAAGCCATACTGAACAGAAACACGAGAGCCGATAAGACCTCGACCCTCTAAACTACTCCTAATCAATAAGAACACGGATCCCCAGACACGTAGTCAGGAATCACTAACCGATACACAAATGCGCAGGCTTGTCCTCAAAGACCAAAGCCCGACACAAGACCACGCGGTCTAAAAGCACTAACACATATACGATATCACCATCCTGTATGCTACACGAACCACGGGTGAAGCCAAACACAGACTACCTGAAGTACCACGTGAAGGAACTCACGCTGTATGAGAAACCACATGAATCACGAGAATCACAAGAGTCAGTGTCCAGTGACAGAAGTACCTCCTCACTAGAAGAAAAGCCAGATGCATCCACTGACGTCTTACACTGCGCCTCAAGTGTCTCCCACTCACCTCGAATGCGGTAATCGAGACACTGTACCAAGTACCAAGGAACAATAGTAACAAATGACTGGTCAAGGTCACACCTATTGGCGCTCGTCCAACGCCCCTGACCACATGTGCACACACAAGCCCAATGTCTTGAGCCAGGACTCTAGCTAGTTTTTCCCTCCCGTCAGACTCTAACGGCTAGACAAAGGGGCGCACAACAACCAGCCTATGAACCGTCTCTACCGAGAACTCATCCCGCAACCACTCCCAGGTGGGTCGACACCTGAAGTGTCGTCAGGATACGACTAGTGGAGGCTCACTAGATACAAAGACTCAAAACAGAAACATCGATGTTCGAACAAGCTAAGCACTGACCTGCCTCACGTACCATGAAGCACAAAGTAACACACAGAACTACCGCCAGACATAGGACAGTCTACTAGACCTGCTAACACAACGATCCTTGAGTGACATGACTCGGGTCAAGATCGATGCACATCACGGCAACACACCATTAATCAGTCTAGCCCCTAAGCCAAAACCACGGGGTAAAACACAAGTTCTCGGCCCCAAGGCCGCACAAAGGACTCTCGATTTTGCATTATAAGGAAACACGGAACATGAGGCATCACCAAAGCTCTCGAACCACATTGGCACGCAAATTGAGGTAAGACAATACCTCCAAGTACCCCAAAATTAGAGTCTCGATCCTCACAAGATAACTGAGACACTAACGAGGTCACATGTCAACCACTGGGTCACAACTGAGTTGACCAGAGACATATTGACACGTGAAATGCACAAAACACTGCTCGGTACAATGGCACTTTTAGATACCCTATAACACTGTCATAGCCCTCATAGGACGTCCAAGACATCCAAGGACAATGGGCTAACCAAGGGGTCGAAGCCAAGCCAATCGGAAGCTAAACCAACGAAAGAAACACACTGGGCAAATGGCGGTCAACTCCCTAGCCACTACTAACGCACGTTGAAGTGGTGTCTCTCATATATTCTGTAGGGTAAAATATTGACAGCTGCACCAGGGTCGATTAGAATCTTGTTTAGCTCCCTTCTGTTTAGGTGCCCCTTCATGTACAGTGGCCTGTTGTGGCTGATAGTGGGGAGCAACATGTCCTCCTGAGTGAAGGTCATGCTGGCTTCTGGCAGTGTCTCAGCCAAGTAGGTCTCGAAGTGAGCAGGCATCTGCAGAGCAGTGATGATCGCCTGTCGGGTCTCTTCACTCAAAGAGAGGATCTCCCAGATTGTAAATCTTGCAGGGAGCTTCTTGAGTAGCTTCATTATTCTGCTCCCAGCTCGGACATTGGATAGCTTCATCTCCTCCGCCCATCTAGGCTTGGGAGAGTCCTGGACTGCGGTCTCTGATGGACCCGCTTCCTCTGGCTCAGATTCTGCGCCTTTTTGCTTGGCGCCAGGCTCTTGTTGCTCTTCACCAGCTATTGACGGGCAAGCTTTGTCTGCATTCATTGCTTCGGAAGACTGCGAGGGTTGCGGGTTAGTATTCCCAGTTGCAAGGTCGGCCTCCTGACATGGCCACTTTCCCTTGGACATCTTCACAAACTCCAGAAATGAAGGGGCTGTGCTACCCCCATTCTTGTGGTAAAGGCCTAACGGAGGAGGGATTTGAACTCCCTTGACCTCCGAGGGAGGTGTCTTGTAGGGTTACTCTCCCCTAAGTATGATATTGTGGTTGGGAGGCGGCTGGCACCCCCATTTCCGGCCTGACCGGGTTGCATGTGTAGCAGTTGCAGCTTCAGACTTGCCTCCCTTGGCAGGCGGTGTGAAGCAAATTTCCTCTTCATCTTCCTCATCGGGCAGGTTGAAGAGGGCTGATAGGGTGTTGTAGGAGACAACCTGCCCTTCATTGACCTTGACGACCTTTCTTTTCTTTCTTTGCTTCTTCTTTTTTTTACTTCAGCAGGCGCCTGCCCCCAGAACAGACTGCCATCCTTATCAGATGCTGCATCAGCTTCTTCCTTCTGCTTGAGAGAAAGCTACTCCAATTCTTGCCTTGGGACGTGGTCCCGCATCAGCAAGGGCTTCAGTTCGGGCTGTACATAATCATCTAGCCCATCTATATAGTTCTGCAGCTTCCGGGCTCCAGGCTGACTTCCTTTACTGTTGGCAGCGGAGTTTGCCTCCTCCGATTATGAGTAGGTATTCTGACAACTACAAGTGGATTGGTCCACACTGGTGCTACTACTGGTGGAGCGGGTCGTGGCGTAATGCCACGCACATGTGCCCCCACTTTCGGGCGAGGTGCCCTCTTCTTCTTACTTTTTGCAGGGGCTTGCTACCACCCCTGTTGTTCTTTCACGGGCTCCAGGAAGTGGGCTTCGTAGGTGCGTCGAGTGCTAGCTTCAGAGATCTCCTCGGGCAATGCCTGGTATGTAGAGACCATGTTGACTCCCGCCCTTCTCAGAGGGGCTTCATGTGGCTATGGAGGGTCTACCTTGTACTCCCCCAATTCAATTTCATCTTTCTTTACCATGCCTTCAATAATGTCCTTGAAGACATAGCAATCCTCAATCAGGTGCCCCAACATCTGGTGGTAGGGGCAGAACCTTGGGCTATCTCTTCTCTTCAGGTCCTCTGGCCTCTTTGGCTCGGGCAAGGTGACCTTGTCATACTGGGTGACCCAGTCGAATAGTAAAATCCTAATAAATATGATAAATGTGAGGGCTCAAGGGGGAGTCTCCAGACTATCTCCGAGCCAAATGGAAGCTGTCGTGGCTCGCGTGGTGCTCCGTGTACAGTACCAGTGGCCCGCTGACCTGGACCGCTCGTGTGCTCGGGTGTCCGCACCAACCTCTCTCCTTTCCTAAGGAGAGGACCCAGCGACTCTTCAATGTCCTCGTCGAGAGGGGGCAAATCCTACCCCGCGGCCCACCGATAGACTACACTCATTGGGACTTTAGTCACCCCCAGTACTGCCCTTTTCATGCCATAATCTGCCATGTGATCGTGTCCTATGAGGAAGTTCAATACCTTATCTAGGAACAGATCTAATGGAAGCAGATTGATGCTAAGGGAAACTCTATGGCACTTGTGAGACTCTGACAAGCCATCAAAGAAATCCTAAGCATCGCCAAAGATACGTCAGAGTAGCTAGATCCTCCCCGAGAAAATGGACACGGGCTATCTTACCAGCACACCGTAGAATGGCTCGAGTTTCAGACCGACGATTGGGAAGCTCTCGAGCAATTACGAAGGCGCATGGAACAGGATGCCAGTCAAGAGACGGGGTCGAGCAACTTTTTGATTAATGTCATCCATACTCCTGTCATGTCGACCTCTCCTGACTCCCTGATGTCGTCGATCAGCTAGCTGGCCCCTACCACTACGGGTGTACAATGGCAGCTCTTGCAAGAGTTTGAGTCTCTTTCTTTCTCCAAAGAAGACACCGCCAGGCTCCTTCGAGTCCTTCTTGACAGAGAGAATGTTTTGGTGGGTGAGACGATAACGGGCTCTCCAAGTCCTTCTCACTCCTCCCTTACCTTACCTCCGTCCCTGTCATCCGAGGATAGGAAGGGAAAATAGAAACAAGGCGAGGTCCCAGCCTAACCACGCAAGGTCCTCTTAGCTGGCGTGCTATCGAGTCCTCCTCGCCTATCCTACAACCCAGCCCAGATGACAGTAAAGACATCTTCGGAGTCTTCAGTTATGCCGATCCATGAGTCGGGGTTACTACCGCAAGGCTCACCCAACACGTGGAACCAGGGCAGCCACCCGGGGCAGCAATATCTCAGGACGCCATCAGTTGTCGCCCAACTCTGCTCCCAGTCAAAGTATAAAGGCAAGGCCAAGGAGTAGGATGTCAAGCATGCTCCCTAGGCCGCTTCTCAACAAAAGGTCCCACCACCGCGGGTAAGACATCAAACCGCACATACGTCTTCAGACGCCGGCCCCAGTGCACCAGCTCAGTGGGAGTTACCTCCCCCGCCATCGTGGGCAAGTCATCAAATCACACATACGTCTTCGGATGCTGGTCCCAACACACTAGGTCAGCGGGAGTTACCTCCCCAGCAACCACGGCTAAGGCATCAAACCGTGCATACATCTTTGGACTCCGGTCCCAGCACACTAGCTCAGCGGGAGTTACCACCCTAGCCACCGCGACTAAGGCATCAAACCGCGCACACATCTTCGGACGCCAGTCTCAACATTCCAGCCTACCAAGAGCTACTACCCGAGGTCATCGAATAGGCAATCAATGCCACCTTCTAGATACAACAAGCGGAAGGCTCCTGGATTGTGATTCAGACAATGAAAAGCCACCGACCTCGCCCTGCCAAGGCATCAGTTCGAGGATATCCCCACGGGGATTTATCAGTTCCAAAATATCAAAAATTTAGAAAAATATGAAAAATTACCTCGGTGATCCTCGAAAGATGCACAACGTAGTGGTACTGTTTCGGAGTCAGAGAACGCATCGGTTCACCCTGCACAGCGTTCCAAAGGCACATCATTTAAAATACACATAAATATCCGATAAATATTCGAAAGAAAATCAGGGGCATTACATCACCTGACGCCGTTGGCTCAGCGCGCAGTGAGGCATGTACGGCCTATCTTTGACCACACATCTCATGCACGGCCCAAAACCAACCGCAGATCCCGTGAGTTTTTGACTGTTGTTTGTTACCGTTACGCAGTGTTTTAGAGTGAGCGGCTAAGGTCTAGCCGCATTTCCCCATGAGCGGTCATGGTCTGGCTGTTCATCTTCTGGTACTGTTGGTCGATGAGCGGCCCAGGTGGGACCACCCATGCCTTGGGATGGCAGGATCCTAACCGCCCTTCCCTTGAGCGGCTAGTGTCTGACCATTCATGTTTCTTACCGTTGGGACCGATGGATGGCCAGGTTGGACCGTCTTTCTCCCACGCGCGGCTGAGACTTAGCCGTGCATCTTTGAGCAGCCAATGATGGATCATTCATCGTTTGAGGCCTAGCCGGTGGTTTCTTTCATGCCGATTTGAGTCCCAGATAAGTGGACCTCGATCCACATGCTGACCTGTGGTCTGACTGATGCTAGGCATCATGTGGGGACCAGGTGTGGGGCACCATGGGGGTCCCGAGATATGGCATCTTCGGCTTACGTCACCATGAGTTGGTGTTGTACGAGGAGCGATCCTTGTACTCGTCTACCTCTGGAGTCATTTTTCGTGAATTGAGAGTCTATACTTCTGGTGACCCATCCACTAGTCATAGCTTCCACGGCACACATGGGTCAGCCCACTGGGAGCACTAGTGTGGCACACCCGAGAGAGACGGTGAGTAGGGTAGTTACCGTAGGGCCCTGCATACCGTCGAGTCTGGGCTGGTGGGGGAATTACCAACTAGAGGATAGACCTAGGGCGTATGGTCTGAGTGTGTGCACGAGGCTGAGGGTTCGGACCCGCATTGATGAGTGCGACCTCAGGTAGTCTTTATTCATGGTACTTTGGTTACTGTGCGTGTCTTAGTCTCGCGCCCAGGGCGTTGTAGCAAGACACTTGTGACGCGGTGTAAGATGTCAGGGGACGCATCTGGTCGTTCTTCTAGTGGGAGGTGCTCCTGTCTACCGGAAAGTGTGGACTCGAGTTTCAACGGACCGAGGTTCAGTAGTACGGTACTGTTAGAATAGATGATTTTTTCGTTTATTTATTCCTGCTTATTGGTTCTACCGAACTCCTATTAGGTAGGGTACTTTCCTGCTTTCTTGCTTCCTACCTTATTTTTTATGCGAGGTATGGTTTGAGAGATCCCTACTGAGCTTGTGAAATGAGGCTCATCCCCTGCGTGTTTTCACCGTGTTTTAGGCGAGGCCAGTACTTCATGTGGTGCGATAGGTGTTCAGCGTGGTTCCAGTAGCCGAGGTTAGTGCCAGTTGTCAGAGCCAAAGTATGCCTTGAGTACTTGTACCTTTCTTTTAGTTGGCTGTACTTTTATTTGGACATGAGATGTACTGGACCAATAATTTAATTATTTATTTAATTTTTAAATTATTATTTAGTTATATATTGTGCTATCTCTACAGTTACTTTAAGTCTGGCACATCCGGTGGGACTCATCCGCCTTTCATCTCTTTGCCGAAATTAAGGACCCTGCGGCCCATTCATGTAATGCTAATTGTTCCATTTTTGCAAAAGCAGGAAAATCACACTTCAACCTCGAGAATGGCAGTCTCCTTTGGCCAGCAAGTCGTGTAGAGCCACGTCTGAGAAGGCTACCTCGTCGTCTCACTCTGCTTCGGGAGCTTCCCTCCGGTCGTGGGCTTCCCCAACTTCCTTGGGGTAGCCTTAGTCAACATCCTGGACGTAGAGGAGTCTGACGAGCCCGCATCCAATGCTCCCATCCCAGGAGCAACTGAAGCTACTACCGGTCGAGCTGTGGCCAAGGACAACAATGGCATCCCTGTAGGGACGTTGAGCTGCAACATGCACCATGTGCACCAGGCTGTCGGTCCATCACACCAGCGGTCGGCCCATCGCACCAGCGGTCGGCATCCTATCGGAGGAGGCTTCGAAGGAACAACGCTGGCACTGCCACGGGGCGCAGAATCTCCACAGCACTGAAAGACACGTCGGCTCAGAAGCTGACCAAACTGAAGCAGATTTGGGTTCCCAAGGAAGCCCACCCCATTGCACCTGCCCAGGCGGGGCCCAGCTACACCCGCCGCAGAGAGGGCCGAAGAGATGAAGGGGTCAAGGTGACGACCCTGAGCTACCAACTGACAGTCGTTACACCACCCCTGCCAGAAAATTCTCATCGCCAACACCGCAGGCGTCGGCACCAAGCTGCCCGCCCGGAGCCTACAGCCTACATCCCCGCTGTCGTCAGCACATGGCCACCGGCTGCTCTCCCTAACCAGGAGTGGGAAGGGATTGAGCAAGCCATGAGAAACTACCTCCGAGGCCCGGGGAGTACTCCATTGGGTCATCAAAGACTACTGGGGCAGTGGCCTCTGTCTTCCAGGAAGAAGAACAGACCCGGCCAGTGCCCAGCGCGAAGTCAAGGAACCAGTCGGAGGAGCTACTCCAGTCCCCTTTACGGGAGGGAGCAGAGCCCCGACGATCAGTCTTTGATAGGCTGGTGTTCTCGAGCAGGCCGTCAAGGAGGGTCGCAAGAAGAAACAGGAGCCGAAGAGTTTTCACCTGCAACATAGAAGGAGTCTTGGGTCAGTATGGGGCCTCACCCACCGACCCTGAAGAGGTGGCCAGTTTCGCCACCAGGCCCGATCTTCTCACCAGAAGAGGGGGGCCGGCAGGCGAGATGGCCCAGATAGGCACTGAAGAGACCACCCAGGAAGAACCCTCCACGGTTCTAACAGCCAATGTAATTACCACTGGAGGCACCGGCGACAGGCCTTCCACATCACCTGAAGATGCCCTGGCCGAAGAAATAGGGGGCACACCCAGTCTCCCCACCAATGACCCTGCAATGCTGTATAGGGTGCAACAGTACCAACATGAGATCGAGCTGCTAAAGAAACAACTGGGTGAAAGGAATGCCCAACCCACAACATCTCGAGAGACTGAGGTTTTGCTCGAAGCACCCGGGGGCAACGGACACTCCTCGGAAGCGACTCTGCAGGCTGCAGTATTTCCACCAATCCCCAGCTACATTGGGGGCATGCCTCTGCAATAGGCATTACACGTAGCACCAGCCTCGCCACCAATTTTGCCTCCCCAGGGGTCTCCTGTGGCCCCGCAGGCGACGGTACTGGCCGCTACTCATATGCAGTTAAGTGAAAGATTGCATGAACCTATATGCAGACAAAATCACCACCCAGGGTGAAAGTGTCAACCGTTCTACCGAAGAGTTCTGTCTGAGTCTAAGCCACGCTTACCCCTAGGGGAAAGTGTCGTCCCAATGGGTCGACCCTTTTCCTGCCCAACCAAGCACTAAACAAGCTATCTGCTGGATAGCCCATATGCATGAACACTTATGAAGACATGCACAGACTTAATGCAGCAAGCAAGATAATATGCATCAACTATGAATGAACAATAGTAATAATGCAACAATTCCATTCATGCAACAATGCCATTCATCTCAAGCATATGCAGAACAACTATGAATGCATATGCAATCTTATGTGGTGACTCAGAAGGTTGCTATCATCAAAACAACACACCATCATCAAAGCCCAAGGGGGACAACAACAGTCCTTGTTCCTCCGACGGGACATGGGAGCTTGAGTGCCAAATCGGCGCTGGTGCTTTTGGGCCGTTGCCGAAGCGTCCGCCCGCTTAAGTTTCGCCTTGTCTTCCCGCGTTCGACACAGGAGGCTAAAGTGGTTGGTGATAGGGACTGTAGGGACGATCTGTTCTGGAGGAATAATGGGTTTGCCCCCATCCAGGCGAATACATAAGTCTCCGACAAGAATGGTCTTGCCGGAGTTGTTGGTGGTAGCAACGGGTCACCTATCTTTATGGCTATGACAGTGCTTCTTCTGGGGAGCCGAAGATGACTCCGCTCAAAGGTGGTAGGCCGAGAAAACCCAGCCTACGGGTGCTGGTGGCACAGGGCCATTCATCAGGAATGTCGAAACGAGCCCCCAAGACGCAAGGTCTATAGTGAAGGCCAGCGGCTGGGTGGCTCGAGTGTAGGCTTTCGCCCGAGCTGACAGTAGTGTTGCGGACGCTCGCCGCGACGTGTCTATGCCCGAAGTTGTCACTGCAGGGGGTACCGGGATGCTGGTGACCTAAGGCCTTGAGCCTGAACTGGGAGCTGGTAGGACCAGATGGCGCGACAGAGGGCGCTCAGTCCGTACCGAGGTCACCTTGTCCCACAAAGGTAGACCCATGTTGGGGATCGACGTTGTTAGATTGCAGGAGGAATGCCCCCAAGGTAGAGCCGAGGGATCTGGGACCTGATGCGGACCACTCATACTAGACGTCATCCTCGGGAAACCCCAGAGTTGTACATCTAGTCTGGATGCTAGGACGCCTTGTGCCAGGGGTTGGGGACCCAGGCGAGGCGATCACGCTTCTGCGGTTCAGGTCGGGAGGCCCGAACAGGGTGCTGGGGAGCCCTGCCCCCAGGCTAAGAGGCCCGTGCGGGGAGCTAGCTCGGTAGGAGCTCGGGGTTGACGGCCCGAGCTGAGTGCTAAGGAGCCGAACACCCTGGGGTGGAGACCCATACTGGATGTCGGCTTGGCTGGGGCTCGGGGTTGAAGGCCCGAGTGGATTGTAAGACTGGGGACCAGAACCCCGGACGTAATGTTTGTGTCGGGGGCTGGTCGAGACTGGGCCCAGGGCCTAATGCTTGCCCAGGCTGGGACTGGCCCGGAACCCCTACGGGCACCGGTGGCAGGAGAGCCAAGCCTGACGCTCGTCCTGGCTATCAGGACTGGCAGCTGGCGTGACGCATTGGTGGTGCCAGAGGAAACAGGAGCTGGAGGTGGCGGTGAAGCCTGTCTTCCTTCTGCAGATCAGCACAAGAATAGGGCCACCGTAGCTTCTTCTCAGATCTACTTTCTCTATCTTCTTTTCTACTTCGTCTATTCTTCTTCTGATCTCGATCTAGTCTTCTGCTCTCTTGTTCACCGTATATCTTTGGCCTAGAAGAAAATCCATCTTATATAAACCCTCACTCTCTCTCCTCTTACCACAAATGCCCTCACGCATTGGGTGTGATCGGATATTCCCGCACTGGCTTGACACGTGTGCTATCAGTGGGTCCCACCAATGATTGCACATGTTTCAGATAATTCCAGAAGGGACATAAGAATAGAAATCCCCTTTTTGCTGAACTGCCATTGGAGGACTTGAGACTGGGGGTCCACATGACTGCGTCTGAAGGATTTTAAGATTGTAGCGTTAACCCAGTCGAACAACAGGGTTGACGCAGTGTGAAGACTGAAGAGGTTGGCCCACACCCAGCTCCACCATTTAGAGATGTGTCTTGAAATACTCTTTAATAGACTGCTGCGTCCACACCAAGCCTTTACTGCGTTGACGCATGCCCGATATCCACCAACCTTTGTCATAGTAAGGTCGACCTTTGTCTTGGCAGACAGCTACCTTTGATGTTGAACCCAACGAAGACTGTGTCCACGCTTTTGTTCAGCAGCGTAGACGCACTAGAAGATTTCTATGGGCTTCAGCTGCTGGGAGTTCAACTGCAGTGTCTACACAGTCCGTTCACTGCGTTAACGCACTTGACAGTCTTGAATACTTGAGCGTCGACCTTGGTCCATGAGCGTCGACCTTGGTTCAAAAGGGCTTGAAGACTTCTTCACTGCTGCGTCTACGCCGCCTGCAGTTGCGTTGATGCCGTGGTGTAGCAGGACCCTTAGCTACACCGACCTTAGAGCTTGTAGCGTCGACCTTTGTACATGGATACTTAAAGGCTGCGTCTACGATGCAGTGCCACAACGTCGACGCCTTGTCTTGAACTTGAAGGTTTTCAAGCTGGGTTGGCCCCTTGTATTCTTTGTCATCTGCTTGCTAACCCTACTGCGTCCACTCAACCCTTCAGCAACATTGAAGCTTCAAAACATAGTTGCTTGGAGTATGTAGAAGGCTTGAAGGCTTCTTAGTCTTGAAGGCTTAAAAGCATTTGGACCATTTCTGCACACCTGCGTCCACGCAGCCAAGCTGCTGCGTTGACGCCTTAGAGTAGTAGCCACAAAAACATCGACCTTCAATCCGGTGAGGTCGACCTTTGTCTTGAGGTTGATGAAGACTTGAAGGGTACTATTGCTGCTGTGTCCATGCTGCCAGCAAGCAGCGTTGATGGAGTGGATGCTAAATGCTTGAGCTGCATCGACCTGAGGGCCTTAAGCATCAACCTTTACTCAAGGACTTTAAGGCAGCTATATTGTTGCGTCCACGCTACTGCTGAGCAGCGTTGACACAGTAGACATCAACATCGACCTTAGAGATTGCCTTGACTTCTAGCTTCATACTGCTTAAGCCTCGATGCGTAGACGGTGTCTTCTGATAGCGTCCACGCAGTGTACTTATAACACAGCCTGTAACTTGCATTGAACAAAGACAGCAACTGCATGTAGTGTTGATGAAATGAAATGCAAGACAATGTCAGGCATGAGAGATTATGTCAGGCATGAGGGCTTTGTTGCTATCATCAAATATGCTATTGTTTGTCTCATCTTTCTCTCTCTCTCTCTCTCTCTTTTACATCAATCCCTCATTAATCTTGCATCCCCGTGAGGCCAGATCTTGCATAATTCCTTCAGATATGCTTGGTAAACCTCCAGTTCTTTTGCCACCTCTGTTGGTAAGGTGCGTGCTCTGCTAATCTCCCACATGACTAAGACATTGCAAACTACATGTTCATCTTCTTCCGCGCCTATGTGTCTTGCTTGTCGAGGGGGTAGGTGAGATAGTAGTGGAACCATGGTGCGGGGTGGCGAACCTGTAGCTAGCACCTGTGGGGGTTGTACAATGCCAAGGTAGTGTTCCCCACTAGTCAAAGGTCCAATCCTAGCATCCAGTGTAGCCTGAGTGTACTGTTCTGCAAAGCCGGTGGCTGCATCATGAATCTTTCAAGCGACAGAGTGTTGAGGTAGAGTCACCATTCATCTTTAGTCTTCTTGTCATTTGTCTGGCACTCAACTGGTTGAGAAAACTTGGACGCGCCTCCAATGAAAAATAGTGGGTGGCTCCCAAATATAGGGCTCACAGAAGGAACATCTTCTTTTGGTAAGAATTTTATTGTAACTCCCATCTAGCACTCAAGGAGAATCATGGATCCAAAGGGGGGACCTCTAAGGGAAACAGATCTAAGACCCTCGTACAAGTAAGAAAGGACAGCCTGTGAGATAGACAATCCCTGCCATAACCCACTAATGATGCTGAGATTGAATATACCCAGAAGGTGGTCAATGGTAGGGAAAAGAAAAGCTCCACAAAGACAAATGGAGGCGGCCTTAGCTATAGCCTCGTTCCACCAACACTTAATTTTGCAGTGAGATGTGATCCATAGGGCCATGGGGATTAAATGGATATGTTGTGAACTGATCATGGTCTTAATATCCTTTGGATTGGGTGAGCGCCGTCACTTGAAGACGTTTGTGTGAAATGAATGTGTGAATTAAACTATAGGTTGTGTAACACTAAGGTGCAGAGGAAAAGGCGAGCACGTGGTGCTCAAATAACTGGAAATGAGCACGTGGTGCTCGGTGGATCATGATCACCAGAGGAAGGAGACTCCTCAAAATAAATAACAAAAGAAAAGGGATCGCGTGTGTACCTACGGATGAGGGGAGACATGTGGGTTCTTTGCTTCCTCCTCGGTTGGCCGGCCAATCAAGAAGGGTTCCTTTTACTATTGATTACCCTGAAATGCCAAGAAAAGACAAGGAGACGAAGCACTAGATTAGTCAAGTGAATAGTGTAGCAACTGCCCAGAGAAACGACTAAGCATGCAAATGGGGGGCGAACACACCTGGTGGTGTTTTTTTTAAAAACCCCTATTAGAGTTATGGGAGGGATATGCATGCAATGATGTGAAAAATGCGTGTTGCCTGGCGAGGCCAGGGAGAGAGTGCCGTGAATGGTTATGATGCAATGACTAAAGAAAATGATGAGGATAAGAGTTGAGGAACAGAGGGGGTCACCCTCCACCGGATGCTGTTGCAGAAACAGAAGAGGACGAAGCCTTCTGCCGTAACAGAGAAATGGTTGCAATATCCTCCACTGTTTATGCCTCCTTCTGATGATCTCCCTAGATGTATTCCCTCTATATTGCGAGTGCTCAAAAGAGCCCCCATTTATAGGGAAATGGGAAAGAATCAAAGGGTGGCAAGGGTTTCCCTCCAGGAGAATTGGAAAGAAACAGGAAATGATAAGTAACAAGAACGGTAATGATGGGAGAAGGCAATAGTCAACCCAGGGAAGGTTATCTCGAGCGGCAGAAATGGAATGGGAAATGGCGTCCTTTATGACAGCCGCTATTTGAAATAACGTCCACCACCACAAACGTAAATTCTTGAAATAAATTTAGCAATATCCAGACTTTCTAAAATAAATAGCGTCTTTTGTAGCAGGCGTTAATTAAATAGCATCCTTTTTAAAGGGCGCTCATTAAATATAATAATTTTCCAAGTTAAGGATAATTAGCGCCTGCCATGAAAGCTATTATTTACAGAAAATCACTGTTAAATAGATAAATGCCCCAAAAATAAGTGTTCATTTATGGCGGCACTAACAACAAATAGTGTCCGCAAAGGAAGGCGCAATTTCAACCGATTATCTAGAAAATAGAAATACTCATCCTGTTCAACCCTAAGATGGAATCCACTTGGGGCATTGCATGGTAGCATGAGATTTGCTAATGTTAATGTCATTTTTAGCGTGTCTACAACTGCCCCGCCTTGACGTCTGCTTTGCAAGGGAGTGAGATGGAATGGAGTGTAGTGAAAATGAAGGGCAATGAAGTGGGAATGGATTGAAAAGCGGGCATCAAGGTGTGATGTGACATGCTTATGACACTACCTGTTAGGAATCTTTCCATCGGCTCAGAATGAAACAATCTTGGATGATTTCGAGAAAGGCACAATTGCTCAGATGAAACTAGACTAGAGAAAATGTGCACGTGATGCATAAAGGACACTATTGGAGAGCGATTACCAGTCAATGTGGACATGCTACAACCAAGGTGAAAGAAAGAAAACAAAGAAGTTGAGATAGTAATCCGATCAATGATGCTTCCAAAGAATCAATCTTGATGGCTTCAAAGAGAACGTAGTACTCGATCCAGAGTGGAATATCTCATGTTGACATTAACTGAAGGTGAGTGGATTCCACCAAGACTTGAATAAGAGAATATTTCTGATGAAGCTCACAGGTCCTACATGATGCATGTTGGGCTAAAAGAAAAAATTAAAATAAACTAAAAATAGAAATAATCAAAGATAATATTGCTAAGCCATCCAGACCTGGTCAAGAATCTAGATCTCTAAGTTGACACTAAGCCGAAGCTTGTTCATCCACGCATCAACTTAGAAATTGGAACCATCGTCCTAAGCCTCGGACGACTCAATGGCCTATCTGTGCGGTTAAGACTCTCTTGAAACTATCACTGTTTTTGATGAAGGGGAACTCAAATTTCAAGTTCATCTAGACCACAAGGTCCTTGATATGCTATAATAGCGTAGATAATATATAGTAGACATGCATACAAGGATGAAATAAAGGGATGAAATGATTTTACCAGTGAAGCAGAGCAGAGCGCCTCGAAATCTTGTACAAAAAGTATTCTTTCCTGTGCTCACAACTTGTTAGTCCAGCAAATATATAGGCATTGTAATTAGGAATGAAATAAATCCTACATTTACAATGAAGTACTACAATTGACATATTCAAAAAAATAACATCAAGAAATGGTGTCAGACTAACTGGTCACCCATTTAATGGTCGTCGACCATAGTGGACATTCATTCCCTGCAATTTCAAGGCCAAAAACAAACACAAACTCAGACTCAAATCAAGAAATAGCGTGTGCTTGGGTAGACGCCCATTTAATGTGTGTCCACAGACATGGACGCCAATTCCCTGCACCTCCTAGTTCCAGTCCACCCTAGAAATGGCTCTTCAAGAGCCCTAATCAAGCTTAAACTCAAACTTCCTTAGAGTTTCCCCTATATAATCATCGACCTAAAGGGTCTCCTATCAAGAAACAAGGGTTCTATGGCTCTACTGCAACTTACGAGCACGAAAAGAAATCTTTGCAACACAGGATGGACTATTTGCTTTAACGCCCTGGGAAGAAGTCGAAGATGGCCTTAGCAAGGATCACAGAGATTGATGGCCACATCAGTAGGAGAATAATGCTGAATCAAGTGAGTTAACGTAGAAAAGGATTGATTTTTATCTTCCAAACTGACTTCTTATCTTCTGTTATTCGTTCTTAACTCTCTACTTCTTTCTACCCTTCCATCCGACCTGTCGCTTCCTATTTTTCCCTTTTCCTTCTTTTCCTTACTGCTTTCTATGTTCTTCTTTTTCTATTGTAACTCTTCCTTACTACTCTCTGTTCGTTCTAATCAATATCTGCATGTTATTTCTCTGTAACTTACAGGACTACCCTACTATCCTAGGCGCCAGAAGATATACCCAGAACAAGTGGCTTCCTCTTCTTATTTCTAAAATAACCTTGGACATGAGATCTTTCTTGTCCCAGTGGCACCTCCTTGGTTTGATTACTCATGTCAAACATTATCAAAATGTTCATCTAGATTGGGCTATCACAGGTGCCCTCCTAGAAATCTGGCATCCAGGCACACCCCCATTACACGTTCTCTCTCCTCCACCCCCATTCTCTCGGTTCGCAGTTCAAAAGGACCCCAGTCCACGTGTGGGAGGTACCAACGGGACGGGCTCGACGTGAGGATCGCGTTAGTACCCTCCATCTCTCAGATCGTGGAGCCTGGAGATACGTGCGAGTAAAAGGACGATGTGGCCCCCGTCACCCGATCTGCACCGATTCGTGATCCTCACCACGCAAGAGGTACAGGAACGGACTCCTCATCTCGCCAGGAATCCGTTGATGCCCTCTGCGTTGCCATCCATCGCCATCTTCCTCATTTTTTTGTGTAATTCTTTTTTGGAGATTTTAGAGTTTATTTCTTGATTTACGTGCCTCTCTTGATTTCTAGTCCAGACGGCCGCTGATTGAAGCCGGAGAGGTACCGTTAGATTGGTCGCGTCGCGAGGATCGTGTTGACGCCCACCTTTCGTCGATTCGCGGAGCATGGAGTCAAGCCGGGCTGGGAGGTGCTGCGCCGCCCTCTCACCGGATCGGCAGTGTATCGTCGTTTTCGTCGTCATCCAGGTAGGGGGATGGATTCCTTATCTCGTTAGGACACCGTCGGTACCACTTGCGTCGTGGTCCGACGCCCTTTGCCTCGTATTTCATACATATTTTTATTTGATACATTTTTCATCTTTTAATCCCTAAAATTATCTCTTAATTGTTAAAATCTATTCCATGGGCATCGTATTTCATTTCTAGTGACATGCGTAGGCTTGAATGGTCGGTATGGGTTGGCAGGTTGAGTTGGTTTTGTTTTTCGCTGCGTCCCCCATCAATTTCGATCGATCGGGAAGGGGTTCTGATTCCGAACTCCAGAGTTGCGAAACCCTAGTGACATAACGCGCCACCCCTGGTGCATTATGGTCATTTAACGCATCCCTATAGGTGTGTTATATCATCCGTGAACTGAGTTTTCTATGTATTTTCATGTTCGGGTGGGTTTAATTCACCTCGCCTAGTGCGTTATAGTCCTTGTGCTTTGAGTTAAAGGTCTGTTGCCTTTAACGCCCCTACCCCTATGCGTTAAACTCATATGACGCCCCTGTTAAGGTGTGTTATATCCCATATTTTCCTATGGATTCTGAACATTCCGGTGGGCATAACGGCCCATGAGAGGTGCGTTATGTTCACTATAATGCCCCACTCTTGGTCCGTTATATCACCTATCTGTTGGGTTATGTGCCTGTTGACTTTAACGCACTTGATCCAGTGCGTTATAGTCCTATAGCGTGCCTACCCTGGTGCATTGTAGTTCCGTTTCCCTGTGAATTTTCTGAGTTCTGTGAAGCATAGCGATCCTTCCTTGGTCCGTTATAGTGTGTAACGGGGCAGTCCTAGTGCGTTATATACCTGGAGATTTCAAAAGCATGCATGTGTAATTTCTAATGCAATTTAGGTTCCATATGCGCCATGTTTAAAATATTTTATACACTATGGCATTATTTTATATCCCAAGAGAGTGACTTTCTCTTTCCTTGTGATGGAACCACTAGTCGTAGCCCGACGACGTCTGTGTCGGTCGACCTGGGAGAGGTGGCAGGGTATTCCCATTATACGGTTTGTAAGCTAGTTTCTGTGGGTCCTCTCGCATAGTCAGTAGCGTCCTACTGGGAGGAAAAACTAGCTAGAGGCCTGGCTCAAGGTGATGGGTCAGTGTGAATGAAAATTTGAGGTATTGGTGAGCAGTTGAAGGTACTACATTCAAGCTATCAATCCATGGACGACCCAGAATAGCCTTGAACATCGGGTCTATGTCCAATACAAAGAATTCCATGGCCATGGTCAAAGGCCCTAGCTCGGCCTGAACTGTTACGACCCTATGGCAAGCTCTCCTAGTGTTATCATATACTGCAATGGTTGTCGGTGTCGGCTTTGTCAGATCTTCAGAAATGTTTCAGGCATGCAAAGTGCTCAAGGAACTGACATTAATTGAAGCTCTTGTGTCCACTAGAGCTGAATCGACAGCCACTTTATTCAATGAAATTAAAATACATAGTGGCATCAGACGTGCCTCTGGGGGTGATAACTCTGATTCAAAAAAGGAAATAGATGCCCCCCTTGTAATAGTGGCCAACACTAACGGTAAACTATCTACTGCCACATCCTTGCTAACCATTACCTTCTGTAGGAAAGCTTTCAAAGCATCCTGGTGTAGCGTAGACCTCCTTATTAACTCTAGGACTGAGATCTTGGCTAGCATGCGGTCCAAGTGCTGTAATAAATCATATTTCGTGCCAGGCAGGGGGTTAGTTTCTTCTGTTTCAATTGTTGAGGAAGGAATTGGAGGGTTGGGTGTAGGTGCACCAGTGGAGGGGTAATTTCTCTGAAATAAACACCCGTTTCTAAGGGCAAGGTTATGCACCGGCACGACACTAGATGGACTCCCGATTGGCCCAGTGGAGTGTGTGGAAGGGATAGCAGTAGGGGTGATGATGGCGGAGGTTGGTCTGATAGGCCTAGGCAGAGGGATAATTGGTGAAGGGTTAAGTGGAGGGGTGATGATGGAGGGTATGGTGGGTGATAGTGTGAGGGTTGGCAGGATGGTAGGTAATGCGGTGGGTGTAGTGAAGGGACTGGAGGGAATAGTGGGTGGAGCGGTGGTCAAGATGGTGGGCCGAACGATGGAGGGAACATAAGGCGAAGGGGAGTTAGTGTATGTGTGGTGGAAGGCCAAAAGATGCGCGGGAGTCTCATCATCAATAGACCACCCAGCATTAGGGGCTGGGCGGTGAACAACATTGACTTGTGTTGGTGGCGGCGGCTGCTGTTGCAGAGCGAGCGAATGGTCTGGCATGAGATTTTGATGAATACCGAGTTCAGGTTGCTGCTGCTGAGGTTGAGGTTGCTGAAGTTGCTATTACTGTGGCTCCGGCTACTGCATCTATCTTCCCCTTTCTTTGATATCTTCTATTAACTTACGCATCTGGACCCAGTCAATCCTTTGCCTCTCATGTAAATCATATACTAAATCACGGAACTAATAGCATCTATCAATTGTGTGCCTGGGCTGTCGATGATATATATAGTATCTGGATTGATTGGCAGTCAGATTCCAATTCTGACGTTCCGGAGGGAGCTAAATGTCACCGGTGAACATCAGAGCTGAGAAAATGTCTAGAAGGGTTTCGGGAAGTGGAGGATAATGGGCTCTTTTCAGACCCAGTCAAGCAGGCGCATAGCCAGCAGGGGGAGGAACATTGTGGTATTTGTAGTGCCCCTGTGGTCATTTGTATCTCATGATTTTGATAATGGCTAGCACTATAAGTCATTGTTGTTTTCCACTCTCATATGACTGACATACGTGATGCTTTGTTCATGACAGGTCAGCAAATGAATGGAGAAGGAGTGGCCGAGCAAAGGAGACAAGCTGACGTGGCCGTGTCACTTGCTAAGGACCACGCCATGCGGCTGAATGAGGCGAAGAGCAGAGCTGAGGCCTTGTAGAAGGCCTTGGAGGAGCAGCGGCGAGCCATAGAGCTCGCTGAGGTCGAGTGGCGGACTGTCGAGACTGGGACCGAGGCTAGCGTTTAGCTTGCATCGACCTTGGAAGTGGAGCTGGCGGCTACGGAGTCTCGCCTGGCAGTGCTGGCAGGGAGTGAGCCTGGGCTCTGATTGTATCACCCCTCTTTCTTTTTGCTTTTTGTTATCTGGACTATATGTCTTTTGTCACCCCAAGGGCATGTCTTGGGCTCCTTTTTATAGAGAATCAATGAAAAACTCCAGACTTTGATGTTATTATTTGCTGGGTTGTTTCACTTCCCATTCTATGGAATAGTGTTGAGTGTAGGGACTGGCAACCACTTACTGTTAATCTTGCTTCATTTTCTCCACTATGTACTGGTGTAAGGGGGCAAGAGACTGGGCTTACCTGGTTTCAGGGTATTGGCACAGAGGACTAGGAAAGGGGAGAGGTGTAACTGGATTTTGGATACTGGAGGCTGGGTGCTAGGTACTGGGAAATAGGAGAAAAGACCGAGTGCTGGGGGTGAGCCCCTTAAGAATGGGAAAACCCGTGTTGTGCAAGGTTAGCGTAGGCCCGTCGGGACATGGGGGCCCACTAGATTAAGGCTGGGAATTGATTCTGACATGTTTCTATTGTAGGCTGACGCTTAGTATTGACTGTCTTTATGTCATTAGCTGGCAATGTCATTCACATTGGCTTGGGGAACTAGTGTTGAGCTGGCTGAATGGCCCTAGGAGGTGTCACCACTGAAAGCTAGGATTAGAAACTAGAGCTGGATGCTGGTACTGGGTCTAGGTAACTGGTCCTCTGATGCGCTGTAGCTGGACAGTTGGACTGGAAACTGGCATTGGAACCGAGCGGCTAGCCCACGGGAGCATCGTAGCCGCGACGTTGGAGCTGATAGCTGGTGCTGGTACTGAGCGGCTGGCTTGTGGAGGCATTGTAGCCGTGGTGCTAGAGCTGGCAATTGGTGCTGGAACTAAGCAGCTGGCCGGTGGAGGCATTGTAGCTGTGGTGCTGGAGTTGGCAACTGGTGCTAGAACTAAGCGGCTGGCCTGTGGAGGCATTGTAGTTGCAGTGCTGGAGCTAGAGACCGGTACTGGAACTGAGCGACTGGCCTAGGGAGGCGTTGTAGCCGTGATGCAAGAGTTGGTCGGCCAACCGTGGAGGCAGGTAGCCAAGCGTTCGATGCAGAAGTTGATGTAGGCCAACCCTCGGCAGCATAGTGGCCATTGTTGTTGTGGGGTAGTGCTGAGGTCGCCGTTGATAGAATGTCGTGGTCGACGACCTTCGTCTGGGAGGAGTAGGGAGGAAGAGAGTTTTTTTTTGCTTTCTCCTTACCATCTCTAACGCCCTTGTGGCTTTTCGCCAGAGCTAGCCCCCTTTAGCTTTTTCCGGTATGCCCTTGCAGGTTTTCGTACCGAGGGGTAACCTGATTTTGTCTGAGGTGCCCTTTCAGGTTTTCACCTCAGCTGGGTTGATGGCAATTTTTGCCCCTATTTGCCTCCTCGTGGAGGGGGGAAACGACTGGCTCTGTCGAGATATCTCTATTTTTAACCCCATTTTGATGAGAGGGACCGTGGCGTAGCTGAGGGGTGTGGCCAGCATGTCTTCACAACACCGGACTTCTTTGATAGCTAAGATAGCTGAACTGCACGCTGAACTCTCCAGGGCCGAGACCGAGTACAAGAGACTAAGCGTCAGGATGTCTAGAGTATAGAGGAGGCCGAGTTGGTCGAAGGGCAAGCTGATTCCCTCGAAGAGAAATTATCACAGCTGGAAGCCACCGAGTCTCGACTATAGGAACTGACCTGTCACCCTTCCTTGGGCATCTTGGAGCTGGAGGACATCTTTCGACGTCCACTGCAGTAGCCTCTTTTGTTGACTCCTCTTCTCTTTTTGGTAGAGTTTTATGTACCTCAGGGGATGCCTCAGGTAATCATGTATTTTGCTACCTTATGGCAATGAAATATCTTTATTTACCGCTAAAGTGTGACTTCATTTTATCTCTCTCCTTTTTTGTTAGCCAATTAGCTTAGCCCAGATATATAGGTTACTAGGGCAGGAGAGCGCTCACGCCTTTAGTGAAGGGGTGATGGGTTCGCTCCACCCCAGCGTAACTATTCTCAGGGCCAAACCTTGGCTAGTGTAGGTCAAATGCTCAAGGGTGAAGGTATAGTGGCCACCTAGGGCCAGAGAGTAAGGTCGGAAGGCCTGTTAACAGGCTTTACCGATGGTGACGAAGTTGCCAGAAGGCCCAAAGTATGTTCATTCCTCGATAGGGGTGGAGGACCCGAGTGAGATGTAAGTTCATTGTCTTCCACGAACAATGAGGAGGGTCAAGGGTAGGTTTGTTGGTTGACACGGATGGAAGGTCCGGGCCTGGGATTGATTCCGTCGATGGTGATGAAAACTGGCGGTAGGGTTCATTTGTCGACATAGGTTGAATGTCAAAGTAAAATTGGTTTGTTCATTAACAAGGATGAAAGGTCCAAGTTAAAGAGTACTGGCCAATCTTGTCAATGGTGACAAGGGTCAGCGATGGTTTATTCATCGACATTGGTTGAATGTCGAAGCAAAGGTTTATTCATTAACAAGGACGAAAGGTCCAAGTTAAAGAGTATTGACCGATCTTACCGATGGTGACAAGGGTCAGCGACAGTTTGTTTATCGACATTGGTTGAATGTCGAAGCAAAGGTTTGCTCATTAACAAGGACAAAAGGTCCAAGTTAAAGAGTACTGACCGATCTTACCGATGGTGACAAGGGTCAGTGATGATTTGTTCATCGACATTGGTTAAATATTGAAGTAAAGATTTGTTCATTAACAAGGATGAAAGGTCCAAGTTAAAGAGTACTGACCGGTCTTGCTGATGGTGACAAGGGTCAGCGATGGTTTGTTCATCGACATTGGTTGAATGTCGAAGCAAAGGTTTGTTCATTGACGAGGACGAAGGGTCCAAGTTAAAGAAATGTTGACCGATCATGCCGATGATGACAAGGGTCAAACCTGGGTTTATTCATCGACATTAGTTAAACGCCGAAGCGAAGGAGGTTTATTCATTAACGAGGCCGAAAGGTCTAATGTCACGTCCCGGGCGCGGAAGATACCCACCGCGCGACGGGACCTTATATAGAACCACGCTAGCTATACAATTTACTACGGCTATTCTCCTTTACCATACGTAAGAGTGCACATAAGACTAATCAAATCTCGTATGGATACAAACCACAACCATCACATAACCTTTTATTGCTTTCTCTTCCTCTGCCACCCCTTCCCGTCTGATCGCCACCCTCTCCTTCTTCATTCTCTTCCCCACTAAAACCCTAGCTGCGCTCTCCACCGGCCTCACTCGCCACCGCCACCTGCTCACCGCCAGACTGTCGCTCTCGCCCTCCTTCCCCACTATAGTAGCCTCCCCTCTGTTTCAGCGCGTGAACAGGACTTCGGCCGCTGCGACTCCCCAGAGCATCCATTGCCTCTCGCCTTGCGCCTGCCCTCCACTGCAAACGATGACAATAGTAGCCCTGTCGCCACCACTGTGGGCTACCTCTGCACCACCTCCAACATGCTCGCTCTATTCCCCCTTTCTTTTCCCTGCAATCTCACGTCGCTCGCCAGCCCCATCGCCACCTGCCAGGATCCCTGCCACTCCTTCCTCTTCTTCTTCCACCGCTTGTTGCCCCCTTCCTCTTCTTCTTCCTCTTCTATTTTCTCCCAGACCCTGCAACCACCTACCGTCAACCCCAATCCCTCTTGCCCTTAGCCATTCTCCTTCAGCATACTACCCCCTTCCTCCTCTTCTTCCACTTGTATTTGCTTATAGACCCAGCAACTACGAAGTTGCATCGCAACCACCTTCATTGGCCCCTTGCCTGCAGTGTCGACCCCATCAGCCTCCTGCCATTGTGACCCCATTCACTGCTCACGTGCTTCCACGTATCTCTATGGTGATTGTGTAGTCCACACTGCCTGCTCATACCCAGCCACAAGCCCTTTCCCTCTGATCATCACCCTCCCCTTCTTCATTCTCTTCTCCACTAATACCCTAGCCGCGCTCTCCGCCGGCCTCACCCGCCACCACCACCTGCTTGTCACCAGACCACCTCTCCCACCCTCCTTCCCCACTATAGTAGCCTCCCCTCCGCTTCAGCGCATGAACAGGATCACGACCGTCGCAACTCCCCAGAGCTGCCATTGCCTCCCCCCTTTCGCCTGCCCTCCACCGCAAACGACGACAACAGCAACCCTGTCGCCACCACTATGGGCTACCTCTGCATTGCCTCCAACATGCTCGCTCTATTCCCCCTTTCTTTTCCCTATAATCTCGTGCCACCCGCCAGCCCCATTACTGATCGCCAGGATCCCTAGCACACCTTCCTCTTCGTCTTCCACCGCCTGTTGCCCCCTTCCTCTTCTTCTTCCTCTTCTATTTTCTCCCAGACCCTACAACCACCTACCGTCAACCCCAATCTCTCTGTCCCTCGGCCACTCTCCTTCAGCTTGCTACCCCCTTCCTCTTCTTCTTCCTCTTCTATTTGCTCACAGACCCAGCAACTAGGAAGTAGCATAGCAACCACCTTCACTGGCCCCCTGCCTGCACCATCGACCCCATCAGGATCTTGCCACTGTGACCCTATCCACCGCTCACGTGCTTCCACATAGCTCTACCGTGATTGTGTAGTCCACACTACCTGCTCAGACCCAGACACAGCTGCCCATCCAGTGTGGTCCCATTTGCCCAGCATTGCTCCCCCACATTGCCTACTCACACCCAGCTGACCGTCATCGGTTTCAATCTGGTCATCTTTGAGCTACTCCAGAAAGGTGTTTAGAGTTCTTTCTGGCTTGTAGGTTTGTTCTCTATTTCCTCCTCTTCTACCTCAACTGGCGGCCAAAAGCTAGCCTTCTTCTTCCTCTTGTTCCTCATCCAGCGCATCCCAGGTGGGTTGACACTGAAAGTCTAGGGCTACGACTAGTGACTCCATCACGAGGAAAGAGGAAGGTACTCTATCGAGAGCTAAAATAGTGCCCTAATTTTTATAAAATAAATTAAACATGGCACATATGCAACATGGAATGCATAAGAAACTAAACTTGCATCTTTTAGAATGCCAGGGAACGTAACGGACTAAGATCATCCCGTTACAAGGTGTGACGGATCAGGGTAGAGGGGTTACCTTGCTTGTGACGTGCCTCCCTCGGTTCGTTATACTCACCTGAACGTCTTACAGAAAACACAAAGACAGTCACACAGACTACAACGCACCAAGCATGGGGCGTTAAACTCATGTAACGCGCGCCTCCCATGGGCCGTTACACTCACCAGAATGACAGAAATCCACAGATTATAGACAGAAAATGTAACGCACCAGGGCTAGTGCATTACATGACTCTAACGTACGAGGTCAGGTCCGTTAAAGGCACCCGAACATCTAAAATCCACAGTTTTTTGAACAGAATGGAACGCACTACGGATGCCACGTTACACGATCATGACGGACCAGGGATGGGCCGTCAGGCTAACCACCTATCTCAGTCAATGGTCAAAGGAATGGTCAATAGTCAAATGATGGACCAGGGTTGGCCCGTTACCATTCAGGTGACGCGTCAGTCATGGTGCGTCAGGGGACTGTAACGCACCAGGGCTGGTGCGTTACACCGACTGGGTTGCGAACTTGTGGAGTTCGAAACCAAACCCCCTCCCGGTCAACCAAACTTGACGGGAAACGTGGGGAAACTACTTTTCAAGCTATCCTACCAAACCATAACAACATTCCATAACCAAACATGCCATTAAAATCAAAAGACAATACTCATGGGGACAATTTCATGATTTTACGGCTAATTTACACTAGCATGGAAGATTACACAAAAATCGAGGAGACTGGCGTCAGACCATGGTGCATGTGGTACCGGCGGGTTCCTAGCGAGGAGAAGATTCTATCCCCCTACCTCTTATGCAACGAGGACGGCGTTCAAGGTACGAACGGATGAAGGGGCGCCGCGGCTCCACTCGGCCCGTCCCACCTCCACGCTCCGCGAATTGAGGGAAGAAGGGCGTCCCCGCGACCCACGTGACACGACCATTCCAACAGTACCTCCCTTACCTCGATCAACGGCCGTCTAGACCAAAATCGAGAGAGAAGAACGATTACCAAGAAATTAGCCCAAAATTCACCAAAATGGGATTTACACAGAAATCGGTGAAAATGACGACAGATGGCGACGTATGTGGCGTCAATGGGTTCCTGGCGAGACAAGGAATCCATTCCCCTACCTATTGCCCGGCGAAGACCGCGAATCGGTGCAGATCGAGCGACGGGGGCCACGCCATTCTCTCGCTCCCACGCACCTCCACGCTCCACGATCGGAGGGAAGAAGGGTATCTGCGTGATCCTCGCGTCCAGCCCGTCCCATCGGTACCTCCCACGCGTCGATCAGAGTCCGTTTGGACCGAAACCGAATGAGAGGGGGAGAGAAGGAGAGAGAACATGTGAGGGAGAGAGAAAAGAGAGAGAGTGTGATCGAGAGAGTGAGGGGAGAGAGAGAGTGGCGTGAGTTTTATAAAAAAAAATTAATTTTCTTATTTATTTTGTAAAAATTCTCTCAATTATATTTTAACCACTCAAATAAAATACAAAGCTACATGACATGACTCATAGCAATGGAAGATCATGATGGCACTTGATGACGATCCATCTGGGCTTCAAAATGTGGAGGGGGTAAGTGATGTCCCCATCACAAAGTCCTTCGACAGGAGGCAGCCTCGTTTCGGGCACAGGCTCGATCGAGCTGGGAGGAGGCTCGGATACTGGCTGAGCAGTAGGCCCAAGCTCGTTATATGGCTGACCCGAAGAGCAAGCTCCTAGGGGAAGAGCGCCAGGCTCAGGTCGAGCGTTACAAGTAGTGGAAGGCCGAGCAGGAGGAGCTCAATAGCCAAGCTTGAGAGGCTGAGCGAGTGTGTGGGGAGGCCGAGGTTGCGCAGGTCGAGGCTGAGGCGAGGTTGTCCCCGACCGAGATGAAGTTGCTCGGAGCCGAGCAGAGGGTGGCCGAGCTCAAGGAGAAAGTTGAGCACGTTGGGGCAACGATGATCTATCGATATAGGAGCTCGGAGGGCTATCACGTAGCTCTCTAGAAGGCCACTTTCTCGTTTTACGAGCTAGGCTATTGACAGGATCTACGGAAGGGGTTCACCCAAGGCTTCGATCGAGCGGTCATCGCAGCCCAACAGTCAGTGTTCGACGAGCTCGTTTTTCCTTTCGGGTAGCGCTACGACTCACACAAAGACGTCACAGATTCTTCCTCTCCGACGTTGAGTGAAGGGGGGAGCAGGGATGCTACCGCTTCAGCAGAGGAGTTGCCAACTCCGGTTACCTCGGGGGGGCACATGATCGAGGCAGTTCGAACACAAGTGGGGTCAGTGCCTGGACCGGTCGCCACTAAGAATGCCGGGGGCAGATCTCCTGGCATTGAAGATTCTTCATTTGCTGAGCCTCAAGACGTCGAGCCTTAAGGAAGGCCATGGGCCACTCGAAGTCCTCCTATCTCCATAGACTAGGAGGGGCATGAGGTGGATGTACTAGTTCTTTCTCTTTTTGAATGTTACCATCTAAAACTTTTTCTTTCTATATACAATGGTAATGGTTTCCAGAATCTAAATTGTCAATTTCTTACCGCCTTTAGCGCGATTTGACTATCGTATCTGTAGTTGCCAGAGAAACAGAGATTTGATATGTTTCACAGGCTTCTCGTGTGCCAATCAGCCAGGCCGCTGACATGGCATTGGTGCCTCTTCGTATTTTCGCTTTCCATGCTTTGACTGATTTATCCTTTCACATATCCCCATGAGAGTATTCGTTAAGGGGAACAGAGTAACTGCTCTTGGGGAAAGGTGCATGCCTTTCGCATTTTTTCGAGGGGAGATTCAATTAAGGAGGGGGTTCCCCCCTTCGGCCTATAAAAAGGTCTCGAACGGCATCTCCACCTCTCTTCACCGCTTAGGCTTCAATTGCAGTCTCCTTCTTGCTAAGCGTCTTTCTTTCGTGCTGGGAAAATATCAGCGGAACATGGAGGGTGACTTGGAAGATGATGATCCTGGCGGCCGTCGAGGTGTTCCTGCTACTTCGGCAGGGAAGAAGGGATAGTGATGGTCAGGCAGCATGCAAGAAGGGACAGAGCATAGCAATGCACCTCTTCCCAACTTCTGGACTGCCGCCACTATCTTAGGAGGAAGGTAGTAGCAGAAGGAGGCTTGAGGGGTAGGGCGTTCGGCACGACGGCATCATCCTACTCCTTCCTCACCTTTACCCACCCGACGGTGGGCCTCTCACGGCTGTGGGTTTGTGGTACAATTCTTCAAGTGGCCAAAGCCTCCACGGTAGGCTACCCCTTCGCACCAGGTTTCCCATGCCACTTCAACCTCCCATGGCGGGTCCCCATGCATGCACGTACGCATGCGAACGCCCCCATGGGCTTCTTCACATGGCTACTCTCCATGCGGATAGCGACTAGACTTCCCATTCACACAAGCCTCGCTTCATGTGAACGACAGCGCCCTTGGTGACTTCAAGCCTCACACCCTTGCATGCAAGTCTTCATGCGGCTGAGGAGCACTCATCAACCCAACGAACATGGCGATAGCAAGAACTGCCCTCTCCAACGTCACCAACGGCAGGCGCGAGCGATGGAGCTTCTCACGGCCAAGGCATCCAAGGCTCACACGATCGCATGTGGCCATTCGCTCGGTAGCAGCTGCAGTCTGATGGCGATGATCACACGGCCAAGCTCCCCATGCAGCATTCTTCAACGCTAGAAGCTCCACGCCAACTTCTCTATGATGTTTTTCTTCAAAGGCAGGTGAAGGTCAGCGACAGCAGGCGCTTTGGGTGGCCAGCTGGCGGAGAAAGGAGAACAACGAGGGCATCTTCTCACGCGTCATCTAGGGAGGCTTCGCAGGCGGTAGGTCAAGGAAGGCAAGTGGCCGCAATGGCTTCTTCACATGTAGGAGAGAGAGAAGGTAGGAGAACGGCCTTCTCGCGGGAACAGTGTCAGCAACAGCGGGCGTGGGAGGTCAGCTATGGTAGGCCGCTATTCACGCATGGTGGCCTTCTTCATATGCGGGAGAGAGAAGAGGAGAGAGAGGGTGAATGTGGCTCACGCAAGTGCAAGAGGGCACGCTAAGGTGGCCGAAATTCACACAGGGTCAGGGCAGGCACAGTAGACGTGGTTGACGCACTGAAGGCTGGAGAGGAACGAGGGGAGAGAGAAGTAAGGCGGGCGGCCTTCCTCCTCACGTGGCGGACGGCGGGTTCCTTTACTGCGTCAACGACTGCCCACTTTCTTTCATGGTAGCATCTTCATGTGGGTGGCCTAGCTCCCTTCAACGCTCGGCCCCTCACGCAAGCCTCCCCATGGACATCTTCAACAAAAGTAGCCGCTATTAATGTAGGCCCATTCACACGACAGAGAAAGAGAGAGAGAGAGAGAGGACATTGAAGGCTATAAAAGGGGCTCAGGTTGGCAAGGGAAGGAGTTCCCGGAGGATGATAATTTTTGGGTATGGCTGCTATACCTCAATTGCTTTATACTTCATTATATCTTGGCTAATGAAACTTTTGAGCACAGAAAGAAGTCTTGGTCCCACCATCTGGGCATTGTCATCCAATCCCCACGGTGTTTGCATACTCTCAGATCCCACTTTTTCCCTGTATGCATTTTTACTATATGCTATTTACGCTACTAGATTATATCAAGGACCTTGTGGCTTTCATAAATCTAGAATTTGAGTTCCCCTTCATCAAAAACAATGATGATTCCAGAGGAGTCTTAGTCACACGGATAGGCCATTGAGCCGTCTAAGACTGGGGATGATGGTTCCCTTTCGTGAGTTGGTGCGCGGATAAACAGGCTTCGGCTTAGTATCAACTCATAGAAATGGGTTTCTTGACCCAGTCTGGGCAACTTAATAATATTATCTTTGATTATCTTATATTTTAATGGCCTAGCTTTGGACCGTTACAGCCTGTGACGGCCCAAAGATAGACCGTCAGGCGCTGTGTTGCACCGAAGTGGGTCTTCGTGCTTGCCGCGTTCGTTTCGGGTTGTGTGGATCCCTGGTCGACCCGGTTGGGACCCAGTGGTCGACTTGCGATCTCGTGAGTGTCCCAGTCACCCCGAGGGTTTTGGTGTCCGTGTTTTGGGGGTGTCAGAGAATTGTGCTACCTTGTTTAGCGTGTCATCATGGTTTTGGACCTAGGGATTAGACCAGATTGACGATGTCGTGACGTCATGTTCAACGGTCTTGACCCCGAGTCTCGTGACTTAAGGACCGTTGAGTTTAGTAGGTCTAGTGGACCATTTCGGTGTCCTTGAGCCACCGGTTACTTCGTGTCACTCGTGATGGGTGTGTGTGTGACTTTCTGTGTTCACGTCAGTGACCCTCCACTAGTCGCAGCCTTCTTACGGTATGCGCGTGCTAACCCACTCGGGAGTGGTGGAGTGGCATACCCGAGTTAGATGGTGAGTAGGCTGGTTACCGTAGGGCCCCCGCGTACCGCGGAGTCCGGGCTGGTGGGGGAAATACCAGCTAGAGGACAGACCTAGGGCATATGGTCTGAGTGTGCACACGAGGCTAAGGCTTCGGACCCACTCTGACGAGCGTGACCTAAGCTAGTCCTTGTTTTGTGGTACTCCTAGTTGCTGTGCATGTCTGAGTCTCGCGCCCAAGGTGTTGTAGCTAGACACTTGTGACACGGTGTAAGATGTCAGGGGACGCATCTGGTCGTTCTTCTAGTGGGCAGTGCTCCCGTCACGTGACGTGAGTTATCGTGTCTCGATTTTTGTTTCCCGTCTGCGAGACAGGATTTTGTGTGTGGTTTCGGAAGTGTTCCTGGAGTCGAGGTCTGGGATTTCCGGTGAGCGTCACTGAGGGTTTCCCTAGACAGCGTTAAGTTCACGACGGTGAAGTCGTGACTGTGTTTCTAGACCGCGAGGTTTCGGCTTGGACCCTTTAGGGAGGGCAGGCCTCTGCGACCGAGGTATCGTGATGTTTTCCTAGTAGCGTGGCTAGGGCGGTTCGTGTCTAGTGCTCTCCCGATCATGGAATAGGGATGTCGGGTGCGTGGCTTAGTTGTCCCCCAACGGGAGACCAGGTCGTGTCTTCCGGTATAGTAGGAGTAGCTGTAGAGCCGAGATTTTACCGGCCACCGTAGGTTACTGTTCCTGCTGTTGTTGCTGTTCTCTCGGTAGTTACTGCTTTCCGTGCCGTCGTTGTTTCTCAGTTGGGGTTCCACGGGATCCCTACTGAGCTAGTGACAGGAGGCTCACCCCTGATTTTCAGGTGCGGTGGCTCTTCCTCGATGTTCGAGGACGTCGCGTGGAGGTTCTTAGCTGCCAGTTCGCCGGGCCGAGTGTTCACTCGGCATGTGGAACGTTTTACTGCTTTAGACTGTACTTTCTGTTGGGCTGGACTCTATTGTAGTTAGATTATTTATATCTATTGTCCTGCTTTATTTCTTATTTCTACGTACACCACACCTATCTTTTTAGCCCTTCCGAGTCTTCGGGCTCGTGGGTGGCGGTTTGGGGTTGGAATGGTATCGGGCCTTCCCGATATCCAGATCCACTACAAGAAAAGTCACAATTTTTGACGTCCACATTCCATCGCAAAAACGTCGCAAATGTGTATCAAGTCAGTCCTCACTCAGATATTACATCCGATCGAGTCGCAAGCTAACTCTACCAGAAGAGAAGAGTACAGCAAGGCCAACCGACAAGATCACGGTCTACATAGTGCCAAGACAGACAGACAAAATCATAGAGAAACAGCGCTAAAACAACAACAACGGCAGCACTTGTAGGATCTTGGCTCCGTACAGAATGCAGAACCACAGAACACAACTGCAAGCTGGGTCACATCAAGGCACAATAACAGCTGAACATACAACTATGGGGGACGAGTCATGCATCGAGCAGCTCACCAAGAAAAGACCCACAACAACGAGAAAATGACAATCTCGGGGAACACATCTTAAGAACCAAGACAACGTCCTGAGAGCACAACACCCAAGAAAGAAAAGCAGAGCAGAGGGTACTCAATTAGTAGGAAAGCCGACAGATTCCCAAATACTCACAAATGCCAATGCTAACACCAGAAGGACTCCAGTAATAGTACGGCAACAGACTACATCAAGGCACAGGAAGCCAAGATGAAGTCACTTCGAGAAAGATAATTCTCTCGACTGGCCAGAATCTTACGACAAGGATCCTCGACCCATGGGTTATTAGCCCACACGCTTCTGCTGTGCACTCCAACGACACACACAGGCATCAGAAAATACCTCAATATTCGCATCTCAGCACACGCCCGATGCCATCGCAACTTATAAAAATCACAAATAGCACGCCACGAATACTGATTCTGCGACCAACCGATCACAAGAAGCCCAAGTGCAAAGAAAGAGAGCACCAGCATCAGCACAAAGCACAAGGAAAAATGCCAATCTCAGCTTACCTTCACGTCCTGAAACAATAAATGAGCTTTCATAACACATCGGCCACTGGACACGGCACGACAAACACGGTACGCAACGGCTCTTAACACCATAACGGAGTCCAAAGCCAAGTAACTGTAAGACAAAGAGAAGATCAGATTCAGAAGAAATACTATCCACACTTTAGTAGACATCAGACAAAGGCATCACTAAGACAGCAATTCCAAGGCTTACCTCAAAAAGACTACACCAAACAGGACAAGAAGCATCAAGCTCACTAACAGAAGCTCACCAAGAAGGGAAAATCCTAGGTCGCTCGAGCATCTTGTCAATCAAGGAATCTAATCGAGCACTTCAACAGAAGTGAAATGCATCAGGAGCTGAACAGACTCAAGCTGGGAGACCAAAACAACGTAAGAACATGTACGGCCATCACACCAATGCTAAAAGTCACCAGCCACTTGAACAAATGACAGGAAAACCTCGAACAAAGTGCTGCAGACTCAAGCCTTTTGGCGAACTCTGCCAAGTACAACATGATCGAGACAGACATCACGATGAAAAGGAAGCACCTCGTCTCATCCTGATGAGAGCAAAACCCATCTCACACAGTGCTAACACAGTACGCACAAGACGACAGACGGAAAATGAAGCGATCATAAATCGTGAAACCTAAGCCAGCGAGTGGCTGTACTAGACTTTCAGGACTCTGGAAACTGTATATCTCAGATTCCAATGTACTTCACACAACAATGCTCTGATACCAACTGTGACGAACCAGATCCTGGATACCGGATATACCCGATAGGACTACCGAGTAGACCCGATACCACTTGGAACCCATGAAGCCTCCCAAGAGCTGTAAAGCTCCGAAGGGAAAAATTCAACAATTAATAAAAATAAATAACTAACTACAACAGAGTCTAGTCCAATAGAAGTACAGTCAAGGGCAGAGAAGCGTACCCAATGCCGAGTGAACACTAGGCCCGACGAGCTGGCAGCTAAGAACCTCCACACAGCACCCTCGAACCTCGAGGAAGAATCGCAACACCTGAAAACCAGGGGTGAGCCTCCTATCACTGGCTTAGTTGGGGTCCCGTAGAACCCCAATTGAAAATAACGGCGGTAAGGAAAGTAGCAACAACAAGAACAACAGCAACAGCAGGGGTAGCTATAACAACAACGGTAGAAAACATGACTGTACACGAATCCCTAAAGCATGGCAGCTAATGAAACCACGGCACTACATCTACTCCTACCGAAAAGGAAATCGATACCCCGATCCCACAGTCGGGGGACCACCAAACTACGCACCACGCTAGCCATGCTACTAGGAAAACGTCATGACACCTCTGTCGTGAAGGCCTGTGCTCACACACGAAGGCCTACACCAAAACCACAAGTAAAACCTCATCGCACAGACAAGAAACGAGACCTCAAGTCACGAAAAACTCATGTCACATGATGGGAGTACCTGTCCACCAGAAGCAAGGCGGATGCTTCCACTAACGACTTAGTCCGCAGCTTCAGGTGTCCGTCTACGACGCCCCAGGCAGAGACTGAGACACCGTACAAGTAAGCATAGAACAAGGACTAGCTGGGGTCGTGCTAGTCAGCGCGGGTCCGACGCCCTAACCATGTGTGCATATACAGACCATGCGCCCTAGGTCAGGTCCTCTAGCTGGTTCTTCCCCCGATGCTTGGACTCAAGCTGCGCATGGGGGCCCTACGGTAACCAGCCTAACAACTATCTCTCTGGGTCACGCTCTCCACCACTCCCAAGTGGGTCTGCACACGCGTGCGCAGGAAAGCTAGGACTAGTGGGGGCTCACTAAACGTGGACACTGAAAACCACGCACGTACCCATCTCAAGTAACGCGAAGTGACAGGTGGCTCGCGGCCACCTAAATCTGGATAGCCCACTAGACCTAATAATCCAACGGTCCTTGAGTCATGAGACTCAGGTCAAGACCGCTGCACGTGATGGTACAGTGCCATCAATCTGGCCTAATCCCTAGCTCTAAAACCGCGGTGACACGATTCTCAAGGTAGCTAACCAGTCGCTGAGTTGAACCCTCATCCAGGGGACACACGGGAAACCTCCAACCCCAGGCTGTTTAATTGGACTCACAGTCCAAAGCCACATACATGGCCCACATGGAAAACGCTTCTCGGAGAAACCCACGTCGTGCGGCGAGGACTCTCCGCACTCATACCGACTCGCGACGACTCGATCTAGCAAAGCACGAAAGCCCGAAACACAAGGGCCTCCCCAAGACCCTTAACACCATGGGCACACAAACTGAGGTAACACGGCACTTCCGGACATCCCTGAAAATGTGAACACAGAACCCACAGTGTCCAGGACATCTATGAGGCTGAAGGTCAACCGCTGGGTCATAACCGGGTTGACAGGAAGCCAACACAATGCAAAATGGACATGGCGAACACAAAAACCACGTGGCGGTCCTCTCTGGGCCATCATAGCCCTTGGCGGTTGTTGACCCTAGGTGCACGTATGGACAAGAAGGGGGGGTTGAATTGTCCCCGCCAAACGCAATGGCAATCGGGTGCGCCACACCAGTGCTCCTAGTGGGCCGACACACGCGTGCCGTGGAAGCTACGACTAGTGGATGGGTCACCGAAAGTACAGACCCTCAACTCACGAAAATTGACTCCAAAAGTAAACGAGTACAAGGATCGCTCCTCGTACAACACCGACTCATAGTGACGTAAGCCGAAGATGCCACATCCCGGGACCCCTCACGGCGCTCCACACCTGGTCCCGACATGATGCCCAGCATCAGTCAGACCACAGGTCAACACGTGGATCGAGGTCCACTCACTCGAGACTCGAATGGGCACGAAAAACTATAGGCTAGGCCTCAGATGATGAACGGTCCATCATTGGCCACTCACGGATGTACGGCTAACTCGTAGCTGCGCGTGGGAGAAAGACGGGCCAACCTGGCCGTCCCTCACTCCCAGCGGTAAGAAACATGAATGGTCGGACACTAGCCGCTCAGGGGAGGGCGGCTAGGATCCTGCCGTTTCAAGGCATGGGCGGTCCCACCTGGGCCGCTCATGTACCAACGATACCAGAAGATGAACGGCCAGGCCATGGCTGCTCAAGGGGACATGCGGCTAGACCCTGGCCGCTGACCCCAAGACACTACGTAATGGTGACAAACAACGATCGGAAACTCACGGGATGAGCGGTCGGTCCTGGGCCACTCAAGGGATGTGCAGTCACAGACAGGCCACACATGCGGATGACGTGTGGCCAGACCATGGCCGCATGAAAGGTCATGCGGCCATACCCCAGCCGCACACCTCAGTGCACTACATAACAGTCAAAACCAACGGTCAAAACTCGGGAGATGGGTGGTCAGCTTAGGGCCGCATGAAGGGACATGCAGTCCCACGATAGACCGCTCAACTCCGCTACGCACTGAGCCTGACTAGCAGCGTGCCGAGCCGATGGGTAGCCAGGACAGGGCCACACAAGGGATGTGCAGTCCCTGGTGTGACCACACATGGCTCACCAGTGGGAAAATGGCGAACCTCGTCAGAATAGTCCATTCCGGCCCCATACAAGCCCCACGGAGGGGGAAATGAAGGGAAAAGTACCCCCAAGCCCCCTAGCATGATTCTACACCCCCGAAACGTAGAATCGGGGCTTAAAACGATAAATCAAGTGAACTCTCCCCGATGCATGCTCAACCCTTCCCGGCGTAAAAGAACCCCTTCTCGGCCTCGCCTCGGCCTACAAACTGCGGAAATGGAAAGGCGATGAGCTAGGGATCATCACCCTACCTCCGGTTCGCGACGAGACGTCAATCCGAGCTCGATCCCACGAAGAATGCAGTTAAAAACCCCGCCTTCCCGTGCTTCCCACGCTTGCTGCATGTCCACGCGATCGCCTCGCCGTCACCCACATCGTTGCGCCGTCACCCCGCCGTCGTCTGCAGTCGGAACGGAGCTCACCGCAGTCGAATGGGCGAGAGAGATGGAGAGGGACGCACGTAGGAGGAAGAGGAAGAAGAATAAGAAATGAAAAAAGAAACGTGATATTTATAGAAAATCTTAAAATTCAAAAAAATATCAAAAAATAAAAAATCACGTTTCCGCGATCCTCGGAACACGCCGATCGCAACGGTACCACTCACGTCCGGATGAACGACCACGTTCGCCCGCAACGGCATGTCGAAGGATTTGCCAGAAATCAGGTCGAAAATCGAAAAAATGCGCGAACTCTTTTTTTTTTCTGCGTGAAAAATTCTGTGGCCAACAGACTGGCACGCCCGGTGGGACCTTTCCCGCTTTTCTTCTTTCCGTCAAAGAAAGTTTCTAAACCTTCTTTAAGGTCCTGATCTCCCTCCTCTTCCTTTTACAGGACGGGAAGAGGAGGGTACGCATCTCTTTGCTAGTTTGAGAGCTTGTTGTGCCTCGGCGCACTTTTGCGTTTGTGCTACGCACCACCACCACCAACAACACCAGCAGTGATGGCTGCTGTCACCTACGGCCCTCAAGTCGTCGCCAACCACGCCAGGTTCGGATACCTGGCGACTCCCATTGTCTTCGGCGACTTTCCAGTGGTCGTCGGCTCGCCCTTCTTTCTGGACGTCGTACCAGTGGCTGAGGTCTGTCCAGCCACACCTGCAGCAGCAACCGTCGGGAGTGTCAGGCCCTCGACTCCAGTAACTGGCCGGGTTTGCTCGGCCAAGAAGACAACTACCGAGGGTGTAAGCCCTCCGCTTCATTAGCCGGCCGGGTTCTCCCGGTCAACAAGCCCGCTCTTGGGGGTGTCAGGCCCTCTACTACAACAGCCGGTCGGCTTCGCCCGGCCAACTCCTCGCGGACTAGGGGTGTCAGGCTCTGTGTCCCACCAAATGGCCGAGTTTTCTCGGTCAACCAGATTACTGTTGGCGCCGCCCCTGCACAACGGGGGTAGCGCCGTCGCCACAACGGTACCAACTCTACGGCGGCCACCCTCAGAGATGTTGCTCCTGTACAACGGGGGCAACGTCGCCGCCACAATGACGTCAAGCCTATGGCAGGCGTCGCCAGTGCCGCTTCTGCTCAATGGGGGCAGCGCCACAACCGCAAGGGTAAAAAGCCTGGAGCGGTAGCATCTCGCTCCGGTAAGACTGTAATTGTCGGAGATATCAGCATCCGGCTCGATGGAGACGATCCGATCTTGCCACGGGACCGTCATGTCCCAACCATCCCCACCTCCAATCGCTTCGAACTCCTTCGACAAGTTCGGGAGAACGGAGCGAAGAAGAAGAAGCATGTCGTACCGGCGACAACCCAGGGCCCCTTGCAGCGGCCCAAGCCACGAGCTCCCCGATCAAGGACAGGGGGCAACCAAGTGAAGTAGCGCCAGCTCCACTTGAAGAAGATCTGGGTCACCAAGGAGGAGGCCCAAATCATAAGGCGCACAAGGGCGGAGGAGCCCTTCCGCATGTCGAATCTTCAGTAAATGCAGAGTTCGACAAGCACTGAAGTCTCGGTCTCTCCGGGGTCTACAACTCAGCCCCTACCAGGGCAAAAGCGCCAAGGAGCCGG
>JANBPO010002988.1:0-193313 GCA_024336825.1 Amorphophallus titanum | reverse complement strand
TACTGAGTGTGTCTTTATCTCCGCCCGGGACGTTGTGGCTAGACACTTGTGACGGGGTGTAAGACGTCAGGGGATGCATCCGATCGTTCTTCTAGTGCGTGGTGCTCTTGTCTGCTGGAGGGTACGGATTTGAGTTTTGTCAGACCGAGGTTCAGTAGTACGGTACTGTTAGAGTAGACAGCTTTTCTGTTTACTTACCACAGCCTGTTGGTTCTGCTGTACTTTCCTACTCTCTTAGTTTCTTGCCTTGTTTTCGTGCGAGGTGGGGGTCCACGGGATCCCTACTAAGTCGATGAAATGAGGCTCACCCTTATGATTTTCAGATAAGGCGGGGTCGTCGTGGGACGCGGCAGGTTTTCTATGAGGTTCTAGTAGCCGAGATTAGCCGCTAGTTGCCAGAGTCGGGGCGTGCCCCATGTACTTGTACCTTTAGTTCAGTTGATTGTACTTATATTTGGACATGAGATGTACTGGAACTTGTAGAAGTTTAGTTGTTTATTTAATTTCTGCATTATTATGTAGTTGTTTATTGTGCTATCTTTGTAGTTAGTAGCAACGATGTTGCTCAAGAGGAGATTGGCCATGGCTTGCCATGTAGTGTGTGTAGAACGCATGCGCAAAGGTCACCCGTAATGATCGGGGAAGGAACTAGACTCCTGGCACGGAGCTCAGTGTCAACCCAGGATGCTGCAAGAGCAAACTCATTTTAACTAAACCTAAACTACCTAAGCTGCTCAACCATGTTTTAGGGAATCAACATTCTAATTATGTGCATGAATAATAAAGATGATGATAATAATAGCATATTCTCGCAAAAAGATACCTCCACATATCCATTGCATAAAAACCAGCATCCTGAAAGCTTAGTCATTTGAATCTTTTATTTTCTTGCTTAACAGGATAAAAAGACAGGAGAGCCAAGGATTTGGTTCCTCAACGCGGAGAAGCGACAAGTATTAAACTGGACGAAGAAGCGATAAAAAGGAAGGGAGACAAGGGCTAGAGCTCCCTCGTTAAGGTGTCAAGGCCCTGATAACAAGGAACCAGATACAGAATAAACTGAGATCAGCTGTAATCAAGGTGGGCTAATGCCTCGAGAATAGTAAGAAAAAGGGCGAGAGCCCCAAATGGGTGAGGAAGAAAGAATGGGAAGAGGAGGAGGCGAGTGATCCGACGTAGTCAAGGAAGGAGTATGAGAGTCATCCGCCAAAGGTGGGGAAGAAGTGACATGATCATCGGAAAAAATCAGGGAAAAGACATGGAAATCGACCGTCAAAGTTGGGGAAGAAAAGTGACAGTCGCCCGACAAAGTCGGGGAAGGATCAGAAAAACCACCCGACAAGGTCGGGGAATGAGCATGAGGAACCCCTGACAGGGTCGGGGGACAAAGATGAGAAGAGGAAACTAGACGTACGCGGGGAGGAAAACTAGAAGAAGCCCCTAGATCAGGGGAAGAGGAGGGCATAGGTCGAGGCCTAAAATGATGAGTATAGGAGAAGATGGTAGAAATATGGTCAGGTGGCGAAAGGCACACCACCCAAGGATAGGAACTAAGCAAGAAAAATGATAAATGGACGGAAGAAGGAGGTGGAGTGAGCCCCTGAATGCAGAACTGGCGGCCCCTGAACTTACGCTGCCACCTCTTCTTAGGTGAAATCTTCTTGAAATGAACCCGCCTGATGCGGACTCGAGCCTTCGAGCTTCTTGATTTGTCATGTCTTCTTAAGTAACGGCCCCACCTGGCAGATGGCCTGGCCCGATTATGAATATGCGCTTTATCGGGGCGGTTGCCCTAGACACGGAATGCTAACCATGGGCGGACATTCCTGGACAACTAACTCTTTGGGATGAACATTAGAAGACCATGGAGTTTTGTTACTCGGCACCAAAAGCATGAGATTCGGCATCTCCACTTGGCCGTTGGACATGAAACATAACTCCCTTACCAAAAGTGCAGGACAAAACTGAAGGAGCGTAATGCGCGGCGTTGATGCAACTGGCACATTGATAAATCGTTGGAGATTACCTAACAAATGTAGAGTGCCCCTGGACAGTCTTGAAAATACGACCAATTGGGCCCTAAAAGCTTCTATACCTGGCCTAAGCTTATCTCCGTGTTCTATTTTCTTTTTTAGGACTAGACAAGATCTTGGGTATGGCCTCGGTAGAAGAACCGTCACCCAATTCGTCCCTGGCCGGGGGTTGTCAATTCTCAAAGCACGCCAACCTCGGGGTACATAGATTTTTTGCAATGAAAAAAATTATAAAAAAATATTTTTCTCTCGGGGCTTTACGTAGTTACCTGTCATTCCCTTCTGTCCAGCCTAGGTAAGATTCGCTCCTACCACGCCATGGAAAGATCGATCGATAGAACCCACCAGATCGCACGAGGCATGCGTGGCGACGCGCACGCGAACAGGTGCGGCGGGCGCAGCGGTACTCTTCCTGGCGCGTTGTCCGTGCGTTGCGGAGGGAAGCCGCTAAGGTAGCTGCCGCGAGAGGAACAGAGCACCCGCGCGGCGGCAAGCAGAGGCAGATGGTGCTCTCGCACGTTGCCGGGTTCCTCTCATGGGCCCCGCCGCTCGGGCGCCATGTGCCGCGGAGCCACCTCCGGACGCCGCGCGAGTACAAATGTGGGGCTGCTGATGCCGGGGGAGTACCAGCTCGGCGATTCCTCTGCAGGATGGAGACCGCCGCCTCCACGTCCGCCGCAGCCGATCCTGTTAGCAAGCTTAGGGCCGAATTCCTCCAGGTGCTGCGCAGCCGTCGGACGGCGGAAGGTTCATCTTTTCTCCCCTCGGATGTTGCGATTTCCCCCGAAAGTCACCTCCTTTCTTTCTCCCATTAACACAACTGCGCTCGCGTTGGTGTCTGTTCTGAGGAGGTCTGTGGGGTGGGGGGCGGGCGTTGACATGTGAGTTTGTGGACCGAGTGGAGTGGATGAGCTTAATCGATCTGTCGTGATCGAATGAAATATGGAAAGGGTGTTTGGGGGATCGGAATATTCGAGCCTTTTCTTATCTTGTTGGTTTCCATAGTGTGTGCAAATTGATGAAAGACTCTGAAGTCCTCTCTCACAGTGGAACTGTAAGGTGCCCATCTCCGCAAGAATGTAGTCTTTGATCTTTACTAAATCGAACCTACTGAAGATCTCCGCGTTCCATTTTTAATGTTGACCACAGACCACTCACGGAGGTCAGCTGGCTGCATCACAATGAAATTGTGGGGAGATATCCGCAAGATTGCATCTTTGATCTTTTCAATCACCGAGGATGTACGTATTTACTTTTGTGTGTGTGTGAGAGAGAGAGAGAGAGAAAGAGAGAGATAGAGAAGAGAGAGTTGGCTTGGCTTCCAGGATTTTCTTCTCGATACCATTACTCTTATTACTTTTCCTTATTCCTCTCATGTTTCCAGTGGGCACCTTCACCAACCTAACATGGAAATAAAAGAAACAGTTAGCCATCCATCCTTAGCCTTTTGTTTAATCAACTGGCAGACTTCCATCATCCCCTGCACTTGCCAGAAACAATTGTTTTTTGGTCTTTGTAACAGAGCTTGGGGGTCAAGGGCTAATATGAATCCTTAGTTTTAATCCAGCATTGTTGCTTTGCAATCTCCTTTATGCTATGGTATTTTCATCCTGATCTTTGTAGAAAATCAGGGCATTCATTGGTATTGTTAGAAAAGTTGTATCCTTTTATTCATCTTGTGTTGCTCCTTATTAGTTAATCTTTCGGTGGAGAAGGCAAAACCAGTCACATCCCCCCTGTACCACGGGCCTACAGGCAGCCGTGAGGTCAGATATTTATTGAGAACACTTGTTCATCATCTTTATTATTTTTTCTCTCCTGGTCCTTCCATTTTATGCTTTTAGTTTGTGTGCAATGAGTTGCTGATGGTAAATGTTTTCAGGCTATGGAATCGCCCTAGATTTGGTTTAGCTTAACCCCTTTGGGAGACCCTCTGGCCTTGCTGGCCCTCTACCAGCAAGGGACCAGCCTCCACATCCTCCCCTCAGCATCGCCGAGTCATCCACAGGTTTGGGTGAGTGCCGTGTGAGTTAGCCGCCGTCTTCGGCTCGTTCGGATTGCGTAAGTGCTTATTTGCCTACGTCCTAGGTTGTGTCACATCAATAACCTTGTTCCACAGGTACTGCTCTCACGGATCCTCAACACAGATGGGGAACTCTGAAAGAGACAGATCGGGAGTCACCTCGGGCCAACGAAATCCTCTAAAACATGAGAGTCTTCGGGCATGTACTTCCGCAACATTGAGACATGAAACACGCCATGCACTGACGCCAACTCTGGGGGTACCTGTAACCGATATGCAACCTCACCAATGCGCTCTACAATGGGGAAAGGGCCAACATAGCGGGGACTCAACTTCCCACACCTGCCAAAGTGTATTACCCCCTTCATAGGAGAAACTCTCAAGAATACTCGATCACCAACAATAAAACTGAGGGACTGCCTTCTCCGATCGGCATAGCTCTTCTACCGACTCTGAGCCGCCAACATGTTCTGACGGACCAAATGCACCACGTTCACGCACTGCTGCACCAACTCTGGTCCCATCATAACACGCTCACCAACCTCAAACCAATCGAGTGGAGTCCGACACGGTCGCTCATACAACGCCTCATAGGAAGCCATCCCAATGCCTGAATGATAGTTGTTGTTGTAGGCAAATTCCACTAATGGTAGATGGTGAATCCAACTCCCTTGCCACTCCAGGCAACATGACCTCAACATGTCTTCTAGCATCTAGATGGTTCTCTCTGACTGACCTATCGACTGAGAATGATAAGCCGAGCTAAAAGCTAACTCGGTGCCTAGAGCTTTCTGAAAACTCCTCCAGAATCCAGAAGTGAAACGCGGGTCTCGATCTGACACAATGGAAATGGGGATTCCATGCAGAGGCACGATCCGCTCCACATAAAGATGTGCCAGCTTGGGCACACTCCAGCTGACTCTGATCGGTAACAACCGAGCCGTCTTCGTCAGCCTATCCACAAACAACCAAATGCTATCATGCCCACTCGGAGTCCTCGGTAATCCCACCCCAAAATTTGTGATCACGTGGTCCCATTTTCACGTGGGAATCTCCAATGGCTGAAGCGTACCTCCAGGTCGCTGGTGCACCGCCTTCACCTGCTGGCAGATCAGGCACCTGGCCACGAACTCAGCAACATCTCTCTTCATACTAGGCCACCAGAACTGTCTCCTCAGGTTCCTATACATCTTCGTCGCACCCGAATGTACAGTGTACCTACTCCCATGAGCCTCTAGTAACACTGCACGTCTCACTTGCTCCTAGGCTGGGACGTACAACCTCCCTCAGAATCTCACAGCACCGTCCTCACCGAGCTCCACATCGACTATAGCCAAAATCCGAGGCAACTCAGGGTCTGCATGCTGAGCCTCTGTCACCTGACGACGGATGGCTGGAGTGATAGTCAAGCTCGCTAGCACAGCCAACCCTGGCTCTCGGGGAACCTTAAGCCTAAATGTCACATCTGGCACTTGTTCCCAGAGCCTCCATTTCCTCAACATCATCGCACTGACCACGACCTTCCTGCTCAAGGCATCGGCAACGACATTCATCCTGCCTATGCCTCGTAAGGATTAATGATGTTGTAAGACTTTATTTGGATGAAATAATAGAATCCTTTTGCCATTATCTCCTTATGATTGGATCCCAATTATACATGCTCTAATCGACACGAATGTTTACGACTCGTCGCACCTCGATTTTTCGCATCACGGCGTGACAATCTTTGTGGTATTAGAGTCTAGGTTTCATAATCCTAGGTTTCCCTTGATATATGCTCTAGATGTTGATTTAGAATTTTAGTTAGAGTCTTAAATATTTCTGGTGAGATTGGGTAGAGCCATGGGCTAAACTTTAAGTAGGATACATCAAGAAGATACACAAAACACTTAAGTTTGGTAGTTGTGGTTGCATGCTTAATTTTTACCAATGGCTATCGAGAGAGTTTAATGGCGTGAGATGCAAAGGATAGTCCAAGGACTGACCCAAGCACTGCAACAAATAGCTCAAGGAGGAGCTAACCGTGGAGCAAGAGGTTTACATAGGAACTTTAAAATTATGAACCCTCCTAAGTTCACTGGGTCCACAAACCCAGATGAGGCAGAACACTGGGTGAAGGAAATCGAGAGAATTTTTTGAGTCATGTAATGTGCTGATGAGGTGAAGGTCCTACTCGCTACCTTTCAGCTGGAAAGGGATACCTGTACTTGGTGGGAGTCGGTCGGAGCAACTTTACTGCATGACCAGATGTTGTGAGAAAAGTTTATGGAACACTTCAACAACAAGTGCTTCTCCGACTGACTTCAAGAGAGAAAACTTGTTGAATTTGCTTCCTTAAAGCAAAAGAGTTTGACAGTGGCAGAGTATGAAACTCAGTTTGCAAGATTGTCCAGGTACGCGCCACACCTTGTAGGTACCGAAAAGATGAAGGCGAGGGGATTCTTAAATGGCTTAAAGCCCAAGTATATTACTCAACTCGCCTGATGGATATCCAAGTATATGCCGATGTTGTGAGAAAAGCCTAACTCCTGGAAGATGCAACTGATGCCTGATTGCATATGGGGAAGAGATGCCAAGAAGGAGCAAGTAACTAGCTCCGGTAACTTCATGCCCTCCTTTCAGAAGAAGAGGCCCAATGATGGGCATAACTTCCTTAAAGATGGGTGAACTTCCAAAAGGACAAGAAGCCAAGATAGAATGATAAATAAATTATCGCTATTGTTACCCCATCAAAAGAACTATGCAAGCATTGCGAAAAGCCAAGACACAAGGCAGAAGAGTGCTGGAGAAGACTTGGTGCCTGTCTACGCTGTTGGAGTCGGGATCATAGAATCTCAAATTGTCCACTTCTCAACGAGCAAGCTCCAACGAAAAAACTTCAAATTATTGTCAAAAAGCAAGGAAGACTTCAAGCTCTTAGAGATGCAGAACCTACCAAAGAAGGAGGCGTTGTGGAAGCTACTCTTTTTGTTTGCTCAAAGCCTACCTCCGTTTTATTTGACACTGGAGCTACACATTCATTCATATCTAAGAGCTTTGTTGATACTCTACCGATGAGGCCTATCCTGTTAAAACCCAAACTTACTATTACTACTCCTATTCGAGCGAGATCGAAGATTAAATATGTCTACTTTACTAGTGAAGTTCTAGTCAATGGTTACAACCTACCGGCTGACTTAGTATGCATAGAGATGGAAGGATATGATATTATTTTGGGAGCTGACTGGTTATCTACATATGGTGCTAGTGACAATGAGGATTTAGAGCACTGACTTCATCTCAAATCACATCAAAAAAGGTAAATGAGCAACATAAGTGGGTCGACGCAATGAAGCCTTGCGTCGACGCAACAAGCTCAGCTCAACTGAACTCAGCAGTTCAGAAACTCAACCAAGACAAGAGGGTCAACGTGGCCACATGTGTGTCAATGCACACATAAAGAGTTATTTGCTTGAGGCCAATATGCAAACATATATGAGTTGACTCATATCAACCATGAGAGCTCGGAAACATAGATGAGTCGACGCATACAAACCATGAGAGCAAGTCCATACGACATGGCAAGAAATGAAGAAGTTCAAGCACATGGATACATGAAAAACCAATCAACATAAGACCAAGCCTACTTCCAAAGAAGCAAGTCGACTTTTATCCCAGACAGAAGCCTGGAAGCCACAGGCTCCAGCACCAAGTCGACTTGGTCAGCTCTGCAAGTCGACTTGTATCCCAGAAACCAATTTTTCACAAGCAGAAATTACTCCAATGATAAATACACCATTAAGAAACCTTTTGACAAATAGTAAAGAAACATTTTGTAATCATCAAAATCACACACTCAACAATCTCTCCCATTTTGATGATGACAAAATGTTATGCATTGTTGCTCTCTCTCCCCCTTTGGCATAATCAGAAATGGGGATCATCACAGGGAATGCATGATTATAGGAAAATCATGTATCATAAGACCAGAATTAAAAGGAAAACCAAAAGCACAAAATCAGAACATATCAAAATTAGACTTGCATTGAGAGTCCCATATGCACAAGATTAGGTAGACGGGTCAGTTGAACATTGCAAACCTCAACAATGCAGATCCAATAGGCATGAATTGAACTTAACAAGACCTAAGTCGACTTATGCAGCAAAATGTCAAAACTTTCTAATTCAAAATACCAAGTGTAAATGCAAAGACTATTCACAGAGACTATGCACATGAAAAATGCAAAATGCTATGCACGTGACAGAATTGTTTGAACATGCAAGAATTTTTCACTGAGTGTCAAATGCACCTATACACACAATCACTACCTCTCCCCCTATCAGAATGAGAAATTAAGCACACCAACCTCTACCTATTCTCCCCCTTTGTCATTAACAAAAATCGACTGACAACGGGGTTATTAATAGAGTGATATGTACAGGATATGCAGAAATGAAAATCATTTTAGGGACAGATCAATTTGTAGAATGATACCACTTGCTGCACTGAAGAACACCTAGTTGCATATGAATGAAATTGAATGATTTTATGATGAGATATGCCTCAATGCCTAATGCCAATCATGCAGAATAATGTATCATGAATCATGCAAGCATTCTGTCAGAATCACACAGTGTATATATGTGGTTATCTCTCTCTTTCTTATCAAAAAGATGGGATAGGTATATAAGGAGTGCAAGTGAGTCAGTGAGACCAGAATGTTCATGTGTAACATCTAGGAGACTGTGCAGTTATATAAATGAAGACATGCAGTAGATCATGCAGTCAATCAAGTTTTTAGAATACACATCAAATCAAATTACCAATTGCGTGAGTGAATAACATGAGAGTAAGTTTTAGCCATATGGATATATAGATTTTCAGTTCAACATAATGGGAGATTATACAGACTGCATTTCATTTTAGGAGAATAGCGTTTTGGAGGCTACGCTCTGCCGGCAAATACACGATCGGTGCAAGTTTTCACAAGGTCATTGAACATTGCTTCTCCTTAGCAGGTAAGGTTAATGCACATTTCAGTTTGTAGGTAGAAAGGTCGACACACCCTGAGACTGTCACACACACACACACACACCCCCTGGGGTTGTCTCCACTGCATGTCACAAACACTCACACACACCCTGGGGCTGTCTCCACTGCATGTCACATACACACACACACTGGATGAACACACAAACACACACAAAGGCTGTCTCCACTGTCACACACACTGTACACACAGACACATACCCTGGCTGTCTCCGCTGCATGTGATTTTTATTGGCTGTTCACCTGTCATCAGATGTGTTTGTTCTAAATTAAATATTCTCTCACACTATTTCATTTTCAGTCCCATCTAAAATACTGAAAACTCATGCGGCAAGTAAGGTCAATGGACATTTTAGTTTGTAGGTAGCAAGGTCAATACACCCTGAGACTGTCACACACACACACACCCTGGGGTTGTCTCCACTGCATGTCACAAACACTCACACACACCCTGGGACTGTCTCCACTGCATGTCACACACGAACACAAAGGCTGTCTCCACTGTCACACACACTATACACACAGGCACATACCCTAGCTGTCTCCACTGCATGTGATTTTTATTGGCTGTTAACCTATCATCAAATGTGTTTGTTCTAAATTAAATATTCTCTCACACAATTTCATGTTCAGTCCCATCTAAGAAATTATTTGACAATTATGTAGATTGCTCCTTCCCTCCCTTGGTGTGTTACTTAGTCCTCCCCTCCCTCGGTGTGTTACCTGCTCCTCCCCCTTGCTGTGTTACCTGCTCCTTTCCCCTCAGGTAACCTAGTAGCATGTGACTGCAGTTGATTTTTAATATGCATTTGTCAACCATATCTTTATAGTTGTTTATGTTGTTCACATCTAATAATAGGACAGTACATCTAAATATTATTGTTAATATGCCCTTAGCTTTTGTGTGTTAGTGATTAATTTATGTTGTTCTTAAAAAGTATGAACGGATCAAACGATGGTAAAACTAGGGTGACCAATTGGAGCAATGAGGCAGACTTGTGTTGTGACAACCCAGACTCCAGATACTGGGTAAACTCGATACCACTTGGCACCTGTGAAGTCTCCCAAGAGCGGTAAAGCTCCTAAGGGATAAAAAGGTATGTGTGAAGTACATTGAAGTTCCAGATAAGAGAGTAAGTAATAATATTTTAATGATCAGGTTTGCTAAAGTAACAGAAATAAAATTACTTTTTAATTAACAATTTAAATTAACAGATTAACTTAATAGAGTCTAGTCCAAATAAAGGCAAGTACAGTCTAATAGAACAGAGAACGTACACTGAAGTCGGGGGAAATCTGACGCAGGCAACGCTGGCAAGTACGAACTGACACACCGCGCCTCGAACCATGAGGAAGAAGAACGACTACAACTGAAAAGCAAGGGTGAGCCTCGTATCACTGGCTCAGTAGGGGTCACGTAGATCCCCACTGGAAACAACGTAGTAACACACAAGATAACTAGGCTAAACAGTAAAATAGGAAGAATAGAAAGAGCAGGAGTAATAATAGTGCTAAGCTACAACAGTAAAGCTGAAAAAATATGAGTAAGGATAGGTAAAAGGAAGAGTAAAGCCGTAAAGGATAAAAACACGGCCACACACAAATGTCAAATGTGTCTTGTATTGTTGTTGTTCTATTATGTACTCTAGTAGTGTTGCTCCACTTCATATTAGTTGCTTTGTTATTACTGTTGCTGTAGGTAAGAAAGTATACTACGCTTGGTCTGCATAGGAAAATAATGTACTGGACATTTTACTCATTGTCAATGACTTGGTTATTTCATCTTTTATGTCTTGGTGATGGATGTTGGAGAGAGAGATTTCTATAGCCCAATTAAGAGCGGCCGAATAAGGTCCAGCAAGACCAAACGAGGCCCAGCTCATCTAAGTGACAGCCTACAGGGCCCACTTATCATGAAAGCCTAATAAGTTCACTCGAAATCAAACACCTCCTAGGCGGCCACTAGGCTCGGAGGTCCGAGCGTCAGTCTGGTCGGAGAAAGATTCACGCCTGAGCTACACCCCATATCGGGATAAGGGCTGGCGTCCCGCGCCCACTCCGACCGAATTACACCCGAGCTATGCCTATCCCCTGGATAGGAGCTGGCATCCTCCACACTTGGGTCGGCCAATGGGTGCTTATCCATATTGCCATTGAGAGCGTTTTATGAGCAGGAGTTTATGAGGATAAGGGAGGCCAAGAGTCTTCAAGGCTATAAAGAGCCCATGACAAGGACGTAAAGAGCCCATGTCAAGAACGTAACCCCCACCCAAACTCCTCCGCTTACGGGGCTCATGGAGCTGGCAGACCATTTATACCTAGGACTCCCTTCGGCGAAAGGTAAGGTATAACACACTTAAACTCCCTGAGCAGGAACTTCCTCATCATTTTGGTGGAGAGGAATCTCGCGCAACCTCTTCCTCCTCCCCTCACAGCTTTCACCACTGCTCTACTGACTTAGGCATTGGAGGGTTTTTCCCCAGGTAACCACTCCTAGGCCCCTTGATCCATTTCCCTTCCTTACAGGTCTCAATACGGTGATCACTTGCTCCAGCTCAGGACCAGCGCGAGATCGACCCTCTTCATCTGGCGCCGTCTGTGAAAAATGATCAAAGAGCCAGTATGGTGCGAAAAAGTACGGGGAGGAGGTCCACCAGTGATAAGGGCAAGGCCGTAGGGGCGGCGGGAGAGGCCCCCTCTCAGGCCACACAGAATCCCCCCTCCAATGCTAGCACCCCAGCCGACGAGCCACCTTCGCCCGCGGCCGTGGGGCTACCACCCACCGGGAAGGCCGACACTTTCCAAACCCTCAACGCCAAACTAGACGTCCTCGTGGAGCTCCTGAGGACTCAGGCGGCGAGGGAGGAGAGATCGCGTGTCCCCCAGGTAAGCCCCCCCTTGCAGCAATGCGTCCTAGCAAACCGCCGGAGGCTGCTTCACCCTCCAAGGGTAGTGGCTTATCCATAACAAGTCAGGAGGACCTTCGCAAGCCCCTCCTCCAGAGCAAGAGGCCTCCTCCATGCCAAGAAGGGCGAAACATGGTGGGCGTCGTCTGCGACCAGAGACTAAAGTCCCCAGGGAACATCAGGACAACCTGTCGGCACGCCCCAATAGCCCTTCAGCGCTGCGACAACCAGAGTTGTCCCTCCGACTGTGGGAGTTCAAGAGGCGCTTCGCAGAGCAGGAGCGTGCCCTACGGGCCCTGCAGAAGACCCCTTCAGTAAAGGACGAGGAGAAATCCCTGTTCTTCGACTGCATCCTGAAGGCAGAGATTTCTCCCAGAATCATCGTCTCTAACTCTCTTGGCATTTACTTTTCTCGTATATTTTTGTATGCCGCTGCATGAGTGTGGTAGAATTCTAGCCCGTTAATTTTATTACCACTGTGAGTGAGTGAGCGTAACCGTCTCATGACCCGATCTAGGCACGTGAGAGAGACGACACCCTCGACTCATTGCCAGTTTCTCAACCGCACAGATCCACACACTTCCCTTGCTTAGGGACATTCGTGAGCTCGTCTAGAGTCCTAGGTTCACATTCAATTTGTGTCGAGTCCATTGTCCAACCCGCATTATCCTCTTCCCTTTGGCGGATGACTTTCTAGAAGAAGAATAATTGAGCACTATACGCAGAATATGGGAAGGTAAAAGAATCGGTCCAGCGGTTCTAGCCTACCTCTATAGTGGGCTCACCTTGGCTAGTATGGGGAGGCCTCTCTATGGGTCTATGCTTCTCTTCTCCTGTTGGGTTGACCACCACATCAAGTTTGATCCATGTGAGGTGGCCCAAGATGCCTCAACGATATTCCAAAAGAGTCCTCTCCACTACATGATTAGCACGGTGGGGCTAAGTGAGAGGGTAACTAACAGTGTACCAAAGCTCAAGAAATGAGTGGAGGTGAACACCTCATATCAATGGCCCAAAATTTGTTTACTTGCCCCTAGGACCCTTTGTTCACGCGCGGCAGGGTGTGAGGGCCGGCGTGACGTGTGTGCGGTGACCGGAGTGAGGGGTAGGATATAGCTACGGGAGAGACGCCGGAATATAGTGTGCTTTGGGTGCTCCCTCTCACAGTCGTATCTTTCTCAAAGCGGTACCATGCACTCGCCTTTTTATGGAAAGTCGAGGGGAGACTGAGTGGCACGGAAGGTTTCCTAGTTTAAAGGGAAACGTAACTAGGATGCGGGCGTGCCAGTCGATTTCTCGACAATCACTCGTGGAACCAAGAGTTGACTGGGGAAAGCGTCGTCAGGGCACGGCACGTGGACCCAGGAGATGAGAGACACGTGGAGGGGAGGGTGGTTCCGTGGGTGCGAGTGCGCAGGCGACTGTGGGGAGTCATGTATAGGATGTCTTTCCCCACCAACTGCAAGCAGTCGGTGTTTATTTACATCGGATTGAATCCAAACACCTTCATTTCATGCTGAAGAGAGGTCTGTATAGCCTTGAAGTCCTAGGTGGAGAGTGGGGAGCACTTCGCAGTTGTGGATTCACACTAGACAGGACGATGTTAGTTGGGGTCAGAGGTGCTGAGGGATTCACGCCAGGTGACACAAAAAGGGGGACTAGGGGCCCAAACGTGGATGCGAGTGCATATGTCCAAATGGCAATGTAATTTCTAAGAGTTATATGGCTTTACAGGCAGGCCATAGTGGCCGAGGTACAACAGGCCAAAGCCGCGGGACAATTCCGAGACGGTGGTCAGTCCCTGGGTCAATGCGTGATAAAGCGGATATCCGCATGCTTTACAGAGGGTTCCTCTTGTGGCGTGGGCCGTGTTTGCTCCGCCGAATGAGGGGCTTGTAACTGGACGACTGGTGAAAGCATAGGACTGGTGCCCGGGTGAGGGTCAATCGTAGCTCGGGTCGAGCGATCAGACATGGCCTTGCGATTGCGGGGAAGCGTGGCGCCACGGGCGTGCATGGTTGCACCCTTGTCATAACGTCTCACGTGTGGTGGGGATAGACTTGTGTGTCGCCTCCTGCATGCGTTCCCGGGCCACCACACCGGTGTGGCCTCGGGACACAGGATTGCCCTGGAACAGCCGTGCTCGAGAAGGTAGACGTCCAGCAGAAAGGGCTCTTGTTGCTCTTGCAGCAGCTCGGCGAGCCTCCTTCCCGCGGGCGATGGTTTGGAAAGAGAGGGGGCCCCTGAAGACATCGCAGAGAGGAGAAGGCGAAGAGGATTGGAATGGAGACCATGCGCAGGCCTAGGTTAAGTAGGTACATTGAGTGTCTTGGGGTCCGAGGGTGGCGACAGGGTCTTAGAATAAATTATGTCGGCTTCAATTTTTGTAACCCGCATCAGGGATGGTGGACACCACGGGTCAGATCGACCCGGACTCGGCCGATTATGGTACGAGTCGATTCAGATCGATGTGTGCCGATGTGGGTTATGGTCACTTGATTTTTTTTTCTTTATTCATTTTAATTAATTACTAGTGACTCGATCGACTGTAATTGATTTGAGATCTCTTCAACTCGCATCATTTGGAGTCAACAAATTCTGACCCGAAGACCATTGTCATCGTATCGGCAGACAAATTCAACACTTTATTAAGCTAAACTGCGTCCATAACACTTTTTAGGTACATAGCGACAAACCTAATGATCATTCGTATAAACCATAGTGTACATAAATACCCTCGGCATAACTTGGCAGTCTTTTGATTTCTTTATGCATGAGCAAAGATACAATCAAATATCAGATGCTAAAACTATCCCTTGGGCGATCTCTCATGGCAAGAGGAGCTGTGAAGGAACCCAACAGTATGTTTTGTCTTTTAGAACAAGAATAAGGAGAACCCGATGGAGTTCTTTCCTTCAGATACATGTATGTACATATTATAACCAGGATTGGATATTTTCAGAATATCACCGCACCCAACTCGATCGTCGAGAGGTATATAGCTATCTATATAAGCAAGTTTATGGATGCAGACAGGATATGCAATTGTGGGCATTTACGAAATCAAAGAAACACACCAAACAGTTCACCTAACAAGTCGGGTGACATGGGACTTTGGACTTCGCTTTCGACCTCTTTCTTCTCCCTGCCTACCCCTTCCCCTTCCCCTTCCCCTTCATGTTGTTTATATATAGTAACAAAGACAAAAGTGTAATTAATAGCTAACACAAATACGAGGTCAGGTGTAATCCCCCTGATGGCACTGAAAGCTAGACCGACAGGCACGCGAATCATGGAGATCCTCTGCACGAGGCGATCGAACAAACACAAAGTGCAACAGTTCTCAGATGCTAGACTTTGTCGGGGAGGAGGTAAAATACACCAGACGGTGGCCACCAAGTTTTGCCTTCGGTCCGGGATCCAGAAAGCAGACGAGCTCACGACAAGAAACCGCGATGGGCATCGGAGAGGGATTGAAATGATGTGTACTCCATCGTTCTTTGTTGGAGCTTGGAATGGGAGGGTGGGGGTGGCCGCTGCTGGCACATAAATGCCACCCTTTGTTCTTTTGCGGCCGTACGGCCATAGAGCAAAAAAACAGTCTTCTGGAGGGTCCGCCCCGACCCACATGCTCCAAATCTCCCTTGTTGGATTTCTAATGGTACCTTCATCTTCATGTGTTCATCGCCAGGAATCCCTCGCACCTGCCGCTGTTCCCACAGACACCTCCATTCCCTTGTTTCACTAGCTAGTGTATCCTCCAGATCTGAGCATTTAATGACCCATATGGAAGAAAATCTTATGGCCTACTTCCTCATTGGCTCTGGTCACTTTTCTGTTCTGTGTACCTTTCTAGGACCATATCTCATTGGTTGATGACAGAGAGATGGAGTACCTCGAAATCCATGTTGTTGGTGGTTTACGGTTCTATTTTAATCCTCTGGAATTTCTCAGAACCGTTGTAGATATGGTAGAGAGAAGAGATAGAGTTCTTCAATGGAGTCGATGTGGCAATGTGCGAGCACTTGCCATTTTTAGCTTGGCACAGTCAATCTCATTCTTCTCTTCTCTGTAGTCCCTTTGCTCGCCTTCTCTATTGCCTTCTACTTGGCACTGCTATGGTGGCTTGGACTGCTACAGTGCTCAGACTGCTACATTAGCTCAGCCATCTTCAGATGGCATCAGACCTCTTTCATATAGCTCAGATTGCTACAATGCTCAGCTGCTACAGTGCTCGGGCTACTTCAGAAGCTCAGACTGCTATAGTGCTCGGACTTCTTCAGAGGCTCAGACTACGATAGTAGCTCGGCCTGCTATAGTGCTCGGACTTCTTCAGAAGCACGAACTGCTACAGTGCTTGAACTTCTTCAGAGGCTCAGACTGCTACAGTAGCTCAGCCTTCTTCGACTTTAGCTCAAACTGCTACAGTAGCTCGGTTTGCTACAGTGCTCGGAGTGCTACAGTACTAGGTGTAGTATAGTATTCGGACTGCTACAGTAGCTCGGAGTGCTATAGTTGCTCGTATTTGCTACAGTAGCTCAGCCTTCTCCAACTTAAGCTCAGACTGTTGTAGTAGCTCGGATTGCTACAGTAGCTCGGTTTGCTATAGTTCTCAGAGTGCTACAGTACTCGGTCTTCTCCAAGTTTAGCTCGGACTGCTATAGTAGCTCAGTTTGCTACAGTGCTCTGAGTGCTGCAGTAGCTCGATTTGCTACAGTGCTCAGAGTGCTACAGTAGCTCGGCATATAGGACTGGCTCACTACATTGATGCCATGAGTGTTGCAAACGCTAGATAGAACCTTGTTAAAAAGGTGTCGACTCCTGGTGTCGACATTCTTCCTCTGGTTGTCCCTAGACAGAACCTTGATAATTAAGAGTCGACTTCTTGTGTCGACTCTTTTCCTCTGGATTTCAGATGTCTGCTGATCTTGAGAAAGTTGATGTTCTGCCTTCAAGGAAATTTTTCATATGTACTTAGCTTCACACCAGTCATCAGAATGCTTGACAATGGATTGAATTGTTGTATCCTAGATGTGTTCATTGGGCTTTATCTCTTGCAATTTCTAACTACATGGACTTATGTGAAACTTGTCTGGCTTGATTTTTGTGCACCCAATATCATCATCTGCCTTGATTGTTGTGCTACTATGTATCTAGTGTATCTGTGCACTTGTAGAAGACATGTTGTATGAGGCTCAATGCATGGAAGCCAACTGACAAGGTCAGTGCATAAGCCACAGTTCAAGAACCAAGGACTATGCACATGTTATGACATGCTGAATGAAGTTTGTGCAGCCAAATGCCTTGTTTACCGTGCCTTAATTGATTTCTCTTTATCTTTGTAGACACATTTTATTGCCAATGCTGGTGTGACCTGAAATGCATGAATGTTGATATTATCAAATGCAGGTCAAACTCATCAATGAGTCATAGTCAGACATCATCAATTATGGTATGACCGACTTCTAGTCCCAACCTGGATCTCACACTCGCCTGACGTGGGTCAGATTGAGCGCATAATAAACTCGTAACTTAGTTACTGGCACACCCAAATAAAATAAATAAATCCAATAAATCTAATAAGTAAATAAATAAACATAAAAAATAAAATAAATAAAATAAAATAAATATTCCACAAGCTTAGGATGCCCGGTGGGACCCGAGTCTTCTTTCATCTCTTTGCTGAGATAAATGGTCCCCCGAGGCCCTCCCAAAGAATGCGGATCGTTTTCTTGTTCTGTGATTGCAGAAATTAATGATAGCCGCTGGATTCGTTGCATTGACCTTCGGCCCCGAGAACGTGGCTAATCATGCTCCTGCTGGGTACCTAGCGGTGCCAACTGTCTTTGGCTCCTTCTGCCGGTGGTTAGCTTCCCCAACTTTTGGGGGGTAGCCTTCACTGACATACTGGAGGTGGAGGCCCCAGAGTTGGCCCGAGAAGAAGCTGATAAGAAGCCTAGGGCCCACAACGCCCGAAGCCGTAGGAGTCTAATAACAGGTCAGACTCAGATGACTAGCTGCATGATGCACCATGTGGGTCAGGGGGCTCGCCCCGTCTATTACAACAAGCCCGGGGGTCGCCGTCAAGGGAATTCCCGTAGAAGAGCTGCTGCCCCTATTACCGGATGACTATCAATGTCTGGGAAGTTTGTACTGGTTGGGGGTGTCTATATCTTCCTAGATGGACATGATGCTCAAGCAATCCCAGACTGGGTGGTCACTGTTGTGCCGACCCGCAACTCCTTCCAAGCTCTTTTCAGTAGGAGAGCTGAGAAAGAAGAAGAAGGCCGTTGAGGCTGGAAAGAGCTGGCCCCAAGGTCAAAGGAGTTTAAACAAGTTTAGGTCCCCAAAAAGATCCAACCCATCCACCGAGAGGCACCTGTCTACTACCACTCCAAGCCCGCCGAGGCAAGGAAGAAGAATGAGAGGGGGCTAGCCCCGAGAAAAGAAAAGATTGTCGCAGATCCTCCACGTGCGCAAGTTTTAGGGCATGTGCCTGATACGTTGATGTCCCCGCAGTGGGGAGAAGATTTGCGCAACCCACCAAATGATCCCGTCTAACTTACATCCCTCTAGTGGGAGGTTGACAACTCTCCCCAGTCCTGCACTAAGGACTAGGGCAAGAAGAAATGACCAGTATAGTCAAAAACTATTTCAGGGGTATGGGCAACCCCTCACTGGGCCAACCACGGTTGTTGCAAGCAGCCATGGCGAAAGGAGATGACTGTCCACCGATGGTAGTCGAAGAAAAAGAAGAAAGAGGAATGACGTCGTCGGTTAACGATAATGGACACGAAGACGGCTTGGAATTGGAAGCCGATGAAGTTGTCCCCTGGCAAAAGGAGATAAGAAGAATATCTATATTCGAGAGGCTAACCTTCCCTGGTCATCCGAAAAGGAAGGTTCACAGAGAAAGGAAATGCATTCGGCTTTTCACCTGCAACATGGCCAGAGTGGCCGATAAATACGGAGGTTTGCCTGATGACCCTCGAGAATTGGCTCAATTAGCCAAAAGGCCAGGGCCGAACACCAGAAGGGTGGAATCTACAAGGGTGATGCTGAGAATAGCGAAAGAAAAGTAGATATTACCTGAAGAAGTCACCACCCTCATTGCAAACGTGGTGACGGCTAAAGAGGAGGAGGTGTTGCTGAACATCTTGCCTGAAGGAGCTTCAGGGGAGACGACAAAAGCCATCCCCAGCACAGTAACTGTAGATCCATCGGTGCTGATGCTACTCCAGAGGTACCAACAGGAGATAGAACTCCTGAAGAAGCAGCTGATGGAGAAGATGGAGCAAGTTTCAACCTCCAAGCAGCCTGAGATGCAAGTCGAGTCGTCGAGGGGAGGCGCCAACCCAAGCACTTCCCACCACTATATACCTTGCCCCATTCGACAGAACCCAGCATGGCAATCGCTCAGCAGTTTCTACCTTAGCCATTGATGCCACCAATTCTGTCGCCAGCACACCAGCCACCTCCATTGGTGTGGCCTCCTCCGCAGGTGACCACTTTGGTCACTCCGTACCTACAGTCGGTGCACTTCTACCTAGAGTCGGTTGATCTGACTGCTGTCGAGAAGATGATGGTAGAAAGGATGATTGAGCTAAAGCTCACCGAGCGAAGTGAAGGCAACTATGTCGCATTTGATTCCTAGCGGGTGCCATACCCGCCACACCACATAGCCAAGCGGCTCCCTCAAGGGATCAGCAAGCCGCCCAAGTTTGACAAGTTCAACGGGAAGGGATCTTCGAAGGAACATGTCTCATACTATATGACCATCATGGGTGACCTAGCCATAGACGAGTCATACTTGTTGAAATTTTTTGGGTCCTCGCTGACGAGGCTCACATTTGAATGGTACTCCTGCCTTCTGGCCGGGTCGATTAGCGACTGGTCGAATATGCAGAAGAAATTTAAAGAGAGGTTCCATGTCACTGAGAGGGAGGTCACGGTGGCTGAGCTTTACTCAACAAGAAAAAGGACAGATGAAACAGTCCTTGAATACATTAAGAGGTGGAGAAACCTCAAAATGAGGTGCAAGCGGCCCCCGCATTAGGAGGACACTGTGCAGATTTGAAAACAGAACCTCAGGAGGGAGGTGCTAGAAAAGATGATTGGTATGGAGATACGATCATTCGATCGCTTGAACAATATTATGGCCGAGGTGGAAGCTTTCCTGGTCAGGCCTGCCCCTACATCGGTCGCTGTCCCTACACAGAAAGCAAAGGCGGTAGAGCGGTGCTCAACACCCAAAGAAGTAAACACTCTTGACATCAAGGTATTTGAACAACAGAAAGATAAAGGCAAGAAGGCACTTTCCCCTCAGCCTGCTAAAGTTAGAGACAACAAAGAGGGCCCCTCACTTTGGGAGAAAATGAAGAAGGCCTATTCTTTTCCCAAGGAGAAGACCAGGGTCCTATTTAACTGGGTTACCTAGTATAATAAGGTCACCCTGCCTGAGCCAAAAAAGCTAGAGGACCTTAAAAGAAGAGATAGCCCAAGGTTCTACCCTTATCACCAGATGTTGGGGCACCCGATTGAAGACTGCTATGTGTTCAAGGATATCATTGAAGGCATGGTGAAGAAAGAAGAAATAGAGTTGGGAGAGTACAAAGTCAACCCTCCACAACCTCATGAAGCACCCCTGAGAAGAGCTGCGGCCAATATGGTCTCTTTATATTAGGCATTGCCCAAAGAAGTTGCAGAAGCTAGCACTCAGCGCACTTATGAAGCCTATTTTCTGACATCGATAAGAGAGCAGCAGGGATGGCAGCAAGTCCCTGCAAAGACTAAGAAGAAGGCCACACCTCGCCTGAAGATGGGGGCTCATCTTTGTGGTGATACGCGACGACCCATTCCTCCGGTGACAGCACCCGCGTGGAGCAGCCCACCCGCAGTCGTCAGAATACCTACATACAATCGGAGAAGATAGCCTCCACTGCCAGTGGTTAAAGAAATTAGTCCAGAAGCCCGACGACTGCAGGACTACATAAACGGGCTAGATGAATATGAACAGCCCAAATTGAGGCCCTTACTGATGCGGGACCATGTCTCGTGGCAAGAACTAGAGCAGCTCTAACTGAAATAAGAAGAATAGGCTAATAGAATGCCGGAAAAGGATGACAGCTTATTCTGGGGGCAAGAGCCAGCCGGAGGCAAGAAGAAAAAGCAAAAGAAGAAAAGAAGGGTCAGCAAGGTCGAGAGAGAGATGGTGCTCTCCTATAATACCCTCTCTGCTCTCTTCAGTCTCCCCAATGAGGAAGATGAAGAGGAAATATGCTTCACACCCATTGTCGGGGTGAGCCAGGCCTAAGCCGCAACTGCTACACATGCAACACGGTCAGGCCGAAGATGGGGGCGTCAGCCACCCGCCAACCACAACATCATTTTCAGGGGAGAGTAGCCCTATAAGGTACCTCCTCCTGAGGTCAAGGGAGTTCAAATCCCTCCTCCCTCAGGTTTATACAATCTGAGTGGGGGCAACTCTGCCGCCCCTTCCTTCCTGAAATTCCTAAAAATGACAAAGGGCAAGCAGCTATGCCAAGATGCTAGCCCTTCAGCTGGGGGTACTCACCCACAGCCTCAGCAGCCTTCTGGTGCGACCGAACTCAGCCTCGGCCACTGCACCACTGCCTCGACCTTAGCCGGGTCCACGGAAACACCGTCACTAGAAATCACGTGCCCTAAAAAGTGCACCTCTCAAAGCCAAAACTCACACTTGCTGAACTTGGCATATAACTGGTGATCGTGCAAGGTCTGCAACTCCACTCTCAAATGATGCGCATGCTCCTCAGCAGACCGCGAATACACAAGGATGTCATCTACGAACACGACCACGACCACGAACTGGTCCAAGTACGGACGGAACACCCTATGCATCAAATCCATAAATGTAGATGGAATATGCTCCTAGAAGCTAAGACATTTCTGGCTGCACAGAAATGGAGACAACTGGATGCACAGAAATCAAGACAGGTGATGAAATTGATGGTTGCATAGAAATCGAGGCATAAGAATGTAGAGAAACCAAGAAAAAGTTGGGAAAAGAAAGAAAAATCAAAAGGCACTAGAATTCAGTTGAGAACTACAAGTTCAAGTCTACTGCGTCGACCCTACAGCCTCACAGCGTCGACGCAATCAACATACAGAGGTTCTGTCGAACAAGGGTGACAAATGTCGAGCAAGGCTCATAGAAGGCGATAGCTCCCAGTGCATAGTGGTGACAAATGGGTGGTCAATGGTGACAAATAGAAGATTAGGCCGACAAATGGCTTGCTAACGGTGAAACAAAGGTGGCCAGACTAAAATCAAGAAAAATGCTGAAGTGGAGTCGACGCCAAAAGGCTCTGGAGTCGACTCTAGCCATATTAAAGCTGAAGAATGAAGAACTGGAGACAAAGGCGATGGCTATTGAAGATAAGGGTGATAAATAGCTCGTTAAGGGTATAAAATACTCGATATCAGTGAAAAATAGCCGTTTAAAGTAAAAAATAGCCCATAGCCATGTCGCATGAAGTACGATCAAGACTGTGTGAAGGGTTTAACTGCGTATGGGTTTCCTAACCCTTGTATCTTGATTCTAGAGTTTGCTTAAGCACAGGATGACCACGATAAACCTCATTTAAGATCAAGAGAGGAGATCAATCTCCAGTTCTTCAACAAGCCATGTCATGAAAGGCCAACAATAGTGACAAATTCCTAACAAGGGTGACAAATGAATGTTAGTAGTAACAAATAGATCACCCAGGCTAAAAAGAGCCTTAGTGCGTCAACGCAACATGTCTGCTGTGTTAACGCACCACTTCTAGCTGGTCGCGTCTACAGCCAGCCCAACCCTTAGTAGCACCAGCAGACGACGTCCACGCACTAGTTCCCTGCGTTAACCCACTGGGCATCTCCAGCATGTTGAAGCTCGAAAGACCAAGCAACAAAGGCGATGGCTCCTAAAGATTAAGGGTGACAAATAGCTATGCAAGGGAAACAAATGAGCTATAAGGGTGAAAAATGTCTAATAGGGGTGACAAATAGCTCGTTGTAGTAACAAGTGGCTCGTAGCAGAAGGCTACGTCAACGCAATACCTTTACTGCATCGACACAGCTCAAGCTATTTCAGGAAACTCCTGTCAAAATGTTGTTGTGATCCAAGAACCAAAAATAGCAATCATAAACATCCAAAAACATGATTTTTGAGGTCTAAAAAGGTTCCTAGGACAGTCAATTGTCCTTGTTGTCATGAGATTTCCATATCAGTCCCTTTTGGATAGAAGAGCTACCAGTTTACAAATGTAGGTTGTTACCTCGCATAACGGATCAAGGCAGGGGCTTCATACATTACATAACGCGTTCCCCTCCATCCGTTATACTCACCTGAATGCTCAGGTGAACACAAGGCACAGATATGCAGACCATAACGCACAAATAATGGGGCATTATGTACAGTATAACACATCTACTATAGTGCGTTATACTCAAATGAACAATGCTATGAAATCAGAAATATAGAGCATAATGCACCAGGCATGGGGCATTATGCTGAGCATGACGTGCCTCTCATGGCCGTTATACTTGCACGAGCTGAAACCAGAAGCCGCAGGACATAACGCACCAGGGCTGGTGCGTTATGAGACTATAACGCATGGGTTCGGGTTAAAGTCACCCGAATGCCAAGAATCCACAGAAAATCATGGTTTAATGCATCATATAACGCACACAGTTAGGGGCGTTATATTACCATAACGGGTCTACCCTATACCGCCACGCTAACCTCCTTACTGGTCAACGGTCAAACCATCGGTCAAGGGTGAAATGGCGGTCCACTAGAGGTGCGTTAAAGCCACTCGAACGTGAAAAATCCACAGAAAACCCACGACCATAATGGTCAGGGAGGGGTGCGCTATACTAACCACCTATCTACCGTGTTCAAGAGCATAACGGACCTGGGGTGGTCCACTATGTGGGCATAACGCGCCAAACAAGGTGCGTTAAACTCATGATGGCCACGGGAGTGACCGCCATGCGATCTAGGCGACGAACGGGTTCGGATTGATACCGAGCTATTCCCCGGTCAATAGAAATCGATGGATTCGTTACAAATCTTGTAAAAATGGGAAAACAAACCATACCATGCATCCATACAAGCCCACAGAAGATAGACAATGTAATTAACATGCCCATTACTAATTAAAAACATAATTTAACACTAATTAACTCATTTTTACACATTTTAGGGAAAAACTAAACATTGACATTAATTGGGCCAAACGGCTGTGGATGGATGTGCAAGTGGTGTGGAAATGATCCTAGCGAGGGAGAAAGTCCATCCCCTACCTCTGACACGACGAGGAAGCTGATCTGATGCCGAACGGATGACGAGGGTAACGGCGACCTCTCGGCTCCACGCGCCTCCACGCTCCGTGGATCGAGGGAAGAATGATGTCCACGCGATCCTCGCGACATGACCTTCCCAACGGCACCTCCCGTGCCTCGATCAGCAGCCGTTTCGATCAAAACTGAGAGAGGAGAAGAAAAACTCCAAATTAGTCCTAAAATTCACCAAAAAGAGTTTCGTACGAAAAATGAGAAAAATGTCTGCCATCGGCGACGCATGAGGCGTCAAAATGCTCCTGGGAAGACGAGGAACACATTCCCCTTCCTCGATTGCAATGAAGCCCGCAAAATGGTGCAGATCAGACGACGGGGCGTCGCGACTCTTCTCGACCCGTCTCGTCTCCACGCTCCCCGAACTGCAGAATAGAGGGTACTACCTCGACCTACTTGTCGAGCCCGTTCCAACGGCGCCTCCCACGCTCCGGTCCAGCATCGTTACTCCCGAAGTCGAGAAGAAATGGGAGAGAGGGAGAGAGAGAACGTTTGAATGAGAGAGAGAGGGGGAGTGAGGGTGAGTGTCGAGAGTGAGGAGAGAGAAGGGAGAGGGGTGAGTTAAAAATGCGTGATTTTTTGATTTTCTTTTTTTTTGAAATAAGATGATGTGGAAGGTGGTGGAGGTTGTGGAGGTCGCAGAGATGGAATTGGGGGTTGTGTAGGCAAAGGCACGTGGTGGCTAATGGAGGGACTTGGTGGAGGTGTAGGAGTAGGACGAGGAGGTATATAGTGGATGACATCTACTTACTCGTGGTGTGGCGTTCCCTTGATAAGAGGTGGAGACACATGTGGGTATGTGGAGGCAGAGGGCTAACCGTGGTTGGTGAAAGGCTGACTCAAGGAGGGTTGACTCCTGGAGGCATATGTGGAAGGTTGATGTGAGGCAAAGGGCAAGAAGGTGGTAGATATGGTAGGTTGACTCGTGGGGGGTTGACAGGCGGTGGAAGGCTGACTTGTGGGAGGTTCAAAAGGGGTATAGGTGGATGGGGAGGTGCAAGTGGGCGTGGCATGTGGAGAAGACTCGGTATCATGGGAACCTTTGATTTGTTGGCAAATGAAGCGGGCTCGACTATATAGTTGTTGCCAGGAGGTAATGTGATTAAGGGCTAAGATGAACCGATACTCGGTCACCGCATTAGAAATAAGCATCTTGATCTGCTCCTACTCCGGGATGTGCCCTGGGACTTGCGCAGTGAGGTGACACCAGCGGTCAGCAAAGGCTGAGAAATATTCTTCGGGATCAATCTACTCATGGGCCAGATCCACCATAGAATACTTGGGCCCAACCTGGTCCTGATATTACTGAATAAATTTCTCTTGTACAATCTAAAATTTCACAACCTGGTCTTACGGTAAAGAGAAGAACCAATCCCAAGATGGGCCTTCCAAAGACAGACCAAATAGATAGGCCATCAAGCGTTGGTTATATCGAAATTGGGTCGACTCATAAACAAACTCCTTCAAGTGCATAAAGGGGTCACCGGCTCCACCATAACTGTGATATGCAGGTATTTACGAAGGAGGTGGAAGATGGAGATCTTGGAATGTAAACAGGACACTCAAGGAGGGTTTAGGATTGATTCGGCATTGGAGCTCATCAAGCTGGCGCTGAGTTTGAGCAATCATCTCTTGGGTAGGGAGAGATCGAGAGTAATGTGGGCCAGCTTGGGCAAGGGGTTGTGGATTTGAACTAGGATTATGATAATGGGCTGGATAAGAGGATCCGGGCTGAGAGGAATATGGGCCCATTCCGGTAGTATAAGGATATGTGGGCCTGGAAGAAACATTAGCATGGGGACCCATTTGGCCAACAACATAGGGAGACGAAGGAGGGGGCCCATTAAGATAAAATTGACCATTAGAAACTGGGCCAACAACGTGGGAAGGAGAAGGCCCATTAAGAGGGAATTGACCATTGGGAATTGGGCCAACAACATAAGAAGGAGAAGGCCCATTAGGATGAGATCGGCCATTGGAATGAGAAGGCCCATTAAGATGGTTTGCAATAAGATGTTGGGCCTAGGCCGGGTCCATTTGACGAACAAGGCAAGATAAATGGGCCATGGGGTTGGCTTATTCTTCAGATGGGTCAGAGGGACCACAGGAAGATGGGCCCACGTGAGAAGAGGACTCCATATGGGGATAAGAAGAAAATTGAGAATGTCACGCCTCGAGCTTTTTAATACAGCAACATTAATATCGGGAACGTGAACAGCCGACATGGTAAGCCTCTCGCAAGAAAGCAAATCAGAGTGCAAGACAATCACATAAAAGTAATTGCACAAGCAACCAATCCATGCCTAGAATCGTATCGTACTCGGCCAACTGTAATGTGTAAAGACTCGCTGGCAGTTTCCAGCCACTGACTAGAACCAGAGAATTTTTCAAGTACATAGGAGTGGACATGTAATCGCCAGACGACAACTCCACAAGCATCTCACAGGAAACGTCATTCAACGGCTCTTCGACACGAGCAATAAAATCCTCAGAGACAAAAGAATGGGTTGCACCCGAATCAAAAAGAACATGCATTGAGCGACCATAAATCGAAATCACACCTTCTACCAGATTAGATGCCAATGCCTCCGCACGAGTGATGTAAGTAACCCTGGCTCTTGGTGGCTGGCTAGCTATAGATGACTTCTGGGAAGGAGCGGGAAATGGTAGGTAAAACGGTTAAGGTTGAGGCGACGGAGGAAGATGAAACTGCAGTTGCTGTGGCTAGGGAGTCTGCGAGAACTGTACCATCTGCGACCTCAATGGATAGTTTCAGGAGATGTGCCCCGGCTGATCGCAGTGGTAGCAGACAGTCGGCAGAGAACACAACATGCCCGGATGGCTGCCACCACACTTGGAACACAACCTCGGTTGAGAAGTAAAAAAATCCTGACGTGGTCGAACGGAAGAAATGGACTGCTGACTCGAATCAGAAAATGCCAACTGATCGAACTTCTTTTTCTTGGACTTCTTAAATTGGAATCCCTTGCCCTAGGATTGCGGGAAGGAAGTGCCACTGATAGCAGAGAAAGCGGGAGGAGCTCTTGGAACAGACGGCGGGTGGAGCGGCTGATGTTGCACGGTCGGCTGAACTATCCCAGCCTGAGGAAGTCCCCGAGTCCTCGCCAACTCCAACTCTAATGCAACGGCTGCTTGGTACATAGAATCTAACTCAGCTACACGGGTCGCGAACAACGGCAGGCTCAACTCTGCTTTTAGTCCGCGCAGAAACTGTTGAGTCCTTACGGCTTCATCCACAAAAATATGGGGCGCATACCGGCCCAACTCAATGAACTTGTCTCGGTATTGCAGCACCGACATCTCACCCTGTGTCAGCTCCAGAAACTGGTACATCTTGGCTAACTTCAGGCAGGCCGGAGTGTAGGCGCGCTCGAATGTAGCAACAAACTCTGCCCATGTGATCTGTCGTAGCGGACGGGAACGGAAGGTGACCTCCCATTCCATGGTCCACCATGTGCGTGCGGTACCTTGAAGCTGATAAGAAGCCAACATAACCCTTTCGTCCTCAGCACACTCCATGGATTAGAAGACGCGTTCAGTGGCATCCAACCACTCCCTCGCTGCCTCTGGGTCCAATTGGCCCTCAAACGTCAGTGGATGGAACAGCAGGAATTCTTTCAGCGCTCGTCCACGACTACCAGGCAACTCCGCAGGCGAAATAGGAACAGGTGCAGCCTGGACAGGAATCGGTACAGTAGGAGCAGGGGAAGCACTAACCTCATCCCGAGGAACTGGGGCTCTTCGCCTACGAGGCGGCATCTTGATTCTAGGGAAATGCGACAACGGAAAACACATTAGCAATCGCAAGAAACACCCTAAGACAGTAACAGACGACTCAAAGGGACTTGCTCTAGACCAATGAGGATTTCAATTCCTGATACAATTCTCCAACACTGCTCTGATACCATCTGTAATGACCCAGAGTTCAGGGTACCGATAACCCGATATAAATATCAGCTAAAATTTCACATGGAATTTGTGACTTATATTATAACTGTCTGAAATTTGTAACCAAGAATATGTGACAGTCGAGTTCCGTCGAAAATTCGTCTGAAATCCGTTACAAAAGTGTCTTCCCACGAAATTTCAGACGGAAAGGGGTCGTCTGAAATCTCATATTTTCTGGTAGTGCAAGGATCGGATGAATCCTAGATGTTTGGAAGATGCCACTATTACATTTTTGGTAATCCGACACTTTTGGAAGATGCTGCTATAATATTTTTGGTGCTGTAGAGGATATTTTTCCCCTTCCAAAATGAGCCTAGCTAATAGCTCGGCCCAACCCAACAGGATAGAGGTGACCCACTAAGGCTGCCCAACTTTTTAAAGAGGATCATAGCCCCAACAGGCTAGAGGCAACACCCTAAGGCCGCCTAACTCATTTAAGAGCATCTTAGGGCCTAGCAAGTATTGCAAAATCTCGCACAAGCATGTACCAAACATTCTCCTCCATTAGTTGTTAGGCTGGGAGGAAAGCCCTATATAATTGGTGTGAAGCCCCTAAGTTTTAGCTCGAGAGATCACAAATGATAACTATGCCTCGAGCTCTCTTAGAAGGCCTAGAGACCTAACTCGATCCCAAACAGGAATCTCAAAGTATTAATTTTGGCCCCAAATCACCCCAGGAGGTCTAGAGACTTTAACTCAGCCCTGGGCTTCCTCAAGAGATGGGGTCTTAACTTGATCTCGAGCCACCTCAAGAGATCGAGTCTTAACTTGATCCTCAGCCAACCCAAAATATCTAGAAAAAAGTGTTAACTTGAATCCTAAGAAGAGCTTTAGCTCGATTCTGAGCCACCCCCTTTCAGTTTGGCCTCTACAAGTATAGCTTGGCTTAGAATCTATAGTTCGATCCAACCTTTGATGTAACCATTAAAGATAGCCGCCTGATCCCTGGCTATGAAAAGCCCTGGCCCAGCCACCCAGACAGAAGCAGACCTTTGCCCAACACCAAGCCATGAAGGCCTTGACAAGCTGTCATGGGGGCCCCTACTCAATCAAAAAGCCATATAAAAGCTTCAGCTCAATCCCAAGCCATCGAGGGCCCCAACCCAGGCACCAACCTGAAATGGCCCAATATATTCTGACAACTCGATAGGGTTTGACAAGTGAAGCCTAGGATCCAACTAGGCAGCACAAAGGCATTGACGAAGAAGCATAAGGCTGCCCCAGGTTATGTCAACTGAGTAAAGAAATAAATGACCCAAGCTGTGGGAATGTTGCACCGATAGCTCGAGTATATATCCCTTGAAGATCACGACCACCACCATGGGAACCAATGCCCATAGCTCGAGGTGCACAAGGATGCGAATGTTGCACCGATACCAGTCGCATGGCCTCCATACCCCCAAATCTGGGCCAAACCACATAGTTACAAGGGGCCAAAGTGTCATTATTGATGACAATGAAGAATCAGATCTAGAACGGGGGAGATGAATAGGTTTGATTAGCCTAATAACCAAAAACTAAAATCATGCCACATGATATGATCTGCTACTAAATAATAGAATAAACTAGCACAGGGATCGGATAGACTAATAGACAAACACCAGATGAGCAGAAAGAAGTAGAGCATAGTGTGGAAACAGAATGCTCAGAAGACGATTGAGGAAGGTACACCAAGCACCATAAAAGAGTAAACAAACACTGGCGTCATGATTTTTCACTTAAGTCAGTAAATATTCTGCCTTGACGTCATGACCCTCTACCTAAGCCAAGTTGTACGACATCATGACTTTATGTCTAAGTTGTTAAATATTCTTGTCCGGCGTCATGACTTTCCGCCTAAGTCAGTAAATATTCTGCCTTGGCGTCATGGCCTTCCACCTAAGCCAAGTTGTACGGCATCATGACTTTACGTCTAAGCTGTTAAATACTCTTGTCCGGCGTCATGATTTTCTGCCTAAGTCAGTAAATATTCTGCCTTCGCGTTATGGCCCTCTGCCTAAGTCAAGTTGTACAACGTCATGACTTCATGTCTAAGCTGTTAAATATCTTTGTCCGGCGTCATGGCTTTATGCCTAAGCTGATAAATTTTCTGCCTTGGCAACATGATATACCGTCTAGGCCAAGTTGTCCGGCGTCATGATTTTTCGCCTAAGCTGGTAAATATTTTACTTTGGTGTCATGACCTTCCGCCTAAGCCAAGTTGTATGGCGTCATGACTTTACGTCTAAGCCATTAAATACTCTTGTCCGACATCATGACTTTTCGCCTAAGTCGATAAATATTTTACTTTGGCGTCATGACCTTCCGCCTAAGTCAAGTTATACGGTGTCATGACTTCATGTCTAAGCCGTTAAATATCTTTGTTCGACATCATGGCTCTACGCCTAAGCTGGTACATATTTTACCTTGGCAACATGACACATTGTCTAGGCCAAGTTATCTGGCGTCATGGCCCTATGCCTAAGTCGGTAAATATATTGTGCCTTGGCGTCATGGCCTTCCGCCTAAGCCAAATTGTACGGCGTCATGACTTTACGTCTAACCCATTAAATACTCTTGTTCGGCGTCATAGTTTTCCACCTAAGTCAGTAAATATTCTGTCTTAGCATCGTGGCCCTCCGCCTAAGCCAAGTTGTACGGCGTCATGACTTTATGTCTAAGTCGTTAAATATCTTTGTCCAGCGTCATGGCTTTATGCCTAAGCCGGTAAATTTTCTGCCTTGGCAACATGACATATCGTCTAGGCCAAGTTGTCCGGCGTCATGGCGTTTCGCCTAAGCCAGTAAATATTCTACCTTGGCGTCATGACCTTCTACTTAAGTCAAGTTGTACGGTGTCATGACTTTATATCTAAGCCATTAAATACTCTTGTCCGGTGTCATGACTTTCTACCAAAGTCGGTAAATATTTTACTTTAGTGTCATGGCCATTCGCCTAAGCCAAGTTGTACGACGTCATGACTTCACGTCTAAGCCGTTAAATACTATTGTCCGGCATCATGGCTTTTCACCTAAGCCAGTAAATATTTTACTTTAGCGTCATGTCCTTCCGCCTAAGCCAAGTTGTACGACATCATGACTCTATGTCTAAGCTGTTAAATATCTTTGTCCGACGTCATGGCTCTATGCCTAAGTCGATAAATATTTTACCTTGGCAACATGACACATCATCTAGGCCAAGTTGTCTGGCATCATGGCCCTATGCCTAAGCCGATAAATATATTCTGCCTTGGCAACATGACATACCGTCCAGGCCAAGTTATCCTACGTCATGGCTTTCCGCCTAAGCCAGTAAATATTCTACCTTGGTGTCATGGCCTTTCGCCTAAGCCAAGTTGTCCGGCGTCATGGCTCTATGCCTAAGCCGGTAAATATTCTGCCTTGGCATCCCTTCTATTTCATTAAGTCTTGCGAGAGAAACCTTGGTCTTCTTTAGGGGGCGTTGCATTGCTCTTTCCATTGCTGTTTCTCTTCACTTCTCTGTTCCTGCAACTAAAGAAATCTGAGTAGTGGAGTTTTCTGTGAAAATCCTTTCTCTGTTGAGTGCATAAACCGAACCCAGAGCCCTCCTTTTATAGTGTTTTGCAGCATATGATCACAGTTTGAATGGGAACATGATTCTCTGAAATCACAGTTTGAATGGGAACAGGATTCTCTGTTGTTCACTTCCGATCAGGATACGGAGACCTGGCTAATTGACGGCATTCTCATTGGCGTCAGTTGTTTTAATAGCGCCTGTCTCAGGGGCGTCGTTTTGATAAAACATCTTAATACAAGGCGTCATTCATTCTAAGTAGAATCTTTTTCCGAATCGAACACTGAACTATAACAATGGCATTTTGAGGACGTCAGTTTTTAATTAACGCCTGTTCCCACGGGCGTCATTTACTTGAATTAAAATCCATTTCCTATTCGAACAGTGACTCTGAATCACACCATTTATATTGTCATAATTTATTATTTTAACACCTTTGAAGAAGGCGTCATTTGTTTGGCACTCATTATTTTCACCCTCTTGTGCATTCTTTGATGAACTTATGCATTTTTGAATATATTTTTATGAACTTTGTGAACTGATGAAATCTTTGAGCACAAGAAAGACAGGTCATGCGGGTCTCATGGCGCTCGCTGTTGGTAACATCATTCGTTCTGTATTCCCTCTGTATGCATTGTTACTATATGTTACATACGCTATTATAGCATATCAAGGACCTTGTGGTTCTGATAACCTTGGAATTTGAGTTCCCCTTCATCAAAAATAGTGATAATTCCAGGGGAATCTTAATCACACGGATAGGCTGTTGGGTCATCCTAAGGTTTGGGACGATGGTTCCCGCTTTCTGAGTTGATGCGTGGACGATGAGCTTGGTGTCAGCTTAAAGATCTAGATTCTTGACCAAATCTGGATGGTTTAACAATATTATCCTTGATTACTTTCTATTTTAGTTTGTTTTAATTTTTCTTTTAGCCCAGCATGCATCATGTAGGTCTTTGAGCTTCAATGATGAAATCTTCATATTATGCCGATAATGAAGTCCATTTTGGTTTTTCAAAGTTGATGAGACATTCCATTCCAAACCAAGTATTGTGTTCTCCTTGAAGCCGCTAAGGCTAGTTCCTCAATAGCATTTGTTCTCCGGATTCCTATCTCATTTTCTTTTCTTTTTCTTGCATTCACCATGGTTGCAGCACATCCACATTGGCTGGTAATCGCTCTCCAATGGTGTCTTTCCTGTCGTGTCCTCGTGCACATTTTCAATTGATAGTCTAGTTCTTTCATCCAGCGTTCGATACCTTCGTGTAATCATCCGAGGAGGTTTCATTCAGAACCATGAAAGGTTTTCATTGCTCAGTGTCGGAGGCGTGTCACATCACACCATGGCATCTGCTTTTCAGTTTGTTCTTCTTCATTCCGCTTGTCACATTTTCACTTCATTTCATCTCACTCCCCTGCAAAGTCGACGCCAAGGCGGGGCAGCTGTAGACACGCCAAATTTGATGCTATGATGGTTAAATTTCATATTACTTTATGATAATCAGATTGGACTTCAATATTTGCTTAATATAGAGTATTCCTGAACCACTGAAAACCAATCTAGCCGACTTATATGCGTGCTTATGATCCAAATTTATTAGGTTGGGCTTGGTACTTGAGAACACCTACCTTTTGAGATGATTCGGATGACAGAACCTGGAGAAAAAATTGAGGATATGCAGTATCAACTGCAACCGTAAGAACAGCAGTAGCACTATCCATCAGCAATTGCAGGTTCACGAATCAGAGAAGAAAAGATAAGTTCCTTAGTTCAGGAAGATGAAGAAGCAGGTAGTAGCAGTCGACAAAGGAAGAAGATGTTGCGGCTTCCGCAGGAATAGCAGCTCTGCAATGGACAAGGAAAACAGAGGCTTTTTCCCTTCTCAGTAGCAGAAAGGAGGGGTTGATGCACAACTGCAAGAAGAAAGAAGAAGCAGTTGGCTTCTTAATGCTCCAGCCGCAAGAGGAAGAAATATGATCGCCAGTTGATGCAACAATAGTAGAGAAAAAGCAAAGAGCAGAACGCCAGAGGAAGACGAAGCAATAGCCGGGGCTTCGGTTGAGGGAATAGCAGATTTATAGAAGAGAACCTACTAGGGAATTAGAGTTTGAACAGGATTAATGTTTCCCCACGTAAGAATCCTATTGGATTCAAATTTTCCTACGTATCAATCCTCCCAGTTCGAGACCTTCCCGAATAGCATTCTACTTCCCAGTTCAAATGAAACACTGCAGTCGAAGTTTTCATATCTCATACTCAGGTGAACAACGCCCAAGACAGGGGCGCCTTTCATGGAAATGGTGCCACCAAGAGGGGCGCCCTTCACTGCTTACAGTAAACCCCACTAAGTTTGATAGCCCCAATAAATAGCATCCACACTGGAGGCTTCATTTCTTGAAATGGTGCCCTAGTATAGGGCACCCTTTTTCTTGGCCCATTTTGGTTCTTTTTAAGTGTAAGGCCTATGTGTGTATAAGTTGTTTATAAGTAGGGGTTGGGCCTTGAACATCTATTTGTTTTAATCTATTTAGGATTTCTATTCCTCTCATTTACTAAGGTTGCTACACCCTCCCCCACTTAAAAGAATTTGGTCCCCAAATTCAATCGTATTTAGGCGTGGAGGGTGCAAAGTACATACTATTCTTAAATAAGTCTGGAAATCTCTTTTTTATGGATTCCTCGGTCTCCCACGTGGCTTCTTGTTCTCAGTATTTGCTCCATTGAACCTTGATCATGGGAATCGTCTTGTTCCTTAGTGCACGTACCTCGCGATCAAGGATCTTCGTGGGCTTTTGTTCATAAGTGAGATCCTTTTGTATCACCGGGTCTCCATGATCTATGACATGTTATGGATCGCATACATATTTCTTCAACATCGAAATGTGGAAAACATTATGAACCTCAGACAACTGAGGAGGTAAGGTGATGCGGTAAGCAACCTCGCCAATTCTTTCCAACACCTCAAAAGGTCCGATATACCTTGGTGTTAGCTTGTCCTTAACATCAAATCTCCTAATTCCTCACCCTGGAAAAATCTTAAGAAAGATGTGATCTCCATCTTGAAATTCGAGACCTCTTCTTCTGGTATCGGCATAAGCCTTTTGTCTAGACGGAGCCGTTTGCAGTCTTTCTCTAATGAGCTGAATCTTTTCGATGGTATCCCTTACCATGTCTGGGCCTAGTAGTGGTTTGTCACCAACTTCATCCCAGCACAAGGGTGATCGGCAACACACCAGCTGCAGGAGGATCTTCCCGCAGCCGTCTATTATTGTGCATTTTTCATTCCGCAGATTTACCTTTTCACCCCGCGGAGAGCAACCTCTCGCGGCGGTCTTTTTCTTTGTTTTCCCGCACGTCGCATGTGTTTCTCTTTCCTTTCTCGTGACGTCATTCACATGCCCCATAGGGGATTTAGCTAGATTTTGGCATGTTTTGGACAAGATTTTGGACTGGTTTAAACGCTTGGAGGATCGGGTGGCTAGGTCACTCGTGCTTGTTCCTTGGGTCAAGTGCTTTATCTTGGACGCTCCTCGGACACTTCTCGTACGCTCTATGTGGTGAGTTGACCTTTCTTAGACTGGGATTGGACTGGGATGATGGCTAGAAGGAGCTGGGAGGGCGTGCCCCAAGGCCCAAGGCATCCTTGGCGTGGGGCGCACCCTTGGCCGTGGGGTCACGGGGCGGCCCCAGGGTTGTCCCCCTCATCTTTTCTTCTTTTTGTCGGTTGAGGAGGGGTTGGCTTGCATGTTTCGCGACTTGTATCTTAGCATGAGCTTCAAGATGAGGTTGATGCAGGGTCACCTCCAAGGCGTTCGTGGTAATTCCCCAGCCTTGTTGACGTACCGTATAGGCTGGCAAGCCACCCGGATGGCCCATTAAGACTTGAAATACATGCTTAGCATAGCTTAGATGGTAGGAGGAAGGCGTTGCAGGCATGGGAGCCTGGTCTTAATAAGAATATGCCGTGCTACATGGCAAGCTGGTGCGTAGCCTCGGGTTGGCCTGACGGCTATGAAGAAAGGGGCCCATCGCCATGTGTTTGGGAGTCGGGGGTGGTCCCCCTCCTTTGTAGTGTCATCGCATGACGCAGCGAGCATTCCTGAGTTGTGGGTCGGCCCCGACTCATGGTAAAGTGTCTAGAAATGCGAGTGCCTATAAGGTGTTTGGGATAATGCATGACTATCATCTACAGGCCATATGGGCAAGCTAGTGACCCCAGGGACCAAATTTGAGTGGGCGACAGAGTCCACTAGTGTTGGCTGGCTAAACAGAGGCATTTTAAGGAGAATTCTTGGCCTCGTAGCTAGTGCCTCATGTGCAAGCCCTCGGGTGATAAATTGTAAACGGGCGAACTCCGCTCGTCAGAGGGTCGGGGTTGGTCCCCGCTTTATGTAGAGTTCCCGCATAGTGTGGCAAGTGGCCCAAGGCCTCTGGTTAACTCCAGGTTGATGTAGAATGGCTGAAAATTGGCCGCCTTTAAGGTGTTTGGGGTAATTCCCCCACCCCTTGTTGGGAGACGTATGAGCTTGCTGACGATCTCTGAAGCTTGAGTTCACCTCTAGTTCAGATATCATCAGTGTTGAATGACTGGGAAGAGACATATTGGGCTGGTCCCGGGCCTCATTGCTGGGTGCCGCATGGCGCAGCGTGTTGCTGGGGTGCCCCCGGGTTGGCCCGGGTGGCTAAGTTGTAGGAGAGCGGTGTCGCATACTAGGTGGTCGGGGCTAGCCCCCACTTGTTGTCGGAGTTGCCGTGAGTCACAACAAGCTGGTTTGAGTCCCCAGTCGGGCTCGGGGTATTGTAAGGATGTTAAATAAATAGTGCCCGCTAGGTGTCTGAGAGTGGTCCCACACCTTTAAACCTAGGTTGTCTTCTGGGATAAAATTGTGTACAACAAGGGGGAAGACCCACGGGTAATTGTGGGCGCGATCATTGGGCTTTCACTTTTACTTTCTCCACGCCATTCCTTCTCCATTCATTTGCTTACCTGTCATGAGCAAAGCATCACGTATGTCAGTCATATGAGAGTGGAAAATAACAATGACTTATGGTGTTAGCCATTATCAAAATCATGAGATACAAATGACCACAGGGGCACAACAGACTTGACTTTGCTATGATACCAAACTGATGCAGGACGGGATGCGACTCGAGACCAATTTGATGTAAATCTGGGACTTTAGGTGATGACGCGACCAATTTAATAACACGACCAGTAATGACGCGACCAACTCGATACCAACAGAGTTCCAAAAGAGGAGGATATGTCCTCAACAAGAGACTCGAGCTTGCAGACGTCCCTAAGCGAGGGAAACATGTCGATCTGCGTGGTTGAGAAATCGACGTAGAGTCATGGGTGGTCGGCTCTTTTCATGTGCTCGGATCGAGTCACGGGATGGGTCACGCACTCACTCTCACAGCGGTGATTACTTTAATCGAGCTAGGACCCTATCATGCTCATGAGCAGTGGCATCAAGATCATATACGGGATAAGCAAACACGACAAAAAGAGGTGATATGCGTACCTCCACGCTCGGGGCGTAGGGAAGACGTCCCGGCCAAGACTCGTAACTTCTGGTATAGTAATTAATCAATAATTACATAATTAAATCTACAGCCCACTCCACGCCGGGAGGTAAAAGGATACAACAGTGATCCGGGAGCGGCGAGCTTGGGTTGACGGGCAGCATTTTGGGCAGCTTCAACGATGCTGACGCGTTCCTACTCGGTGCTGGCCGAACGGCGCGTGCTGGCGATCTAGAGGATCACGCTCTGGTCGGAGGGCCGATTGGGCTGGGAGTGGTACCGTTGCGAAGAGGACTCCTAGAGGGACAATCCCTTGGAGGGGATCACGTTGGATCGCCTTGTGGAAGGTGAGGCAGTCTGACTGTTGGACGTTGTTGCTTGCTGTCCCCAACCTGTTCCACAAATTTAGAACTGCGCGACCTGGTAGAAATAGCTTCGGCGACTAGATCCGATGTCGGATCGAGACAAAACTAGCGCCATTGCGAAGCTCTTTTAGAGATCTACAAACCCATGCTGTTATAAGATTTTTTATGTCGCGGGCTTTTCCTTGGGAGATTTTTGAACAGACTGGGATCTGCCTGAGAATGGCCTTTGACCGAATGGTAAACGATGGATCTAGGTGATGGAAATTTTATGGCTGAGAGAGGGGGCTATGAGGGACGTGCACAAATTGTTTTGTAATCTTTGGAGGTGGTCTGAAGGGTGGAAGTAATTTTATGGCAGGGGTGGTCAAATCTAGACTCTAGGGGACAAAAAAGAATCCGATTTTAGCAGAGGTTTTTAAGAGGGGTAAATAAACTCCTAAAATCTTGAGAAACATTATGGAAAGGGGGTTTGGTGTACAGAAGTCCCTGTCCAAATTTCAGTTCGATCTGAAATTGTAAAAGGGGTCAAACAGGTGAAGAGGTGGGCTACTGGAACACAGATCTTCACAGGGACAAATCTGTATAGGCAGGGAGATTTTTAGTGGAACGGGAAGCAAATGAAGGTGAATGGACTTGAACATTTTAATGGAGAGTGGGAACAACATGGGAAACTCACCCTCAAAATTTCTGTTCGATCAGATCTGCAGATTGGGAGATCGACAGGCCTTAGCCCTTTTGGTGAGTTTTTCTCTCTTCCTAATGCATTTACTATTATACTGAGACACGACTGACCTAGAGTTTTTTGTTTTCAGTAGGGGGAGGAGGCCCAGAGATAGGGGGCCGACGCTCCATCTTCTTCCACAGTGCAGACTCTGGCCGACCGAGCGGAGCGGGAGGCGGAGTTTAGACGGATGGTGGATCGGGCCGAGGCGGCCGAGGCAGCACTCACCGAGCGGGTACGTCCTACACTTCCCTTTATGAATTCTATTCTTATTATATTAAAATATAGTTGACTAATGGTAAAATGCATGTGTACTGGTGACAGAGTTGACAACCGCCATTGGCGAGGGTGACCAACTATGAGAGTAGCTCGTGCTGGCACAGGATGAGGCCGCCCGCTTGTGCGAGGAGTTGGCGCAGGGCTGCTCGAGGGAGGAGGTGTCCCGCTTGTGAGGAGAGCTGGAGCGGAGCGCCCACTTGGGAGAGACGATAGAGCGAGACTGCACCGAGGTGCAGGAGGAGGCAGCCCGCCTGCGGGAGCAGTTGGCACGGGCCAGACTACCGGAGTCGGTGGAGCTAGCGGTTCTTCAGGCGGAGCTAGAGCGACTCTATACCACGACTTCGGAGCTGGAGCGTTTCCGACAGGAGGCGTTCGAGCTTCACGGTGAGGTACGTGCCTACCGTGAGATGAGCCGTTCCCGTAGCATGATGAGTGGTAGCCGTGCGGCTCCGAGTGGGAGTCGTGCCACTCACGGCTCCGTTGGCCAGTTTCTTGCGACTTCCTCTCAGCGGTAGAGGAACAAGGAGGAGGACAAACGCCGACGGTGAGAGAGAGAGGAGGGAGCGACCTCTATGATGGGCTCGCCATCGAAGAGGTAGGAGGGAGGTGGTGATAGTGACAGGCCAGAGGGAGCGGCCTGATTTTCTTTGTACTCCTACATGACATGATATGATATGACAGTGATCTAGTTTTGTCTTTTTCTTTATTTTTGTGGATTTTCTTATGTGATGCATGTATGTATGAAAATATGCAAATTCAGACTGTGGACGACTTACGAGTGAGACACACGGGAGGGGTGAGGCATGCCGACCCTACGAGAGAGACGACGAGGGAGGAGAGAGGCACGCCGACCCTACGAGAGAGACGACGCGAGTGGAGAGAGGCACGCCGACCCCACGAGAGAGACGACGTGAGAGGAGAGAGGTACGCCGACCCTACGAGAGAGACGACGTGAGTGGAGAGAGGCACGTCGACCCTACGAGAGAGACGACGCGAGAGGAGAGAGGCACGCCGACCCTACGGGAGAGACAACGCGAGAGGAGAGCGGTACGCCAATCCTATGAGAGAGACGACGTGAGAGGAGAGAGGCACGCCGACCTTACGAGAGAGATGGCGCGAGAGAAGAGAGGCACACCGACCCTATGGGAGAGATGATGCGAGAGGAGAGAGGTACGCCGACCCTATGAGAGAGTTGACGCGAGAGGAGAGAGGCATGCCGACCTTACGAGAGAGACGTCGCGAGAGAAGAGTGGTACGAGCTTCAAACAACATAGCAAAGGATGGGCGGCCGATCCTAGACCGCACAAGGTTTATGCGGTTACATCTAGACCGCATGGAATCATCAATTCTTTTCTTGAGATTCTTGTTTTCAGACCTGATTTTTTTATATTTTAGATATAGTTTCTGGATGGGAAGGATCGACAGCTGATATGTGGGTGCTAAAGTGGGCCTTAGATGAAGGAGGGTTCTTTGTACCGGCGGGGAAGTATTATTTGGCTGATTCTGGATACGAAAATAGTTCCTCTTTTTTGGCTCCGTATAGGGGAGTGAAGTATCATCTTGCTCAATTCTGTGGTCGTGGAAACGTGGCTTACGAAAATAAGAAGGAAAAATTCAATCATCGTCATGCTCAATTGAGAAATATTGTGGAGCAAACATTTGGGGTCTTGAAGATGCGATTTCATACATTGCATGAGGGCAACATGTATCGATGGCCAACGTAGCGCAAGATAGTCCTTGCATGTTGTGTGGTGCGAAACTTCATTAGTCGAGAACAGGGGTATGATTGGTACTTCAATCGCGTTGGTGAGGAAGATGTGCCGGGGGATGATGTTGATGATGAGGATGTTCCCATTGTATCATCCATCGGCCAGCGAGAGGTTGCTGTAGGAGAGCGCCTTAGGAATGACATTTCTAATAGTATTTGGGAGTGAAGCTGGACTTTGTTATTTACTTGGATATTCCTTTCCTTACCATTAAATAGTGTATGTTATGTTAGATTTAGAGATTGTAATATTTGTGGATATTCATAACCTATGGGGTTTAACATGGTGGATGATATTTGTGGATATTTTGGTTACCTTTTATTGTGCAGGCAAACCACACCCTCCCATACGAGCTGGTTAGAGGGTATAAAGGGCTATGATGAAAAGTCTTATACTGATAATGAGTAAACGAAGGTGGTGGAATGAGATTGTCAAAGCAACACAATGAATATCTTTACACAGCTGTGGAGGTTCCTTGGAGCATATATGCTGTGATGGAATTCAATTGTGAGGGTTGGCAATTGGGTTTACACCCGTTCAAAGCAATGACTCTCCAATTAATTTCTGAGCCCGACATTAGCTAAAGCAACTGGCACTAATGGGCAATGATGTATAAGTGAGTGGCATTGCGCTGGTGGTTACCTGATTGCCATTGCTACACAACGAACATCTTTACACAGCTGTGGAGGTTCATCGAAGCACATATGCTGTGATGGATTTCAATTGTGAGGGCTGGCAATTCGGTGAACACCTATTCAATGCAATAATTGTTGAAATTTGTCTGATCCCAACAGTTGCCAAATCAACTTTCAGTCGCATTGAAATTGTGAAATTGATGACTGGGTTAAGCTGCAAGTGTTGTGGATTTGTTTTTCTACCATGCATTCACAATCCAGGGCTGGCAGTTGAAGGTGATCCTGCTGAGTCTGAGTTACAGTGGTTAGCGAAGGTAGTAATGTAAAGCATGTAATCCAGGTTAGCGAAGTTATAGTTTGTGCTTTGGGTAGCTGACCATCTATTGTTAGGTTTGCCTTTGTGTTGTTCTTGGGGAGTTGATATCTCCGATTGGCATAGGAACACAATTGCAGGCTCGTACTCCATCTGGTATGCTCATGTGGACGTCTAACATTATTTCAGGATTAGTTTGTTTTCATTGCTTTGGTATGGTATAAGGTTCAGGTTATGTGACATGTGTTCTATTTCAATCCCCCACCAGGGTCATACAACTCCAGTTATAAGAAGGGCTCTACAGGTTGATCTGGCCCATTCGTGTTCCTTTGAATTCCAAGGCTTCAGAGCATGTGTTCCATGGAAACATTTCTCGTGTTTTTAATTTTGTTTGCCTCTTACCAAACACAAAGATCAAAGTGTCTGGGATGAAAGAAAGTTTGACTGGTGTTGATCTGTCAAGATTTTTTTCCTTTCCCATTTTGCCATGTTTACATAATACCTTTTTCTGCCTGAGTGTGGCAAAAGGTGATGTATATATCCTAGGAAATCGAAGACATAGGTGTGGTTGAAATAGATCCTTGATCTGAATGTGCCTAAAGTCAGCTAATGTGCCGTGCCAGAATTGTGACAATTTGGACACTGGTAAAACCAAGGAAGGATCGAGGATTGGACTCAGATCTTCTGGTCCAAAACCGATCTGGGTCAGGGGGATCGGCCGATCCCAGTCTGATTCTGGCCGAGTCAGGCAAGCATATTGTAGGCCGCATCAGTCTGATCCAGGCTGTTCCCAGTTTGAAATTTTAAATTAATTTGAGCGGAAACGACTAGAATCGCTCAATCCGGGCTGATCCTGGCTGACCCAGCCAATCCTGGCCAATCCATCCCATTGGGACCGGATGGATCGGGATCAGATCGGCCAGGCCCAAAACCGACAGATCGGCCGATCCTGGTCAATCTGATCTGATCCTTTCTTCCATGGGTAAAACCAGCTTTTCAGCACATGTTCTTCTTTCTTTAGATTTGGGCTGATGGGCAGCAGGTAATCTATTTGTACACTTGATGAAGATCATGGAGATGTTGTAATGACTTTGTGCCTTGTAGTGGTTTTGTAATTTGTACTACATAGCTGGAGTTGAGCTTGAGGTCACCGTTGTGGGTGCACTCCACTCTTCTGGATATATATGTATCCACCAAGAAAAAGAAAATAAAAGAACATGACAAGTAATGGTTTCAATGGGATGGGCCTGAAAAAGTGCAGGCCCAGTCCCATGTTAGATAGCATGGGCCAGGCCTTGGAAAAAGGCCCAGTTTAGGCATAGTTAGTTTGGCCAGCTTTCTCTCATGGGTCCTGTCAAGCCTGCTCTGGCCCAGCTTCTGAAGAGGTAAAGAAGAGAACATGTGGAGGAGGAGGAAGAAGATAGTTGTTTGAGTAGTGGAACAGCACCACTGCCGTTACATACCACTGCAGCTGGGTGCAGGCTGCCATTGCTGCTGCTGGCGTGACCATCGCTGCTGCCGTACATCACCCAGGCATTGCCACTGCTGCCGTTGGGCAAACCCGTAACTGCCGCTGGCCATGGCTGCTGCTGCTGCTGCTGCCACTGACTGGTGCCACTGCCAGGGTACTGCCAATGCTTAGTGCCGCTGCTTGGGGAGAACAAATCAAGGAGAGGTGGTGAAGGACGTTCTTGTTAGAGTATGAAATGGGAGAGATTGCAGTGCAAGAGTAGGGTTTAAAATTTTAAATCAATCCTGGGCTGGCAAAGCTTGAGGCTGGTTTAAAATTTTGGACCAAGATGGGCTGTGCCAACATCATGGGACAGGCTTCTTTTGTGGCCTGACCCCTGTAAAACCCAGTCCTTGACTTTGGGGTGGCAGGCCAGTACATCCCATTGACACCCCTAATAATATCAACTTCTTGATGGGTCTTTATCAAGGAAGTTGGAATCGGGGATCGGGATCAGATCGGCCGGTCCCAAAATGATCCGGATCGGTGGGATCGGCCGATCCAACCTATCTCGGACCGATCCCGGCCGAGTCAAGCCAGTTGACTCGGCTAGGGATACAAGAATGGGTGGCACCTTTGTGAATGCTGAGATATAAATCTCCGAATAAACTGTAAACGCCCAATCAAACCTCAAAGCTCGGTGATGTTCTTTGGCGGTGGCATATCCATAATGGCCTTTGCTTTATTTGGATCAATCTGAATCCCTCGTTCACTAACTATGAACCCCAGTAACTTCCCTAATGCTACTCTAAATACACATTTCTTTGGATTCATTTTCAACTTATATTCCCTAGCCCTTTGCAACACCTTAGCCAAGATCGCGGGGTGTTCTTCTTTTGTCCTCGATTTCACTAGAATGTCATCCACGTATCCATCCATAAAAACATACATCATGTCATGGAAGATTGCCATCATCGCCCGTTGGTATGTGGCACCCGCATTCTTCAACCCAAACGGCATGACCACATAACAGTAAGTGTCCCAGGGTATGGTGAACGAGGTTTTCTCTTGATCTTCGGGAGCAAGACGGATCTGGTTATACCTAGAATAACCATCCATAAATGAGAGGGCTGCATACCCGACCGTGTTATCCACCAACACGTTAATGCGAGGAAGTGAAAAATTATCTTTCAGACATGCTTTATTCAAGTCCCCGGAATCAATGCAAATTCAAACTTTTCCATCATTTTTCATCACAGGGACTATGTTGGCCACCCACTGAGGATATAACACAACACGAATAAATCTGGCCTTGTGTAATTTATCCACTTCTTCTTTAATCCTCAAGGCCATATGGGGGTGGAATCTTCTTGATTTTTGCTTAACGGGGGTTGCCCATGGTTTGAGTACAAGTCTATGTTCCACCAGAGCGGGGTCAAGTCCCGGCATGTCCTCGTAGGGCCAGGCAAATGAATCGCTATACTCCCTCAGAAGCATGACTAACTCCTCCTTAACCTTAGGAGAGAGATTAGTAGAGATGATTATGAGCCTGGGATCCTCTTCGGTCCCTAGATTAATTTCTTTCATGGGTTCATCCACTACTGATGATGGTTCATCAAACCTCTTCAAACCTTGTGCGTACAAATCAGCGATGTCATCCACGTCGCTATCCTCATCATCAATCGGGTCCTTCTTATCTATGATTTCGTAAACTCCCATTCCATCATTGCTCCACACCCCATCTAACTACTCATCATCCTCTAGAATGATGGTTGTTGCTACGAACTCAGGGCATCTTAGGAGGGCGTGACAACGCTGGGTAAGGTCATGGAGGAACCTATATGGAACAGATTTAGAATGACGCATCATTGGGTGCGTCGCAGGCGTGGACGGGTTAGGAACACTAGAGCTAGATTCTAACCCGACTAACTCTACTAGCCTAGGGGACTCTGCACACTCTACATCTAGCCTAGAAGACAAGAAATCTACTGGGAAAGAAGCAGGGGCCTTGTGCCCCTAAAGGGAAGATGAACAGAACATAGCGTAATCTTCCACTGAGATCTCGGTTTCAAATTTGGCATTTTTTTTGGTTGAGATCAGTGGATAACATGCAGCAAGAAGAACTTGATGGAGGGGGAGGGAGTGCACGATGACAAAGTGTTGGAAAGAGGACATCGAAGAAGGGGTCAGAGGAGGTGAACCACATGTTTGATAGATCAGTTGGTGAAGTGGGTGACCACCTGGACAAAAAATCAATTGGCGGGCAGCGCCCACATGGGCATGTAACAATCAAAAGTTTAATCGGTCTCTCGATCCGAGGTGGATATTGGAACATCAATGGATTAATAAGAATCAGGGGTGAATGGGGGATAAAATCCAGCCGTTGGTAAATGGAAATCAGGCGGGAAGGAGGCAAAGTGGAAACAATGGTCGAGATCTCCCCCCCTTTCATATGCCGGGCTGGCTTCCCGCGTGAATACTGCACTACCTGCACCTCGGGTCTTCTTGAACTTTCTTTCTCAGCAAACATCTTGGTGAAAATCTTTGAACAATCAACGGCATCATCAACCAGCCCCTTTGGCAACAAAGACGGTCAGGACATGGCACAAGCAGTGCTTTCTTTCTGGTCTTGGCATGGTGGTGCCTTTAGCGTACCGGGCTGTAGTGGCCCCTTGACAAAATGTTGACGGCAGTTCCACATCAACGGCTCGAAGTCTCCCAGCATTGACAGTGATGACTCCCAGTACCCAAGGCCTCTTCTGCTCATTTTTCTGCCCCTTGGGACGGGCTTAGTCCGCCCCTGCAACTACGCACTGAGACCCATGCCCGGCTGATAGCCTAACTTGAGTATCATGTGCCATCCTTTAGAATCTCTAATCTTGGACTTGACTTTGATGTTAATTGGTGCAGTGGCGGGCTTGCATGATGCATATGCCTAGGGAAAATTCAAGCCCATTACAGAAAGGACCGGCTTATTGCTCGGCCATAGAGTTGGTAGAATCTTATCTGAAATAGCTTCAACAGCTTGCATTGTGGATACACTTTTTACCTTGACCACCTGCCCCTGAAATGGAAATTTGAGACATTGGTGAGCAGTCGAAGGTATAGCATGAAGACTATCAATCCACGGATGGCCTAGAATAGCCTTAAACATTGGATCAATATCTAATACATAAAATTCCACAACCATAGACAATGGCCCTAGCTCTGCTTGGACAGTTACCACCCCGTGGCATGCTCGCCTGGAATTATCATAAGTAGTAATGGTCGTCTGAGTTGACCTTAACATATCTTTAGAGATGGCCGGCCCTCTTGTAATCATGGCCAATGCCAACGGCAAACTGTCTATGACCATATCCTCGCTGACCATAACCTTCTGCAGAAAAGCTCTTAGGGCCTCTTGGTATAGCGTGGACCGCTTGATCAATTCCAACACAGAAATCTTGTCCGGCATCTGGTCCAAATGCTGTAACAAATCATATCTGGTGCCAGGTAGGGGGTCGGCTTCTTATTGCTCAACTGTCGGGGAAGGAACTGGAGGGTGGGGTGCGGGTGCACTAGTAGAGGGATAATTTCTTTGGAATAATCGCCCACTCTGGATGGTGAGATTCTGCATCGGCACGGCACTAGATGGACTCCCGATGGGCCCAATGGGGTGAGTGGAAGGGATAAAAGTGGGGGTGGTGATGGCGGAGGTGGGTCTAACAGGCCCTGGTGGGAGGATGATAGGTGAAGGGTTTGGGGAAGGGGTAACAATGGAGGGTGCAATGGGTGAAGGTACGGGGATTTGTGGAATGGTGGGTAATGCGGTGGGTACACTGGAGGATCTGGAGGGAATGGTGGGCGTAGCGGAGGCTAAAATAGTGGGCCGAATGATGGTAGGGGTATAAGGTGAAGGGGAGTTGGTGCATGTATGGTGGAGGGCCAAAAGATGAGTGAGAGTCTCATCATCATAGGACCACCCAACGTTGGGAGTTGGGCGGTGAACAATATTCACCTAAGCCGGTGCCGGCGCCTGAGGCTGCAGAGCGGGCGGGTGGTTCGGCATGGGATTCTGATGAATCCCTAGTTCTGGTGCGGGCTACTACTACTACTGGGGTTGTACTTGCTGAGGTTGTTGCTGCTGCTGCCCCGGCTGCTGCGGCCTCGGCGCCTGTCTCCTTCTCTCTTTAATGTCTTCGATCAACTTATACTTCTGTGCCCAATCAATTCTCTGTCCTTCATGTAAATCATTGACGAGATCACGAAACTGATAACACTTCTCGATGGTGTGCCCGGGCTGCCGATGATATACATAATATCTGGATTGGTCAGCGTCCAGATTCCAGTTTGGGTGTTCCGGAGGAAGCTGAAGATCACCGGTGTACATTAGAGCCAAGAAAATATTTGGAAGGGTTTCGGGAAGTGGAGGGTAATGAGCTCTTTTAGGACCCAGTCGAGCAGGTGCATAGCCAGCTAGTGGTGGGACATTGTGGTACTGGGGTGGCTGTTGAGGCTGTTGTGGTGGTGGTGGTGGCTGTTGAGGCGCAGGGAATGACGGTTGGGTAGCTGGTGGAGCGGTGAACTAGGGGTTGCGGGTAGGTTGTTGGAAGCGTGGTGGGGTAGACTGGTTAACAGCCTGCACCTACTCATTTGTTTGGACTCCTTTAGTGACTAGGCCCTGGGATTTTCTAGGGGGTTTTGGCTTTGGGGCCTCGAACAAGGAGTTGTGGATGTGTAAAATTGCATGCCCATATGTCCTATCCGATCTCATATCAACAACAACTTCAGGCAACATAGTCCTCTCAGCTGACAGCCTGACGACATCATCGGCTCCAGTGCCAAAGGAGACAGGGAACACCAGGCACATAAGATGCCAATGACGATTACAAGGGGGAACGATAGTAAAATCAACAACACTGGACCACACACAACATTAAGTCAGTCGTCACTCAGATATCGCATCTGATCGAGTCGCGAGCTACTCCACCGAGAAAAGGAGCACAACAAACTACTGACGAGACAAGGGTCTAGCACATAAACGCAGAATCTTACGAAAGCAACACTTGCAAAAATGACAGCCAACGACAATAGCACCTGCAGGATTCTGGCTCCGTACAATACACAGAACCACAGAACACACTGCAAGTAGGGTCGTATCAAGGCACGCGGCAGCTGAGCACACGACTACAGGGAGCGAGTCATGTACCAGGCCGTTCACCAAGGAAAGACCCACAACAATTGAAATCAATCGCAAAATGACAAGAGAATCTACAATCTCGGGGAACGCATCTCAAGGACTACGAACATGCCTCGAGAGTACAACACCCATGAGAAGGAATGCAGAGTAGAGGGTACTTTATCAGTAGGAAAGCTGACAATTTTCCCAATGCTCGTAAATGCCAAACACCAAAACTCGAGAAATGACCGACAATGGCACGGTCACGATGACGTCTAGGCACGTGTACCTAAGATGAAGTCTCGTCGAGAAGAAACAATTCTTTCGACTAGCCAGAATCGTATGAAAAGATCCTCGGCTCGTGAGTCATCAGCCTACATGCTTCCGCTGCGCACTCAACAATGCATGAAGGCATCAGAAAGAACCTCAGCTTTCGCATCTTAGCACTACCTGGGCGTCATCGTAATCCAAGGAAATCGCAATGTAACACGCCCCAAGCACTGATCCAATGAGTCACCGACCAGAAAAAGCCTAAGTGCAATAGAGAAGAGCACCAGCTTCAGCACGAAGCCCAAGGAAAAGTGCTAATCTCAGCCTACCTTTACGTCCTGAAAATGACAAATGAGCCTCACATCACATCGACTGTTGGACACGACACAACGAAAACACGGTACATAACGGCTCTCGACACAGAGATTAGGTCCAAAGCCAAGTAACCGTAAAGCGGAGAGAAGATCAGGCTCAACATAACAGCTGTCCGCACTTAAGCAGACACGGGACAAGATATTACTGAGACGGCGATTCCAAGGCAATTCTTGAAAAGAGCCCACCAAAGAAGACGAGAAGCAACAAGCTTACTAACAGAAGCTCACCAAGAAGGGAAGAGCCTAGTTCACTCGAGCAACTTCTCAACCAAGGGGGGTCCAATTGAGCACTTCCACCAAAGTGAGACACATCAGGAGCTGACCAGACTCAAGCTAGGATGACCAAAACATCGTGACAATGTGTATGGCCATCACGTCAACTCACAAAGTCAACACCAACCTGAGCAATTAACAAAGACCAAGCGATAAGAAATCGCGAATCTAAAGTAGACACGCCAAAATCGATGCTATGTTGAGTAAATTTCGTATTACCTTGCAAATCTAAATTAGACTTCAATATTAGTTTAATATGGAGTTTTTCTATATTTTTGAAATTAACGCCATGATCTAGGGCGTCATTTTTTATATTAGCGGCCGGTTGAGGGGTCGTCATTTACATAATTAACGACTTTTTGACAGGCATCCTTTCCTGATCATTCTAGAACTGTGGACAAGAGCAAAATTTTCATTACCATTGAGCATTTCTCACCCTTGTTGTTCTATTTATCAGCCTTAACTCATATTTGTCAGTCCTATGATGATATTTGTTTGCCTTATTTGCTGAAGTCGTCGCCTTCGACTCTTTTCACACTCAAAGCTAGAACTGTCGTCTTAAATCCATTTTTCACCCTTATATATCTCTTTGTCACCGCTGAAGCTTCATATGTCACCCTTAGAGAGTATTTGTTACCTTTAGTCTTTTTCTGTTGTTCTTCCTCTTTTGTCATTTTCTGTGTCCACTGTCGCTGGTCGAAGCTTGACAGGGCTTTGACTGGACTTCAGAAGTTGCAAAAGCTTGACTTGGACTATTGACTTTGATTGGTGTATTGGTGACTTGGGTCAACATAAAGTTGAAGTTGACTAGAGCCTTCCTTGTCCTGGTGTTGACTTTGACGTCTGTGGTCAGACCTCGCTTGTTCTTCAGATTACTTTAGAGCCCTTGGGACCACTGTTCACATTTGTCTTCTTGTGAGCACTATAAGTCTTTTGTCTTCTAGTGAGCACGTCTCTCTCTTCTCAATCTAGTTTCTCTTTCTTCTGTTCTTCTTCACCTTCAACTTCCTTCTCATTTGTTACCAATGTGAAGTTATTTGTTACTCCATTTGAGCATTTGTCACCCATGCTCACCTAATTGTCACCACTAAAGTCCAGAAGTCGTCGCCCTTACTCCTCTTACACTGCCTTGAAAGTCGTCAGCCTTGGCTCTATTGAGCCCTATTTTTCACCATTAGCAGGGTATTTTTCCCTTGCTAACTCATTTGCCACCCGTGTAGACACATTTGTCACCCTTAAGCTCCATTTGTTACCGTTAGCTTAGAGCTTTACATGGACACTTCGGTTGACCAAATTTAGTATAAAACGGGGCATGTAGAAAATGGTCTACCTATTTGTCACCATTGAGAACCCATTTGTTACCCTTACATAGATATTTATACACACTTCAATTGGTTCACGTAGAAAACGGGACACATCGGCCATGCAGGGGTGTTGTTCACGTATTGCCGTTGATGCAACGCCCTAGTCCACATCAACAGAAATGATGACGTCGAACTGGACCACGAAAATAAAAATTTTTAATTCCTTATTTACCCTTCCCGCTATGTCAGACAACAAACCTACCAAAAGGCAGTCTGTCTCTCCATCGTGCTCGGTGTCTCATCTTCCTCGCGGTGCTATTCATCTCCAGCCCACACACCCTTTGCGAGCTCTCCGTCATTTGCTGTGCGGTCACCCTCATTTGCAAGAACTCTTTCATCACTGACAGCCATGGAGCCGAAGGAGACACCCATGCAACGCTGCGTCCGTCGTAAACTAGATGTACCACTTGCATCTCAGGGAGCTACAATTTCTACAGCCAAAGAAGAAATGTTTGACGAACTTAGGGTTTCTAAGGCCTGTTGAGTCTCTCTGAGTGATTTTGATGATAACAAAATCCTGAACTAAGTTTCTATCTCGTGCCGTGTCGAAATAATCAAAAGTAAGGATTGAGGGTGCTTAAGCGTATTCTAAGACTATTTTGTGTAATGTTCAAATATTAAATGGTTTAAGATTTCCAGATGCATAAAAAAAGCCAAATTAAATCCCCAAATGCATGGAATGAATGAGGACATGAAGCTATTGCCATATGGATCGGGGGATACCCAATTACCACCTATCATGTCAATGAAGTCAATCTCTGTGGGGTTCCCATTAGGTAGGTATGCTTGAAATGTGATGGGGAGAGGGGCCATTTAGTTTGTAGACGTAATGGCAATGGGAGGTGGACAATGCACGGAGTGGTCCGATGAGGACTCTAATACAAGCGTACCCATGGACTTGACTTGTGAGAACAAGTCAATGACTTGCCCTGATACCACTTGATGTGACAAGACCTAGGTATGAGTTGGGACCGACCAAATGACCCTAGGACCTAGATTTGCAAGCAAATACAATGGACCGACAACTTCACTCGAGCAGACTCTCCTGCTAAGCGCACACTAGTGCCCGTAGGCAACTCGGCGATGGTGGAGAGGGTCCAGGACGGGACCTTGCTGTTCCGAGATTTGGCTAGCTTGAGGTTGAACCCCAAAGGGGCCTGGGACGCCCAATCTCGCATGCAGGCACCACGCCAAGGGCATGGGATGTAATATCTCTCTCATAACTAACCCGCGATTATCACTCAATTTGATGGAATTTGGAACCGAGCGATCACTCACCACTAACGGAGCTGAAAATAATACTAATCAGCATGAAGACGCCGATCCCGACCGGAGACGATGGTGAGTGGGGAGGCGGGGGTAAGCACTCGCACGCCGCACCGATGATGCTTCGGTCGAAGACCTGTTAGTACATGCACTACTCCCTTGTAGAGGGGTTGGACTAGGGGTGGGGAAGTCCAATTACAACCAAACACTATCTCCACGTAAGGAGGGGCTATAAGCCGACCAGGCAGGGAGGGGGAGTTAAGCTTGAAACTAAAGTGGCGTGATCTGCCGATTCTGCCTGCTTCTAGAAAAGCCTAACAGACAGTCGAAGATGGAACCGCCACGAGCTCTGCCGAGCTTATAAGAGGCTGCAACTGCTATCGAAACTCTCTGACTTGACCCCGGAGGACACCAAAATTTTCATGGAATTTCTTGCTGAGGTCGCTAGCCGGGGCAAGGACTGGAACAGGGCTTGACTACTCTGGTTCGGGCTGCTCACAAAGTGATGCTGCTGGAAGACAGGGGCGTCACAAACACTCCCATGCTCTGTTGAGGGCGAGACGTAAGCCGTTTCGATCGTACTTGAGTCTTCTTCGAACGAAGACCAATGGGGCTACTGGAGAAGGTTAGAGTAGACCGCAAGAACCAGAATGGTGAGAAGGGCTGGATCTGACTCTGGGGAGACTGACCTGTGCACCCCGGGGGGATAATTTGGATATCTGTGCTCTGAGTTCCAAAAATCACTCTTATTCTAGGAGATGTTAGGGGGTTTGGATGAGAAGGCTTCAGCCAAGAATCACATCCAGAAGAACTCAGGAGTGGTTGTGGTAGTTTCTTCTCTTGGACTCAGGTTCCTTGTCGGAGTGACTCTACACAGTTCAGGGAGAATGGCTCTCCCGGGTAGCACGGACGTCGGATGGATACAAGACCACCTCGCCTGAGAATCCACTTGGACGAGCTTTCCGTCGGTATAGGATATGCCACAACAATCCTCAGGGAGCGGTCAGTGGTGACACTGCAATCGGGTATAACACCAGCTGCCTGCGAACTGGGATCAGCTTGTGGGTGAAGATGGGTGGGGAGGTGGGGATGGGCAGCAAGGAGGATGTGTGGGAGGTGGGGTGTGTGACCAGGGAAATCTGGGTTATGAAGAGGATTTCCCTCCCCAATATGAATCCGAGATTAGGGGCAATCCTCTATTTCAAATAGAGGATGATCATCCGGATGCATTTATAGGCATGTTCTCAGCCACGCCAAATGAGGCCATCCACACCGACTCGGCTTCTTCGCCAAGTGATTATGACCACGGTAGCCCGAGGGCTCCTACATTCTCTCCGCACGAGGATCAAGAGTTGATCAGCGTGCTATGTTGCTACACTCCCGCGGACTTGGCCACGATGGCTTCCCGTGGGAAGGCTCCGGCCATCCCACACATGGCTCCCCATCTCACACCTCCCCATGTTCAAACCCCCTTTCAGGGGTCCACGAGCCGACCCGTTCATGAGAATCCACTCCAATTCAGCTATCCAATGGCTCCACAAAGGGTTCCTTCACCCCTAATTCCATCAACCATGGGTGTTCCATTGAAGGGAATGGACCCGTCATTCCGGCAGGAAATCCAAAGCTACATTCGATAGGCGGTGGCCGAGAGTATGCCAAATTCACGTCCCCACTCACTAGCCTAGTACTGCAAACTCCCTAATGCTCATTTCCCGCATGGGTTCAAGGCTCCTAAGTATAGGAGATATGATGGCACCACTGACACCCATCATCATCTTTCAGGTTTCCTTATGGATTCCCATCAGTGGCTCTACGATCGGGTCCTGTTGGTCCATCTGTTTCAAAAATCCCTTGAGGGTGAGGCCCTACATTGGTTTTCCTCCTTGCCAGCTATTGATCTCATCAACTTTGATATAGTCTCCGAGTGATTCCTCGCTCACTTTGGTCATATGTCCTCTATTTCCCCTACATTGTTTGACCTAGTCATGGAGAAAATGAAGCCCGACGAGGACTTCATTAGTTTTGCAAACCGATGGAGGATCATGGCTTCTAGGACAGAGGTTCCCATCCCTGAGTCTCAGGCTGTCACCATGTTGGTGAACAATGCCACCCCTTAGCTTAGGGCCATCCTAATGCTCAGTGAGCTCCACACCTTTCACCAACTCTATAACCGAGCTCGGATAGTTTAGGCCCAGGTGAGGGATTCCACCTTGCCTCCTTTCTTTGAGCCTCGCTCCAAGAATAGAAGAACCCCAGCTGTGCCCACCACCGAAGGTGTTACAGTAAATGAGCAAGTTAATGCGGTTGGCCCGCCCTTCAAGTCCAACAATCGCCAGGTCTCCCATCCCACTCAGGTTAGTGCTAGCCAGGGACAAGGCAATCCTAAGCCTTACGCAAACGTGCCTCCACCTCAAAGCTACAACCGCACTGGGCTAAAAAGGGCTTCTGATCCTCCGTTTCCTGAAACTTTAGGCGACATCTTCTTTGCCCTTATGTCCTCAGAAACCATTCAGCTTCCCCCTCAACGAGATTGGGTCCACCCTAATGCTGACACCACCAGGTATTGCCCTTATCATCGAACTCCCAGACATGATATATTCAACTGCTTCCAATTCTGGGATTGGGTATATAACATGAACAACGAGAGGAGAATCAACTGGGTGGATGTAAAGCTAGCCATTGCGAACCTCAAGAAGCCCAACCGGGACCTCGGTATCATGCATAACCCGCTGCCAACTCATCAGTCTACCAAAGATCCCTTGAGTTCGAGGCAGAATGAGCAAGTGAACATCGTAATTGGAATGGAGCCACGGGTGCTCAAAAGCGCAACTGTCATGAGGCTCAAGGAAAAATTCTACCTGTTTGAAATAGGCCATGTCCCAAGAGGCAGTAACTCCCAGGCAGACGCTTTGACAAAATTGACAGCAGCCTTAAAACTCTCACCTGAGGGAGAGTTGAATATCACTGTCAGACACCGAAGGCTCATGCCAAGTATGCTCGACGAAGAATCTGGCCTCACTGTTTACGAGGTCGACAATATTCAAGAGGAGAATGCTCCCGAAGAAGAAGATTGGCGCGAGCTGATTATAAAGATAAAGAACAGTTGGTTTCCTCCTGATCGGGTTCAGAGGGTGCAACTGCTACGCAGGGCGACATCCTACCAGCTGATTGACGACATGCTCTTCAGACTCGTCCATGAAAAGGACCGATCGGTCCTCTTACGGTGCCTTTCATCCAAGGAGGCCAAGACCATCATGCACAAGGTTCACTCCAGATTGTGTGGGGCTCACCAAGCAGGAGCCAAAATGAAGAATAACATCAAGCTCAAAGGGTTTTATTGGCCCACCATGTACGAAGATTGCAACCAATATGCTCTTACATGTCACCAACGCCAAGCATTCGAGCCAGTGCCTCGGAGGCTACCTAATCTGCTCCATCCAACTACGCCTATTTGGCCTTTCGCAGAGTGGGGGATGGACATTGTGGGACCATTCCCGCCATCATCTCAGGGCCACAAGTTCATATTGGCTGCCACTGATTATTTCTCCAAATGGGCAGAGGTCATCCTGCTACGGGAAGTTACAAGGGAAATGGTTGCCCACTTCGTAAGGCACTACATTAAATACAGATTCGGCACTCCTAGTCGGATCATCTCGGATAATGACACGCCATTCAGGAACAAGAATGCTTATGCTTTGGCGGCTAAGTTTCATATTGACTAGAAGACATCATCCGTCTACAATCCCCAAGCCAACGGGTTGACCGAGACCTTCAACAAAATCCTCTGTAAGCTGTTGTCCAAGATAGTAGGTGGCCGCAAACGAGATTGGGGCGAGAAGGTCCATGAAGCCCTATGGACCTATCAGACCATTTACAAAAACCTCACGGGTTGCTCCCCATTCTCTTTGGTCTCCGGAGCCGAGACAGTGGTCCCCGTGGAGATCGAGCTGGCATCTTATCGCGTTGCTGTGCACGTCAGACTGCCAGGCCAAGACCAATCTGAAATAGAAAGAAGGCTTGAGGAGTTATCTGACCTTGAAGGCGAAAGACTCAGAGCCTACAAGCACTTGCAAGTGTATCAAGCCCGCATGACACGTGCCTATGATAAGCTGGTCAAGCAAAGGACATTCAAGAAAGGCGACCTCGTCATGGTCAAAGAAAAAGGGATCCTAGCGGGAAGATCCAGCGACAAACTCCAGCCCAATTGGGGTGGACCTTACGTCATCTAAAAGGTCTGCGAAGGAGGAGCCCATACGGTCGTCGACCACAAGGGGAACAATCTCTTCCCTCCTCTCAATGGCAAGCACATGAAACTCTATCGTGCACCACCGCAAGAGTTTCTACAGCAGTCCTCACAGGACAAGCCGCTCCCCAGTGAAGGTTCAGGTTTAAAAAAAATTGGGGTTAAAAATATTGATACCCTGACAGACTTAGTCGACCTGCAAGGGTTGGTTGAGGGCAAAAAGGCCACAGACCCGGCAGGACCCCAATCCCTCTTTTGGAAGTTAATGATAATCTCATGGTCCCTTACATCAATCACAAGCCACTATTTCCCCGGGGCCATCTCCTCCACATGATGAGAAGGTCTCCTAAGTTTTGCATGCATTAGATCATCTCACCCCTCAACAAATTCAAGCCCTTAAGGCTATTGTTAAGGGTGCATCTTCTCCTTCTCATCCTCCTTCTATTCCCTCACGGGTGGCCCATCACCCACCTTCTTCATCCATTCATCTTCCTGCCATTACTTCTCAGGTGGCCCATCACCCGCCTCCCTCTTCTTATTTTCCTTCCAATACCTCTCGGGTGGCCCATCACCCACCTTCCTCCACTCATCCCCCTCTTCACGCTATCCATCACCCATCTCCTTGTATTCAACCTCATCCACGGCCCCAAGGCCCACACGTTTCTTGTTCCCCGGCCCGTCAGGATCCTTTTGCGGGTCAACCCCTTCATTCTACACGGCCTTTATGCCAAGCCGCCCCTCCAAGGCCACCATGCCAACCCTCGACTTTGCATGTCACACCCCTCCAACAAGCTCTCCTTGATAAAATCACTTCAATGGAGGAACAATTAAATAGGGTCACAAGTCCGTGGTCGCCTCCTCCTCCTCCTCAAGTCAATCTTCTTCATGCATTCATGAACAAGATCACCAAGATGGAGAAAGATTGGAAGGAGAGGAGAGACGATAATGGCATCGAAAATATGATTGAGCAAGAAGATTATGCAACTTTCGACGATCAAGTGGACGCCGTCCGCCCTCCACTCATTCATCACACTCATTCATATGACCTCCCGCCTCTGCCTCCACAAAATCTTTCACAACATTATGCTCCTCCACCTCATCATATTTCACCACCCATCATTACGCCTCCACTACGGCGTCCACTTGTATCCGACGATGAAGAATTGAAAGTAACACACGATGAAATTTTTTATCAAGAATTGGAGTCGGCACAAGAGAAATCTCTCAAAGAGGCACCCACTCCGAGTTTCCTTCACTTTTCTCTCCTTCGATTGCCACCAGACGAATCCCCTGCTCAGGATGATGCCATCATCCCTAACCCTGTCTATGAAACCAATCGGTGTTACGATGATGGGTCGATACTCCAATCACCCACATTGGCGCACCATGAGTCTTCCCCTACCCTCAAACCCATCATGCCACTAAAATCTGACGATTTCTCTGTACCAAACCTCCTTATTCTACACCTCCAATTACTATACCTTTAATCTCCACCAAGCCGTCCGAGCCCTCCATTGATTCACCTCCAACCACCGTCGAACCTATTGTTAAACCTCAACCAAGTAACCCTTCATTGCCGCCACCTCAGCCTTCCATTATCCCCGTGACTTAAAAAGTCAATCTTTCCTAAGCCTCCACTTACCCATTTGCCTAAACCCGTGGCTAATTCTGAGCAGGGTCCACCTCTTGTTGCACTCGAGCCAACTCCATCCGCTTCCGATCAAGGGGAGAGGCCCAACGTGCTTAAACCTCCACTCTTATCTACCCTTTTAATGCGCTCCATTAAACTCCCATCACCTATTATGCCCAATGCTTCCACCTCACCTTCTTCCATCACCTCTCAGAGTGGGTGTATTTTGACAAGTGCATCTGCCAATGATAAAGCTCAAGAGTCGGGCAAGAAGGATTTAGCCATAGCTATGCTATTCAAGATTCAAGATTTTATTTGTCAGATGCCGAGTTGCATTATTGCTGCTGCTCTGTTCTGGGTTGGTGCATATTATCATGCTTGCTACATTAGGTCTGATGCATTTACTAACTGCCCGTGCACATGTGTTCATAGTATGATTGAGTCGGTGCAATGCTCATTCTCTAGAGTTACTTAAGCTGTACTTGTGCACCGTGCAAGTTTTATCCAGGTCCGAGCATTTTCGATCTACTGTGCATGAAGTCCGCGCATAGTCTATGCATGTTTATCTAAGGCAAGATAAAGTCCGTGCAGTGTAGAGTCCGTGCATGCCTTGGTATGAACACCAAGTCCACACATGAGCTAGAAAAAGTCCATGCATAGTCTCATAAAGTCTACGCACAGTCTGTCCTAGTTGCATCCAAGTCCATGCACATCTCCCTATGCATCTTCAAGTTCGTGCATGAACAGTGGACAAATGATGAATTTGTATGCATTAAGGGACTTGTGTATAATCTTTTCATTTTTTTAACCATGCGAACATGAATCAAGGATCCCATGGGCCTCTCCCCCCTCATGCACATGTAGCAGCATGGCAGCGGTTCCTCCAGCTTGGGCATTGGCAGCTCCAGTGGCATGTGATGGTGACAGTAGCATGGGCAGGAGGACAGCAGTTGGGCATTGTGACGGCATGTGCAGGAGTGGGTTTGGCATGGCGTGGGTATGGGGCAGCAACCCCTGGCCCCTACAAAACCCCTCACCTCCCCCCCCTCCGGACCACTCTCTCCCCCTTCTCCTTCTCTACTCCTCCTTCTTCATCTCCTTTCTCCTCCTTCCCCTCCCCTCTTCTTCTTCTTATCCCCCTTCATTCCCTCCTGGTCTGACGCCCCTGTTTCGAACAGGGGCACCGCAGCCTTCTCTTCCTCTCCTTCTCCTCCTCTCCCATCCGCCACTGCACCCATCGTGTCATCGCCTGAGTTCCCTTCTTCTCTCCGTCGTCGCTTCCCTACCCCCTCTTTCTCACTGCACACACACAGCACCACTCTCTCCCCATCGGATCACTCCTCACCCCAGCCATTGGTCTTACCCCATCCTTTCTCTCCCTCCTCTCCTCCTTCTGCACTCTCCCTCTGCACACCCACTGTCGGCCTTCTCTCATGCACGTCCATCTCTCCCTACTCTGCACAGTGCTGAAGCCAACCCCGCTGGCTGCCACAGTGCTCCCTTCCACCGGCGTCCCTGCACCCCGCCTTCGCTTGTCGCCTCCCAATTGCACCTTCGCCAAGCCTCCCTCTCCCACTCTTTCTTCTATCTACATCCCGTTCTCCCTCTCCTGTCTGGTGTTCCCTTTCTCCTCCTCTCCCCACTGCAGATCTCTCCCTTCCTCTTTCTTCTCTCTTCCTCTCCCTATCTCCCTTTCTCTTCTTCCTTTCTCCCCGTTGCACCACCGTCCGCGTCGGTCTCTCTCCTGCGAGCTCAGCCTGCACCGCGCGCGCCGTCGTCGCATGCTCTCCTTCTCTACTCTTCTCTCGCCGGTGCCGCATCACCCTCCGACGAAGCAAGCCCTGTCCCATTCGTCGCGTCTCCCTCTACGCACCCACCGTCGGCCGCCACCAGCTCCTAGGGCTGTCAATGGGCGGGGCCCGGGCCAGGCTTAGGTCGGCCCTACCCGGGCCCGACTTATCAAGATTAAGGCCCGAGCCCGGCCAGGGCCCGACCTATGTCGAGCCCGGCCGGGTCGGGAAATTGTTCCTAGTTCCCTCTGAGTAATCTCAGAGGAAGGGAGAGTATTCTCCGGAGACCCCCCCGAAGGTTCAGAAGAAGAGAGGTCTCCGACCTCTAGTTGCACAAGTTGTAGGGTGCAGTTCACGAGGTTCCCTCTGCGTTCGCAGAGGAAGGGAGGTTGTTCCTCCGGATCCCTTCTGGATTTCTAGAAGAAGCGAGGAGGGTGTTCCTCGGGGTGAAGCGTGGTTACTGTTGTTGTCGCAGACTAAGTCTGTTGTTTGCTTTGTTAAGCAAGGAAGCCTCACTCTAGGAGAGTGAGGGGTGGATGTAGATTGCGGATCGCAATTGAACCACTTAAAAAGTTCTATTGTCCATTGTGTGGTTTGCTTTGCTTGGCATTTAGCGTGTGTTACTTTGACTAATTGGTATATCAAAAGACACAGCCGGAAGGATAGGTCAGGCCTATCTGGAATACTGGCCCTTGCATGAGGAGATCCTTGGATCAAACCTCCACCACATGTCGATGTCAGTCGCTGTAAGCATGCTTGGCTGCTGAGCGAGAGTCCTCACTGTCGATTTCTTTGTTCGTGCATGCTACGTTCACTGTAATACCCTCTACACTCTAGATTTCTGTTGGTTTGTCTGATCCGGTGCGTGGGTTCGAATTGGTCTTGCTGTTAGCGCATGTACCCGCATTGCTCTTGGAGTTTAATTTGCTCGTATTTGGGGATAGATCTATTCATTCCCCCCTTCTAGATCTGTCATTCTAGTCTATCAGGCTCCACATTATGGTGAGAACCAACGATTTCATTAAAATCCATCTCTCTAATCCAAAGGAACACTAAACTCGACGTAAGCACCATAACTTGTTTGACAACTTGTTTGAAGTGCTCTTTGGCAACCATATTTTGTGTGATTGATTGGTTCAATTCTCCATTATAATCATGATGCTTCGGTCAGGTAAAACTATCAACATGGCTAGTCAAGAGTACTCCTATGATGGTGGTGAGGGTGGTCAATTTGACAAATCTTATAAGGTTCCTCAAGGTCCAATTCAGTATGAGGGAAACTATGCTCCCTCTCATTCCCAATATCCATCTTCTCAGGCCTACGTTGTAGACACCAATCAAGGGGTTGATCCCACACCTCAGGTTTAGCCCGTCATTCAATCCACATTCGGGGATGCTTCCCCATCTTTTGATTTAAATCAACTCATCAATGTCTTGTCTCAATTGGATGAGATGCAATGCCAGGCGGTTCAAGCTGCCCTCAATGGGAAGTCAGTCCCTTCCTCCTCATCAACCCCTCCTCAAGCAGCGGGTGGCCTTCAAGTTAACACCTCTAATGACCAGGCGGTGTCACAAAAAATTCCATCCCATCCACCAACTACCGTCTTTGCTGCGCCGGTCCAACCAGCAAGTCATATTGTTGGCAGGCCACAACATTCATCATCTCCTCAATTTCTAAGAAGGCCTATGCCAAACCTGTTCCCTACCAATCCGGCACCAACTAAGTCTGACACTAACACCCTTCTCCTCCAAAAGATTACTTACATGGAGGAACAACTCAGGAAGGTCTCGGCCCCTAAAGATGCTCTGGAAGTCACCCTCCCTACTCTGCCGGTTTTCCACTTGCCTCCATCAGAGATGTTAAATTTTTGGCGCTACAATGGAATGGGCAACCCGTTTATTCATTTAAAAGATTTCAACACACCAAATACACAAATACAAATACAAATATAAATACACTCCAAATACATAACTCAATGTGGAGACTCTAGACTATCCCCCAGCCATAAGGAAGTCGACGTCGCCCGAGCCGTGCTGCGTGTCTGGTACCGGTGGCCTACTGAGTCGAGTCGATCTTTGGCTCTGGTGTCCGCACCAATTCTCCTCGGATGGGAGAAACTCAACCCCGTCGAGTAAGGGTCTCGGTCACTCTGGTATCACTCCAGTAGATCTGGATCTAGCCGCTGTAGCTCTGCCCGGGTGATCTAGGTATCCTCGGTCGTGGGCCGTCCACTCCATCGCATTAGGTAGCGCGGGTAAGCTTCACTCCTGGTAACAGTCACCTGCTCATCCAATATATGCTCTATCTGCTCGTGCTGTTGTCAGAATGAGACCGGTGGTGGACACTCTAGGGTGGTGTCACTTACAAGGGGTGGAGATGGCCCGAAGGGCTCACTAGGAATCACCGTGGGATCCCTATAGGCAACCAGATCCCATACATTGAAGGTAGAGATAATCCCATATTCCTCAGACAAGTCCACAACATATGCATTAAACCCGACTCGCCTCAATACTCGAAAGGGACCAGCGCCATGAGCTTGTTGTTTCTTCATGGTTCCAGAGGGAAATCGTTCAGATCTGACCCTAATCATGACATATTCGCCCTCTTGGAACTCACGGTGGCATCTATGTGTGTCGGCCAATTCCTTGTACCGTGCATTGTTGGTTTCAATGTGACGACGAATGTCATCATGTAGACTTCTAACATGCTCAGTAAATGACTCGGCTGACTCTAGCACTTGAGCATGAACGGGTAGGGGAACAAGATCCACTGGGTTCCTAGGCCTATGACCTATGACAATTTCAAATGGACTCATACCTATAGACCTATTGACCGAATCATTGTATGCAAACTCTACCAGTGGCAACACTAAGTTCCAATCCCCTATACGGTCCCTAACAAGACACCTCAATAAGTCACCCAGACTCCTGTTGACAACCTTAGTCTGACCATCTGTCTGGGGATGATATACAATGGAAAACTTGAGGTGGGTACCTAGCATGTGCCACGGTGTCTTCCAAAAATAACTAGTGAACCTAACATCGCGGTCAGACACTATGACACGGGGCAACCGAAACTTACACACCACATGGGAAAGGAACAGGCGAGCTACCCTTGAAGCATTTGAGGTCTTGGAGCAGAGAATGAAGAGTGCCATATTGGAAAATCGATCCACTACCACAAAGACAAAGTCATGCTTCCTGGAGGTTTGTGGCAATCCCAAAATAAAATCTATGCTAACTTCCAGCCACAGAGCATCAGGCACGAGAAGAGGCGTGTATAGACCAGAGCTTTGTTTCTTCATTTTGGCCATAGCACATGTACGGCACTGAGCCACGATGTGAGCAACATCGCACTTCAAGCTTGGTCAATAAAATCGATGCTCAATAGCCTCGATAGTCTTATTCCGATCGAAATGGCTGGCTAGACCTCCCGCATGAAGTTCCCATACTAAGAAATCACGAACCGAAGTCCGGGGAACACAAAGGCTGCCCCCTCTAAAGAGATAAGCCTCCTGAAGCACATAATCACTATGATCCCTCGATGGACTATCCTGGAGAGTGGTAAAAATCTAACCAAAGTCAGGGCAATCAGCATAAGCTTCCTGACCCCCCTAACCATCAGGGGACGCCCCAGCCCATTCTCACCCCATTTCCCTCTCCTCATCTCCCCATTCTCACCCCCTTCCACCACTATACCCTGTCCAGTTCGCAAGCAGCAGCAAAGGCCCGAGTTGCAGATCCTGTCGCGGAGTCATTCGGCATCATCTGAAGACGTACCATACATCGTCGGAAAGCTCGTCAAAGTATCTTCGTATCCGTGGTGGTGCTGCCAGCATCCGACATTCCTACTGGCCGGAGGACTAGTTCTTCCCTGACTGCACAGATCAGGCCCGGCCAGTGACCTGAGGTGACTTCCTGGAGCTCCCACGGCCACATCCCATGGCTTCTGGAGGCGCCGCTTGGCCGAGAGCTTCTATCACCAGTCGATGTCCATCAGTAAAAATTGGCTTCCCATTAGGCATCCGGAGGAGCATCTTCCAAATTTTCTCCCTCAGGTGCTCCATTCTGTCCGTTCCTGGACTGAATAGACACCCGCTCACCTCTCAGACTGCCCCGGACTGCTCCGACCTCCATCGACATCCTTGCAGGAGCTGTTTCGAAGAAGACTCGTCAACGGTTCCAACAAATCCAGCCATGCTTGATTCAGAGGTCAGGAGCCCTCTTGGCGGCCTCTTCTTCCTACTGCTGAGGTACCTTTTCTGTCAGAACCAGCACTTAGGGACCCTGTGTGCGGCCTGTCCCCGACCAGCACCAGCGACCATGGAATTCAGTAAAATTCAGACGTCATCCCGAACCAACTATAAAGATTTTTCAACTAGTCTCATCAGCGGCAAAATTCTGGAGCAGCCGCAACAACGTCAACTCCAACTGTCTGTCCCCTGTTCCAGAGAATGGGCAGAACCGACGTCGTCCACCCGTTCGATCTCACTAAGGCCTTCCCCGCCTGGTCGGCTTAGCCCCCCTCCCTGCGTGGAGGTAGTGTTTGGATGTAACCTTGATTTCCCTGCCCCTATTTCACCCCTCCTGCGTGAGGCGTAGTTCATGTACTACTTAAACAAGGAGAAGCTTCACCGACGCAGTGTGCGGGGAACCTACACTTCCCCGCTCGTCCACATCTCCGACTTGGGATCGGTGTCTGCACGCCGATCAGGTATACGCTGAACCCTCCCTGGATATTTGTGTTCAACTAGTATCATTTCTAAGTTCAGCCAGTGAGAAAGAGAGTGCCCGATCCCGTGACTTCCCACTCACAAGTGGCCACCACGGATTGAGTGAGGAGAGAACCCGTGCCCTCAAGGCACGACGTCTGCCCCGCTGATGTGGGTGCTCCAATCCTAGGAGGGAAACACATTAGGCTAAGCCATCACCCCAACCAGTAGGGTTTAGACCCTCGGACACACCCTACCATCACTTAGTCACCACGGGAAAGGGTTGTACTGCGATATCGTCCGCCAACATCGAGTCCGCCAATTTGAAAGTGTGCTTGCAAGTCTAGGTCCGAGGATCACTCGGTCGGTACCTTTGCATCCATAGTACGTGTCACATTAGATCTACATCCACCCCTCACTCAACTGAGTGAGGCTTCACTAGTGCACATGCACCAAACAGCTAATTCACAGCTTCACACCGAGAGAAAACACTCTCCAAACCGCTGACAAACAGCTTGCAAGCACACAAGGCCCAAACCCACGGAACTGAGCTTCACTCAGTCTATCTTCCTACTTATAGGTAGGGAATAATGTAGAAGGTCTGAGTCTAAAAGAGAAACAAAGGAACTGAAAGAAAGAGGTTGACAAATAGATAGAATGTATCAATGAAAGCGGATAAGAAATGTCCTTTCTGTAGACTGGATGACACTCTGGGTGGCTTCCAGTTTTGTGGTCTCTTCACCAAGAACTCGAAGAGATGTAGAAGGAGTTTTCCAGTAGCAGCTCAAAAGTCTTGAGATAGGACCTTCTCAGCTGGCTGGACTTTAGGAGCTGATGAGGAGTCCACCGTGATGCTGTCTTGCTTAGAAAACGGGATGACGAGTTCCTTAGCTAAGGATCCCCTTCTCTTCTCTATCTTCTGTAACCTGTTCTTCCTCTTCCAGAGAAGATGAGGCTTCGAAAAGACTTCTTCCTCAAGCTATCCCCCACAGACTGTACTGCTTGCAGACGTCGCTCTCTCCTATTCTCTTTCTTCTACGTTCTCTTCTCTTGTCTTATCTCCCGTGCACACCATGAGCATGAGTAAAAGAGAATAATATCTACAGTGGGGAACACTTTTGGACGATCCCTGTGCCATCAAATGATTCCTTCTGAAAAGTAATCTTCTAGAAGTACCTTCCTCGTGCGAACCGGATCCCAATGATTGATTACGGATCCTGGAAACAAGTGAATATCGAAGACAGATTAGAACTGCACGTACTTAATAGTGTCGACACACTTCAAGTGAAGTGTAGACACTTCTCGTTGAAATCTTGGAGGAGCAGTTAAGTGCTTCACTATGGTGTTGACATTGTCTTGCCTATAGGTCGACACTTGTATCATTATCGCGGACAAATGCAAGCCTTTTGATCTACAATGTCGGCACTTGGCCCTCTTGGTGTCGAGGCATGATCCCCAGATAGAACCGATCTTCTGTTACAATTGAATTGTGGTGTCGACACGGTAGCCTGGTGGTGTCGACACTCTGAGCACACTAGAACCCAGACAGAACCATGATTCTATTACGATTGTTCTATAGTGTCAACACTCTTAGCTAGTAAGGTCGACACTCTGAGCGTACCATTCCAAAACCTATTCTGCCTTCAACTGCAGTGTCGGCACTCTTTTAAAGCACCGTCGACCTATCTTAAGAGTACTTTCAATGACTTTCATGAATTAGATAAATAACAAGGACTTAAACTAAGACTTTCAATAATGATTCATGGTGTGTTATCATCAAAACCTGGGGGCACAACATTCTCCCCCTTTTTGATGATGACAACCATGAGTCATTATTAAGAGGTCATTCGCATGGCATTCCAATATTGTAGACAGTGAAAGTAGGAATTTTGTCATTCATAAATCCTTTTGACACAAGGTGTTTAACAAAAAAGGAGATTGTTGGGTTCGTGACACTCCCTCTTTGCCGTTGGTAATGGTTTTGATGATAACAATATATTGTGTGTAAATATTATGGAACATGTTCATTGATGTCTTAGGAGCTTATATTTTGATGATCTTGCTTTGCAGGATTGGAATCAAATGTTGGACATTGTTTCGTGAGTCACATGAATGCATGGACATGGATCTTGCTATCCACTGTTCAAAACTGGTACTAAATGTTGTGCACATTCTTTAGAAAACTTGGTAAGAATGCCTTATGCATGGTTGCTTCCATGAAGTTGACTTCTGCTGAACCCTTGTCGACTTGGCCAGATTTGTTATGCCTTTCACTTGTTTGGATTGTTTCACACCTTTGGCTTGAACTGTGGAAATGTTTAATGCTTTAAACATTAATGAGTGTGGCTATTTTGAGCACTACTGGAGAATGGTTTAATTTGGTAGATTGATGAAATTTGGTCCAAGATGTTCTCACAGTTGTGTTGATAACTTTGTACAGATGTTTCATATTTGATCAAGAAAGACTGAGTTCTCAAATGTTTTTGAATGGGGTTCAAGGACCCTTTACTGGTCAGTTCTAAGTTGAACTAAAATACTCAAAGCTGAATTTTAGAGTAAATGGGTTGTTTGAGTTTCAATGAGCATGGACTGCATTTGTAATATCTATGTGAATAGATAGTGTTCAGTTTTTATTGACTGAACTTGGAATTATTGGTCTAATATTGTCATTTCTGAATTGAACATGCAACTAATGTATGACTTGGTTGAATACAATTTGGAAATGGCCAATAGTATTTGATTTGTGAGCTTGAGTGGAAAATTGCTAAGATGCTCATAATGTTCATATATGTGGTTCCATTTCAATATAAATACATGCATGTCAAACAAGCTATGTTTATGTAATTGAGCATTCAGTTGCATATCTTTAAGATTGACTTGACTGATTTGTTTATATCAAGTGCAAGTTCGCATTGCTTTCAATCAGCTGGATCCATGGTAAGAATACATGATTGAATGTGTTTCAATATGCCCTCAAATCTTTGAATCCATGGTAAGACTTTATGTTTAAATATGTTTCCATGTGCCTAGATAGGGCTTGATTCATGTTAAGTCAGATGATGTATGAATGTCAGAAGTTATGATCTTATGTACTGGTGATCATTATTATTATGAAATAAAGTTAAAATTTTGAGCAAATTACCTGTAAAGTCTCATTATGTGTGATTATCATGTGCTCTAATTTTTTTGCTTGCAAGAGGCTTACCATGTCGACTGCTCACGTATCCCGAAAATACTTTCGCTATCAAAAGCTCGGGGCGTGACAGAAATTCTGCAAATGAGGTTGGGTGGAGAAAAAAAATGAAAAAAGAGGCTTATTTAGGCCACCCTCTCGAGTTAATCTGGAGCGCTAAATAGCGCGCCCTTTTAACCCTCCTCAAATGAAAATGGCGTGTCAGAATAAGGCCGCGCCATAATAACAATGGCCAGGCCGCGTCGGTTTAGTCACCGTGCCGATTTAAGACCACTATGCATCTTTGCCAGCCAGATGAAGGATCTTCCTAGTCTGAGTGCATCCGCTGGTCCCGCGTCACTCGTCCCTTGCTCACAGCACCCGCGGCTGGGGGGCATTTGTTGGCATTCAAAATATGTTCGATGGCAATCACGCCTAGATGACAAGAATGATGCGGCCTGCAAAAGTGCAAAAGCCGAAGAAAACCAATACACAAGGGTCTTCTTGAACTACTGGAGCCTTAGGTCATCTAACAAGAGCACCAGAGACTTCACCTCAGTGGGATCGGAAGAATCCACAACAAATTGGCAGTGTCATTGGGCCTGCCCAATGAACCGACATCGACTCGGTCGTGCCGCAAAAACAACATCCATCGTCTAACCAAGGACAAGGATGTACCTAGTGGCCCTCCACATGATGAGAAGCCCTCCTAAGGTGATAGAACATCTTTGACCCCTCAGAACAAGATGCCGAAGGCCCTGTCAGTGGAGGATCCAAGTAACCCAGCATGGATACGTCTTCTCGACAGTGGAGTCTGTTAGCAACCAAATGACTACCCAGCCAAGGCAAAAACCCCCCTGGTAGTGTCCCACTCCCCGAGAAAGCTACGAATGCAAGTAAAGTCGAGCTGGAAGCACAAACCAAGGTGCCGAAGGCCGTGTCAGCAGAAAACCTGTGTGTCTAAACCAAAGGTGCACATGGTTTCAGAATTGGCCGATCAGTGGCTTGACGGCTTTACCAACACTTCTCGTAACAGTTTTACGAAGCCACGATGAGGTAAGACATTATGACAACTCCTGGAGCCAGTCCGAGGCCTGCAGTCTGACCCACGCTAAGCAAACGCAAAGAATGAAGCCTTACCCGACGCGCTCCCCTACCGGTGCACCCCTTCTTCCAGTGCCCCTTTGCCCGGTGCGCAAAAACACCCTGATGAGTCCTTTGCCGACACGTATTCTCCACGTCGGGTAGAGCCACGGCCAATGCATGTTATATAAACCAATTATCTTTGTTCTCCGTCTCCACTCTTGTGCAAGGTGGAGGCGGGCAAACTCACTCCACAAGGCTCCCAACTTCGTAGCCCACGCGTCCTGGGGCAGACCCATCATGTGATAGCCACGGGTGAAAGTCTCCAAGCTGCTCCTCAAAGCCTCTACAGCAGGCAGAGGGTCAACCTGGATCAACTGGTCAAGACTCTGGAGGAACTGGTTAGCCATGGCGGCATTCAATGCCACCCCAGGCGCAGGAGTGTCGGGCCACTCAACTCCGAGCGCAGAAAAGTCCACAGATAGGCTTGAATCTGTTGTACATTGTTCAAGAATTTTCCATTATTTGTTCAGGTGGCTGGTGACTTTTTAGCAATGGTGCAATGACCATACACATTATTACGTTATTTTGGTCGTCCCAGCTTGAGTCTGTGCAGCTCATGATGCATTTTACGTCTGTCGAGGTGCTCGATTAGATTTCTTGGTTGAGAAGATGCTCAGGCGACCTAGGATTTCCCTTCCTGGTGAGCTTCTGTTAGTCGAGTTGGATACTTCTCGTCCCATTTGGTGGAGTCTTTTTGAGGTAAGTCTTGGAATTGCTATCTTAGTGATGCCTTTGTCTTGTGTCTGCTTAAGTGTGGACAGTGTTTATTCTGAGCTTGATCTGCTCCTTGTCTTACGGTTGCTTGGCTTTGGACTCCATCATGGTGTTAAGAGCTGTGGTGTATTGTGTTTGTCATGTCATGTCTAGCGGCCGATGTGTTGTAAAGGCTCGATAATCATTTTAGGACGTGAAGGTAAGCTGAGATTAGCATTTCTCCTTGGGATTTGTGCTAAAGCTGGTACTCTCCCTCCTTTGCACTTAGGCTCATTGTGATCGGTTGTTCGCTGGATCAGTACTCATGGCGTGCTATTTGCGATTTTCATGAATTGCGATGGCGCCGTGTGTGTGCTGAAATGCAGATACCGAGATATTTCTGATACCTGTGTGCTTTGTATGAGTGCGCAGCGGAAGCGTGTGGGCTGATAACCCACGTACGGAGGATCGTTGTTGTAAGATTCTGGCCAGTCAAGAGGTTTGTCCTTCTCGATGTGGCTTCGTCTTAGCTTCCTCTACCTTGATGTTGTTTGTTGCTGTGCTATTGCTGGAGTCATTCTGGTGTTGGCATTAGCATTTGTGAGTATTGGGGAATCTGTCAGCATTCCTGTTGATTGAGTGCCCTCTGCTCTGCATTTCTTTCTTGGGTGTTGTGTTCTCGAGGCGTGATCGTGGTCCTTGAGATGTGTTCCCTGAGATTGTCATTTTTTCGTTGTTGTGGGTCTTTTCTTGGTGAGCTGCGTGATGCATGACTAGTCCCTTGTAGTCATGCGCTCAGCTGTCGTTATGCCTGAATGTGACCCAGCTTGTAGTTATGTTTCGTGGTTCTGTGTCCCGTACGGAGTCAGGATCCTACAAGTGCTGCCGTTGTTGTCATTTTATCGCTGTTTCTCTATGATTTTGTGTATCTATATTGGCATTGTGTGGACCGTGGTCTTGTCGGTTAGCTTGCAGTACTCTTCTCTCCTAGTAGAGTTAGCATGCGACTCGATCAGATGTCATATCTGAGTGAGGACTGACTTGATTGTGTTTGTGGTCTGTTGTCATTGGCGTCCTGTGTGCCAGGTGTTCCCTGCTACCTTTGTCACTGGAGCCATTGATGTCGAGCTGTCATCTGAGAGGACTATGTTTCCTTATTTAAGCTGATGCTTGTCGTATCTATCGTTCTGTTTTCTCGAGAATTGTTATCATGACATGTGTCGTGTCTCCTTTCCCATGCGACGTAAGCGACATTGCCTTGTTTCGGAGGTGTCAGACTTGTGTTCACTTGTGTCGTGCTCGGTCATGAGCGTGTGCTTGTGATTATAGTCTGACCGTGTTCCTCTGAGTTGTATTCTCGTGATTCGTGTTATTATCGTGTTAGTGTTGTTGGGTTGTTCTTCCATGCTTCTCCACTCTAACCCCTTTTGGCCCATTCAAAGCCCAAAGAAAATAGAAAAGCCCAATAACTCTAGCCCACTAATCTAATCTTGCCCATTAGCCACACAATAGCACAAACTAATTGTCCACACATGGACTAAAATAGGGCCCAACAAGGCCTAAAAATGTGAAACAAAGATGATAGCTTGGTCGACGCATCCACATCCTCCTCAAGCCAAAGAGACACCAGCGTGTCCTCATTCTCTGGCGTGTACTGCGACGTGTGTCCTCACCAATTCTCCTCGGGTGGGAGGAACTCGACCCTGTAGAGTATGGGTCCCGAGGCTTGAGCTCTCCGCATGTGATCTAGGCGTCATCCAACGCGGGAGTCCTCGCCAACGCACTAAGAAGCGTTGGTAGGCTCCTTTCCTGGTGGTGGTCACCTGCTCATCCAATATACAATTTATATGCTCACGTTGCTGTAATGGGGCTGGAAGAGGTGGACTCTCGGGTGGTGTATCTCTCACAACAGGAGGAGAAGGCCCATAAGGCTCACTAGGGATCACTGCGGGGTCTTGATAAGCTACCAGACATGAAACATTGAACGTCAAACTGATACCATAGTCGTCTGGTAGTTCAATAAGTTACGCATTAGAACCCACTCGTTTTACGACTCAGAAGGACTGGCACTGCGGGCCTAGAGTTTCTTCACGGTCCCTGAGGAAAACCGTTTAGGTCTAACCCTGATCATGACATGCTCTCTTTCGAAACTCATGGGCACGTCGGCGTGCATCAGCTAACTCCTTATGACGTCTGTTACTGGCCTTTTAAAGGACGACTATGTAAATTCCTATATGCTTGACAAACAAATTGTATAAATAAAACAAAACAGACTCATACATGACCCTAGACAAACCTAGACACCCATAAGTAATATTAGCATACAAACGACGCAACCCAAAGTTGGGGACTCCTAGACATCCTAACATGTACCTACTGGCTTCTTTTTGGGTTTTTAGGGGTTTGGGAGGATCACACCTAATTGTACTTCATCCTGGTGCTGAGTACCTGGGACGTTCATGTGATCTTCTAATAACTCATCAAAGAACTCCTCCGCGAGATCTGGATCCAGCTCATAGTTGACCGGTACTAGCTCGGGTGTGGGGTCATGGGCTGGAGTGTCCAAAATAGCTAGCGATTCCCGGGTGGGACACTTGGCTACAAAATGGCCAACTCTACCACACCTATCGCACTGGTCACGCGGCCCTGTGCTTGAGGATGCTCCACCAGTTATCAGCCCTTTTCCCTTGTCTTCACGACGAGCCGGGGGTGGTGGGAGTTGGGGTCAGGCAGGCAACGTGGGCTGCTGAAGGAGCAGGGTGGGGAATGGCGCTTGTTGGCAAGGGGAAGGATCCCTAGGAGGGAAAGTATGAGGCCTGGGAGGAGTGGGGTCCTAGCGAGGTGGTTTCGGGAGACGAGCCACTGGAAACTAACTATAAGAACTGGGCGTTGTACGGGGGTCAGACCCACGTTGATAGATGGTCCCTGATCACTGGACGGGAGTGAACTCTGACTTAAACTGCTCTAACTCGAGAGCGACCTGATATGCGGCCTCCAGGGTGGTTACACTACGGTGAAAGAGTTCATACTAAAAGTGGGGCCGCAGACCACGACAGAAGTAGAAAATAGGCATCCTACTCTCTTTCGAGATGTCACATCACAACCTTGAAAATTGGGCATCCTTGGCCCATCGGGAGTTCATCCCTAGCTGGCCATTCCCTTGGAACCCCAAGGTCCAATATCGGACCCTCACCCCCATCGTCGGTGCACCTACGGACCCAGGTGCGCGCGACGCGGGTGAACCCGCTTGTGAGAAATCACCGTTCAGACCTGTTGCTTGCAAAAGTTCAGGTCCAAGGGATCGTGTCACATCAGGGGGCTTCTTAGAGACGTCCATTTGGATGCACACCTGAGTGGCGGTCGATTGAGTGAGGCAGAGGGAGTTGCGATCTACCTTGAGGGGATGGCCAACAGTCCCTGCAATAGAGAGGAGCATGGGCTCATTGTAGAAGTTGGCAGGGATGGATGGCATCTCCACCCAAATAGGAACGGTAGGCGAGTCCTCCTCCGGAGGGAACCTGACGTGCCATTTAGAGAAGAAGAATGGCCGGCCCTTGACGAAGAGGAGCTCTTTCAGCAAGACAAGCAGGAAATCATCCTTGTTCTGGAAGCGCAATAGCAGGTGCCGATTGTCCAGGGCGCTAAGGAAGAAGTCATGGAGAAAGCAGAACCTCTGGGTGAAGTGCGCTCTGATCTCCGGGAACGGCGGTCGGCCTTTGGGCGTGCGGGCAATGATCGTGAAGGTAAGAGGTTGGCAGGATATAAGGATGTCGTCAGCAGTGAAGAAGATGGCCAGCTCACCGGCATCGGTGGATGCAGGAGCACGGATGGGCAAGGGGAGAGAAGGGGGGTGATGGAGTGTTGGACTGCCTGGGTGAAGGAAGGTCCGATGGTAGCAAGGGATGGCGTGGGGAGAGGGTCCAGCAGAGGGTGATGATCCCGACCCCCATCACGAGTAGAGGCATGGGGCGACATCCCAGCATGGAGACCACGAGCTAGATGGGGCGACAATCCAGGAGCGAGGGCTGAAGTCACGCTTGGAGGGGGGCAGCAGCTAGATGTAGACCCTCCTACAGGGGAGGGGACAGTGAGTCCAAAGCCAGGAGGACAGGGAGAAGCCCAACACCGGGGGGTGCAGTGCCGGCCAATGAAACAGGGGGGTGGGATGGTGATGGCGCATCAACCTTGCCAGAGGGAGAGCGGGAGATTGGAGGGGCCAAAAATAGGGGACCGTTTGCCAGTGACATCCCATCGAGCAGCAGTGGGGAGGAGGATGGATGGGCACCAGCTCCAGGACTGGGAGCACCTGTGGACAAAGGATGCTGAGAGGAGGGAGTCAAAGGAGGGGTGAGGTCAACGGCTTGGTCAGGAGCTGAGAAAGCTCCCTCCTACAGTTGCGTGGTGAACTGGCCAAAAATGTGGCACCCGAAGGATGGGTCGGACGCCGAGGATTGACCACTGACAGGATGGGCAAGGCTAGGCGCTCCTCCAACACCGGAGGCCAAGGCCACACTCGGAGAAGAACCCACAAGAGGAGAGAAGACCGGCGTAGGACTACTCTCCGGGAGGAGTTGAAAGGATGATGCCAGAGGAGGGGAAGTCGGCGATGGACCGAGAGCGCCACCAGGAACCCTGACCGGACGCCCAAAGCAGGGCCCGCTGGACATGGCTAGAGATGGCAAGCAGGCATCATCCGGAGTAGACAACACGACGGGGGAGGAAGCAGGGGAGGGGGGAGGCACATCGCCCCCCCCTTACCGCTGGCCATCATCAGAGAGCTACAAGGCACAGTAGCCTGCATAGGGTAGCGTCCTACAGCTACCCTAGCTTCTAAGAGGACTACTAGAGGCTGCAACCGTTCCCCAGTGCTGAGCGCCTGGGGTTCTTTGGCAGAGTAGAGAGGTCAGGGGTCAGAGTTGGGCCACTGGGGCCCGCTCTTGGGATTTGCACAGTCGCCATCACACCGAGACAGAGGGGACCGCCGGACTTGTATTGGAGCCCGCAGGCTTGCAGTATGCTAGAGAGGGCTATGATGACCACAGCATGCTGGATGGAGTCATGCGATAGACTGTCACTGGCTAGTACGATCGCTGGGCCGTGACTCCATCGCAGTATTATCGCTAGGGTGCCACAGAGTGGCTGATGGGGATTATCCATCACTACCGGGTACCATTGGAGCGAGCAGGGATCAGGTACGTGGTGACTGCCGCCTTGAACGCATACCCCAGCTATGCCGGGCTGCTGCAGGGGCTGCTAGAGCGCTTCAAACACTGTTGGAACACAGTGGCCACAGCGGAGGGGGAGACTTCACTAGACTTATGGTCTCTGTTCAGGATTTTCGGGCTGCCGATCAGCGGCGAGGGATACGAGGAGGTAGTGCTAGATGACCTCCACCGCAGTCACAATGATGGACAGGGGAGGTATCGGGTACCTTTCAGCTATTGGTACTTCCTGAAGACCTAGAGGAACTTGGCTTTGGTAGGGAGAGAGAGAGATGCACAGACTCCGAGAGTGCCACTGAATGTATGGGTCCGTCATTTCTACAACGGGCCATTCTGCTTCTACCAGGTGTTCGCCAGGGACCAGACTCCCTGGGAGGAGTACACAGTGGTGGAGCTACGCTTCAGGACCAACAGTCGGTACATTTATGCTCCACAGGAGGGGTGGAACCCTCATGGTTTGCCAGACATGACACACCTCACCGCCTATTTAGCTTACTGGTTGGCGACGTTCGTGGTTCCGCACGGAGAGGATGGTCTACTGAGGGCCGAGATGCTGTGGCCGGCATGTCTGTTGGCTGAGGGGAGACAGATAGCATTAGCTCCTGCTGCACTGGCCAACATCTACCAGGGGCTGGGAGTTCTAGCGGCACACTCGGTGTTGAGAGAGAGGAGCATAGTCTTGCAGAGCCACTACCTCAGTGTGTGGGCCGGGTTGTTATTTCTAGGCTTGGTGACGTGGGGGACAGTGAGGAATCCGATGGCACCGCTCTTTTTTAGCTTCCCTGGACAGCCTAACGGGGACGCAAAGACGTAGCTGGAGGGGGCTAGGTGAGCCCTTTGTTACTTGCCCGCCAGGGGTGAGGAGGAGTTGCCTTTTGATAGCGCCACGAGGGACTCTAGCCTCTTCCTAGGGGATTCAGGTGGAGGGGTGACCAGCGCCCATCCTGGTCAGGAGGTGGCAGATGCCGGGCTGCGGACGGAGTGGATACTAAGTACTCGGTTAGCGGTGCTGACGTTGCACCGGTCAGCGACGAGTTCCTTGGAGTCGTACTACCCACATCAATTTGCGAGGAACTTTGTGTATGACCAGGGGATCCCACCGAACCAGGAGTTCTCTTTGACAGGTAGGCAGTACCGGGCCAGAGACACCCACCTACTTGTGGCAGCATGGTGGGACTTCTACAGCCTTCGAGAGCTAGAGCAATTCCCGATGCCGGGATAGGGACGTTGAGGGAGGTTTGACATTCACTACGCCAGGTTGACGCTACGCCATATTTCCGTCGGCTGTTTGATAAGAAAGTTCTCGAAATATTTTAAGAACAATTTCAGATTCAACAATAGTGAACCTGAAATTTTTTCAAGATTGCTAGAGGCTGTCACTGGCCTCAAGATAAACTTTCTGAAGAGTGAACTGGTTGGAATCAACATCAAGGAGGGAGAAAAGGACCTCATTGCTTGTCTTTTAGGGGCCAAATGGGGAAATGTCCCAATCAGATACCTGGGACTGCCTCTTACTGTTGGCAATCTGAAGTCCTCTGATTGAAATGTGATTGTCAAGAAAGTTGGGGATCACAAAGCTGCTTGGAAAGGCAAACTTCTGTCTGCTGGAGGCAGGTGGGTTCTGTCCAAAACAGTGCTGCCCAACATCGCAATTTATTTTATGTCCATCTTTAAGGCTCCAAAACATGTTTGCCTCAAGATTGAGTCTCTTAGAGCATCATTTTTCTGGGAAGGAAAAGGCCTAGGTGAGAAAGGTATGCATCCAATTGCATGGAAGTTTGTGTGCAGGTCTAAGGAGGAAGGTGGAGTGGGTTTGACGTCCATTGAAGCTATTAATCAAGCCCTATTATTGAAATGGCTGTGGAGAGTAGAACAGATGATTCAGCCATGTGGAAACATGTAATTGTTAATAAGTACTTGGGGGGCTGGAGTGGATGGTGTTCAGAAGGATCCTTGTCCAGCATCTGGAGGAACATTCTCAAACTCAAAGATTTCTACAGATTTTCATCATCAATCTATGAAGGGGATGGAAGAAAGACTAAGTTCTGGGAGTATCCATGGCTGCTGAATACGGAGCTTAAAGAAGCCTTCCCAAATCTTTATGCAATTGCTTCTATGAAGGGGGCAAATGTTTATGATTTCTGGTCGCAATCAGAACAAAGCCCAGGGTGGATGACACATTTCAGCAGGAACCTGACTGAAATAGAGTGCCAGAAATACCTGCGGTTCTCTTGCGTATTGGATAAGAAGAGATTGTCACTAGGGTCCAATGATTCTGGAAGCTGGAAATGGGAGAAAGAAGGGGGTTTCTCTGTTAGATCAGCAACCAAAATTCTGGGGCAAGGAGGCCGGAAAGTCCCCTGGTACAAGCAAGTGTGGAATGTCAAGACTCCCATCAAAATCAGAATTTTTCTATGGCAATTGGCTTGGAGGAGAACCTCAACTGCTGACAGAGTGCACAAGTTCAAGCCGGGCATTAGAACCAAATGTGTCTTTTGTGGGTGTTATACAGAGAAGCTGGACCATCTTTTTTTCAATTGTGGCATAATTCAGATTAATTTTTCAAAGCAACCAAGGTCCAGTGGCACACCAAGAACTGCTTGGAGGAATGACGTGCAGATTGGGTGCTTCTAAACACAATAAAGGAAGAAAAGGAGCTCTGGGAATTGTGTTCCCTGGCTATGCTCTGGTCAATTTGGAGGGAAAGGAACAATAGTGTGTTTAGAGAGCAGTTTAAACATCCGTCCAGTATCATCCAGTACTGCATCAACTGTTTAATGGATTGGCATTTTACTGTTAAGGGGTTGTCATGCCATCATTCATATATTATGTCTAGAATACAAGGGTGGAAACGATTGATATTGTAATTTTCTTTCATTGGGAGGCTATGTTTTTTTTTGGTGGTGTTTTACCTTCTTGGTAGAATGCCCGGGTGCTTGGTGATTAGTATTAGCCAACCCCATCTCCCTCCTAACCCCCACCACCCCATCAATCATATTTCTTGCAGCTTCAGACCCAGTCCAGGCTCGCAGGCAACAGTAGAGCCACAAGTTTCAGGATCAACCACGATAGCAACTCAAAGTTCCTGGTGGCAAGCCCTATATTGCTGGAAATTTCGTCAAGTCTGCTTTGCATCCGAGGTGGTCTCGCCGGCATCCGACACCCCAGCTGCCCGGAAGAGTCATTCTTCTCCGATTGCACAGTAAAGGCCCTGCAAGCAACCTAAATCCACTTCCAGAAGCTCCCACGGCCACATCCCTATGTTTCTGGAGGCGCCACTTGGACGAGAGCTTCGTCCACAAGTTGTCTTACATCACCAAAAAGTGGCGTCCCATTCGGCATCCGGAAGATCATTTTCTAAATTTTCTTCCCTAGGTGCTCTGTTCTGCCAGCTCCTAGACTAAACAGACACCTGTTCACTGTTTGGGCTGCTCCGGTCAGCTCCGACCTCCGCCGGCATTCCCACAGGTGTAGTTTCGAAGAGGACTCGACGACGGTTCCAAATACTCCTGACATGATCAAATCAGAGTTCGGGAGGGCTCGTGGCAGCCTCTTCTTCCTGCTGCTGAGGTCCCTCTACTATCAGAACCAGAAATCAGAGGCCCTGTTTGGGACCTGTCCCTGACTAGCACCGACAACCAGGGAATTCAAAAAATTTCAAGCGCCATCCTGAACCAACTACAAAGATTTTTCAACTGGTCTCATCATCTGCAAAATTCCAGAGTGGCTGCAGCAGTGACAACTCTGACTGCCTGTCCCCCATTCCTGAAGGTGGACAGAACCAACATCGCTCACCGATTTGGTTTCATTTAAGCTCTCCCCTTCCCCGCCTGGCCGGCTTAGCACCCCTCCCTGCGTGAAGGTAGTTTTGGCTATAATTCAAGTTAATCCCCACCCCGATATCCCCCTCCTACGTGATGTGCAGTGAGTGTATTAGTAGGTCGCCATCCGAAGCTTCGTCGACGCAGTGTGCGGGAAATACTCACGCTTCCCCGCTCGCCCTGTCTCCGGCCGGGATCGACATCTTCACGCTGATCAGGTGAGCTCCTGATCACTTCTCTTTGCTGGTTTCCTTTGCTTAATTAGTATTGCATCTTAGTGCTGTCGGCGGTAAGAGAGAGCCCAAACCCGAATTTGTCGATATTTGAGTGATTACCGCGGGCGAGTTGCGAGAGAGCCATTACATCCCATGCCCTCGGTGTGCTGGCTGCCTGCGAAAGTGGGCATCCCTAGATCCTTGGGGTTTCAATCCTAAGCTATCCAAGCCCTTGGAACCTCAAGGACCAACCTTGGACCCTCATCCTCATCGTCAGTCCACCTACGGACCTGGGTGTGCGCGACGCGGGTGAACCCGCTTAAGTGAGTCCACTGTTCGGTTCGTGCTTGCTTGCTAGGTCTAAGGAGTGGTGTCACATCAATCTCGAGAAGCGCCATCGAAGTATAACTCCCAACAAGGTAGGCTGGTTGCGAGTGCGTCTTGTTGCCAGTAATGCAAGACATCTCCACTCTATTTAGCCAGTTGTTGCTATTGAAGAGCAAGAGACTCCTCATCTGGAAGCTCCATAGCTGGGGTGGGAACCGCTGAAACTTGACTCGGTGCAGGCGCATAGACCATCACGACCACCACCCCAGGAGGATTCCATCCTCGTTGATAAATCTACCCTTTGCTTCGGCATGTCACCCATGTCGATGAACAAACTTGTGCTCGACCCTCATCATCATCGGTGAGATCGGTCGATTTCTACCCTCAACTTGGACCTTCCGTCCTTGTTGATGAATCTACCCTTTGCTTCGGCATGTCACCCATGTTGATGAACAAACCTGTGCTCGACCCTCATCATCATCGACAAGATCGGTAGATTTCTGCCCTCAACTTGGACTTTCCGTCCTCGTTGATGAATCCACTCTATGCTTTGGCATGTAACCCATGTCGATGAACAAACCTGTGTTCGACACTCATCATCATCAGTGAGACTGGTTGACTTCTGCCCTCAACTTGGACTTTCCGTTCTCGTTGATAAATCTACCCTTTACTTCGGCATGTCACCCATGTCGATGAACAAACCTGTGCTCGACCCTCGTCATCATCGGTGAGATCGGTCGATTTCTACCCTCAACTTGGACCTTCCTCCTCGTTGATGAATCTACCTTTTGCTTCGGCATGTCACCCATGTCGATGAACAAACCTGTGCTCGACCCTCATCATCATCGGCGAGATCGGTCGATTTCTGCCCTCAACTTGGACTTTTCGTTCTCGTTGATAAATCTACCCTTTGCTTCGGCATGTCACCCATGTCGATGAACAAACCTATGCTTGACCCTCGTCATCATCGGTGAGATCAGTCGATTTCTACCCTCAAGTTGGACCTTCCGTCCTCGTTGATGAATCTACCCTTTGCTTCGGCATGTCACCCATGTCGATGAACAAACCTGTGCTTGACCCTCGTCATCATTGGCGAGATCGATCGATTTCTGCCCTCAACTTGGACTTTCCATCCTCGTTGATGAATCTACCATTTGCTTCGGCATGTCACCCATGTCGATGAACAAACCTGTGCTCGACCCTCGTCATCATCGGCGAGATCGGTCGATTTCTACCCTCAACTTGGACCTTCTATCCTCGTTGATGAATCTACCCTTTGCTTCGACATGTCACCCATGTCGATGAATAAACCTGTGCTCGACCCTCATCATCATAGGTGAGATCGGTCGATTTTTTCCCTCAACTTGGACTTTCCATCCTCGTTGATGAATCTAACCTTTGCTTCGGCATGACACCCATGTCGATGAACAAAGCTGTGCTCGACCCTCGTCATCATCGGTGAGATCAGTCGATTTCTACCCTCAACTTGGACCTTCCGTCCTCATTGATGAATCTACCCTTCGCTTCAGCATGTCACCCATGTCGATGAACAAACCTATGCTCGACCCTCGTCATCATCGACGAGATCAGCCGATTTCTGCCCTCAACTTGGACTTTTTGTCCTCGTTGATGAATCCACCCTTTACTTCGACATGTAACCCATGTCGATGAATAAACCTGTGTTTGACACTCGTCATCATCGGTGAGACTGGTCGACTTCTGCCCTCAACTTGGACTTTCTATCCTCGTTGATAAATCTACCCTTTGCTTCGGCATGTCACCCATGTCGATGAACAAACCTGTGCTCGACCCTCGTCATCATCAGTGAGATCGGTCAATTTCTACCCTCAACTTGGACCTTCTGTCCTCGTTGATGAATCTACCCTTTGCTTAGGCATGTCACTCATGTCGATGAATAAACCTGTGCTCGACCCTCGTCATCATCGACGAGATCGGTCGATTTCTGCCCTCAACTTAGACTTTCTGTCCTCATTGATGAATCCACCCTTTGCTTCGGCATGTAACTCATGTCGATGAACAAACCTGTGTTCGACCCTCGTCATCATCGGCGAGACTGGTCGACTTCTGCCCTCAACTTGAACTTTTCATCCTCGTTGATGAATCTACCCTTTGCTTCGGCATGTAACCCATGTCGACGAACAAACCTGTGGTTGACCCTCATCATCATCAGCAAGATCGGTCGACCTCTGTCCCTTAGCTTGGACCTTTCGCCCTTGTTAATGAAATACCCTTGCTTTAGCATTTAACCAGTGTCGACGAACAAGCCCAGGTTCGACCCTTGTCAGTATCGGCAAGGCCGGCCGGCATGTTAGCAGAACAAATGTTTATTCAAAAAAAAAGAAGAAGAAAAAATGGGGTTAAAAATAGAGATACCCCGCCAGTCTTGTTCCTACATCGGAACAAGGGCAAAAATGACTATCACCCGACTGCGGCGGAAATCCGAAAGGGCGCTACATGTAAAATCGGGTACCTCGTCACGTGAAAACCCGAAAGGGCGCATGGGCAAAAGTAAGAGGGGGTTGGCTTCGGCGAAAACCTGAAAGGGCACTTGAGTCAGTAATGTGATAAAAAAAAGAAAAAAAGGATAAAAAAATGAATGACGATGATGTAGAAACGAGGTCACCCTCGTTCATCATTCAACTTCTTCAACTACCCTTTCGACCCTTGTCACCATCGGCAAGATCGGTCGCTAACCTTTCGACCCTTGTCACTATCGGCAAGATCGGTCACTACCCTTTCGACCCTTGTCACCATCGGCAAGATCGGTCACTACCTTTCGACCCTTGTCACCATCGGTAAGATCGGTCACTACCCTTGCGACCCTTGTCACCATTGGCAAGATCGATCACTACTCCTTTGACCCTTGTCACCATCGGCAAGATCGGTCGCTACCCTTTTGACCCTTGTCACCATCGACAAGATCGGTCGCTACCCTTTCGACCCTTGTCACCATCGGCAAGATCGATCACTACCCTTTCGACCCTTATCACCATCGGCAAGATCGGTCACTACCTTTTCGACCCTTGTCACCGTCGACAAGATCGATCGCTACCTTCTCGACCCTTGTCACCATCGGCAAGACCGGCTACCCTTTCAACCCTTGTCACTATCGGTAAGATCGATCGCTACCTTCTCGACCCTTGTCACCATCGGCAAGATCGATCGCCACTCCTTTTGACCCTTGTCACCATCGGTAAGATCGGTCGCTATCCTTTCGGCCCTTGTCACCATCGACAAGACCAGTCATCCTTTCGACCCTTGTCACCATCGGCAAGATCAGTCGTAACCTTTCGACCCTCATCACCATCAGCGAGACCGGTCACCTATCCTTTTGACCCTTGCCACCATCGGCAAGATCGGTTGCTACCTTTCGACCCTCGTCACCATCGGCGAGACCGGTCACCTATCCTTTAGACCCTTACCATCATCGGCAAGATCGGTCACCTACCTTTTCGACCCTTGTCATCATCAGCAAGATCGGTCGCTACCCTTTCGACCCTCACCACCGTCGGCGAGCCTGGTCGACTACCCTCTTAACTTGGACCTTTCGTCCTCATTAATAGACGAACTACCAGTGCTTCGACATTTAACCCATGTCGATGAATGAGCCGCACTCTCAGCTTTTCGTCACCATCGATGAAATGATCAGGGCGCATGTGCCTACTTTATCTATTTCCCACCTTGGCCAAAGCTCGATTTCGGGAGTAGTTAATCCGCGGTGGAGCGAACTCCTCACCCCTTCGCTGAAGGCGTGAGTGCTCTCTAGTAACATATATCCATGTACTGAGCTACTCGGCTGGAGAGAGAAAGAAAAGGAAAGAAAAGAAAGAAAAAAGTCATGATCAAAATGACAAATAAAGATATTTCATTGATATGAAGGGTCAGAATACATCCTTGTTCAGGGCATTCCCCGAGGTACATAAGCTCCGAAGACAAAAAGGAGCAAAAGTCAATAAAGGACAAGAATAAAAAGGAAGATTACAGTAGGGGGCGCTGAAAAATGTCTTCCAACTGCAAGAGGCCCAAGGAGGGATACCGAGTCAGCTCTTGCAGTCGAGACTCAGTAGCTGCCAGCTGTGATAAGTTTTCATCCAGAGAGGCGAGCTGTTCTTCAGCTAGGTCAGCTTCCTCTATAGACTGAACCTCCAGGCGCTCAGTCTCCTACAATTCAGCTTCGGCCTTGGCAAGTTCTGCACGCAACTCCACTATCCACGCTGTGAGGGAGGACCAGCATTCTGAAGCGATGCTGGCAGCATCTCTCAGTTGTCCCATGGTCCCTCCCAGCGAAGTGGCAGTGGCTCGGTAATCAGCCTTCTCTAGTTTCACAGCCGCCAGCTGATCGGATACCTCCCGGCTAAGATACTCTCGTCTATTGGCGTGCTTCAACAACATGGTAACCCATGGGGCACTATAAGGACAAGCGAAACAGGCACACAGAATGTCAATGACAACACTGGACCACAAACACAATCAAGTTAGTCCTCACTCAGACATTACATCTGATTCGAGTCGCATGCTAACTCTACCATAATAGAAGAGTATAGTAAAGCTAACTGACAAGACTTCAGTCCACTCAGTGCCAAACCAAATTCACAGGGAACTCCTCCCAAACTGAACACAACCGCCAACAGACAGCAACAACATCAATAGTGACAACACTTGCAGAATCCCGACTCCATACTCAACACAGAACCACGGAACACAATTGCAAGTTGGGTCACATCAAGGTACAATAACTGCTAACCACATGGCTATAATATACTAGTCATGGAGTGAGCAGCTTACCAATAAGGACCCACAACAACAATAACAACAATCTTGGGAAACGTATCTCAAGGACCACAATCATGCCCTGAGAACACAATACCCAAGAAAAAGTCGCAGAGGAGCAGAGAGTACTCAACCAGCATATATGCCGACATATTCCCCAACTCTCACAAATGCCAGTGCCAACACCATAATGCCTCCAGCAACAGCAAGGCAATCGACAACATTAAGGCACATGTAGCCAAGATGAAGTCACATCGAGGAAACAATTCTCTCGATCGGCCAGAATCTTCCAACCAACAATCCTCGACCCATGGGTTACCAGCCCATACGCTTTCGCTGCGCACTCATACAATGCACACAGGCATCAAAAATACCTCGGTATTCGCATCTCAGCACACACTGGGCACCATCGTAATTCACAAAATTGTAATATAATACGCCACGAGTACCGATCATGCTAATAACCGATCACAAGTCGCCTAAGTGCAAACCAAGGAGAGTACCAGCTTCAGCACAAAGCATAAAGGAACGCTAATCTCAGCTTCTCCATACGTCCTGAAACAATTTCTGAACCCTCACAACACATCAACTACTAGACACGGCACGATGAACATGGTGCACAATGACTCCTAACACAAAACTGGGTCCAAAGCCAAGCAACCGTAAAACAAGGAGCAGATCAGGCTCAGAACTAACGCAGTCCACACTTAAGCAGACATAGGACAAAGGCCTCACCAAGACAGCACTTCTAAAGCTTCCCTCGAAAAGATTCCACCAAACAGGATGAGAAGAATCAAGCTCACGAATAGTAGCTCACCAGGAAGGGAAAATCCTAGGTTCGCCTGAGCATTCTTTCAATCAAGGCATCTAATTGATCACTTCAACACAAGCTAAACCCCTTAGGAGCTGAACAGACTCAAGCTAGGATGACCAAAACAACATTAATCTCCATAGGAGAACATGCACGGCCGACACCAACAATAAAATAAATCAGCCACCTGGAAATGCCACGAAAAAAGAAGTCTCGAACAGTGCACTATAGATTTACGCCTGCCGGTGAACTCTGCCAAGTACAGCATAACCGAGACAAAAACCATGATGAAAAAGTATCCCATCACATCTTGACGAGGGCAAAACCATCTCGTACAGTGACAACACAGCTCGCACAAGACCTCACATGAAAACAAAGCGATAAACAATCACAAAACCTATGTCAACTTTTGACTGTATTGGACCTTAAGGACTCTGAGCACTGTAATATCTCGAATTTCCATGTACTTTCACACAATACACTCTGATACCAACTGTGACGACCCAGACTCTAGCTTATCGAATGGTGAATGATTTCTCTTCAAAGTTGATTGATTCAAATGCTATATGAATGATTGGAAATAATGACTCATAGTTGTCATCATCAAAAAGGGTGAGAATATTGTGTCCCCTAGTTTTGATGATAACAAACCATGATTTATTATCAAATCTTGTTGCATAGCTAACAACGTTGTTTGAATTAAGGTTTGATCAAGTACAGGTGAAGGAAACATGGAAGAGGACAAAGAGCAAATGCACAAGGCAAACCACCGTGCACCTCTCGCCAGCACAGAGCACAGGTCAATGCATAGAGCATCTCATAGCAGTAAGGTCGATGCGGTTAAGGCTTTCATAAAGCTAAGGTCGATGCTACCTTACTGTCAAGGTCGACGCACATGAGCATTTGAGGCTACAAAGGTCAACGCACATGAAAAAAGGTCAGTGCACCTTCTACCGTTCTAAGCACTAAGGTCGATGCACCATAGAACTAAGGTCGATGCTTATGACCCAGCAAAGGTCGATGCATGTTTTGAGGGTCTATGCATGTTTTGAGGGTCGATGCTTGTGACCCAGCAAAGGTCAATGCATATATTATTTAGTAGCCGCAACATGACGGCTCGAACCACACGTGGGCAAGGCACTAGTGTCGACCTGTGACCGATGGAGTGTCGACCTGTTGAGTGAAGGTAGCCAATTTCCTCAAGCAATACAATGGCATGTGTAGACGCATCATCTAGACGTGTCGACACTAACACATTCGCGCTAGAATGGATCTGAATCTGTTAAAGATCACTTTTCATGATCCGCAACCGATTGTGGAGGATCCGATCGTACTTAAAAACCTTCTGGAAGCCCACCTTTTTAGAGGTATTGATCGCATGTCAGAAGATTCTTCCAGGAGTGGGTCTCCCTTTGCAGATTTGGTTCCCTACCTACCCAGGTATGTGGTGCGCACGGCGCAAGAGGACAAGGGACGTGCTGAAGCAAATGAAGAAATGGAATGCGATCTTCTACACGGAGTACATAGTAGAGGATAAGGCTGGAGATCTCTTTTGGGTGGAGAACGAGAGGCAGTGATTTTCTTGAAGGCAAGAAGAGCAGGCAAGAAGAGCAAGAGGGAAAAAGGAAGCATCCACTAGCAGAGAAGCCTTCATGGAAGAAGGACATCTTCTTCCTTGTGCCGTGGGAGTGTCTGCGATAGAGCAGATCATTCCTTCACCTTCAAGTGTTCTCGCGGGAAGGAAGACATCATCAGGCTCCTATGAAGGCTGTGAAGCTGGTCTACGTCTCCTTTCGTGTTTGTGGTGGAGACCCGGAGAGAAGAAGAGGAGAACCAAGCCCATGCTTCATCCAGTTCCTACCCAGATAGGAGTTTTCTTCTCCCATAGAACTCATTGTCATACTCTATCTGGTCTACCATTTTTCTATTTTGCTTTTCTCAAAACTATACCTTACTATTGCTCCCTACTTGCGTGTAGGAAGATGGATTGTGTGCTCACTGGTTCGTAGTGTTTGGGTTGTGTACCCTCAAGCTGTGAGGCAGCGGTTTGGAGAGAGTTTGTCTCTTTGTTGGAAGCTGTGAATCAGCGATAGTGCATTTGCACTAGTGAAGCCTCACCAAGTTGTGTGAGGGGTGGACGTAGGTCTCTAGATAGAGACCGAACCACCTTAAAATCTTGTCTCTGTGTGGTTTGCCTTCTACCCTGATATCATCCACTTTATCTAACAATTCTCCGTAAGCATCTTCCCAATCAGATATTGTATAGTGATCGAAAGGGGAGGATACCTCATTGGAATCTTCTTGCTTGTCTTCCTCATTTCTGGCCATCAGGTAGATGGGCTTCTCTTCATCCTCGCTCTCTGAGGTGGTGTTCAGTGTGCCCTCATCCTCATCACTCCACATGCTGATCATAGCTTTTCCCTTTGCAGTTTTCCTTTGTGGTTTCTCTTTTTGCTTTTGGAGCTCTGGACCTTCTGCCTTCATATGGCCGGCCTTCCTGCAATGATAACAAACATTACTGTACAGTTTCTTAGTAGGATTAGACCTATACCTGTTTGTCTACGGCCGCTGAACTGTCTTCGGCCGAAATTTCTTCCTTCTTTCCTCAGAAATTGCCTGAATTCTTTGGTCAGCATAGCAAGTTGGTCTCCATCTATGTCTGACCCAGAGAGGCTGATTTGCTCGCTAGATGATCCTATGTGGCTGGATCTGCTTGATCTACTTAAGCTAGCCTTCAGTGCAATTAGTTTCTTCTTCTTCTCGAGCTCCTCAGCTTTAGGTAGGTTCATCTCATAAAACATCAGTGAACCTATGAGCTCGTCAACCTTCATAGTCTGCAGATCTCGTGACTCCTCAATCACTATCACCTTCGTATGCCAGACAGGAGTCAGAGATCGCAAGATCTTCCTTACAATCTCATAGTCAAAATAACTCTTTCTCATATTTCTGAGATCTTTTGTAATGATTGTTAGATGAGCATACATTTCGGTGACGGTCTCACCAGGCTTCATCTGGAATGCTTCATATTCAGAGACCAGCATGTTCGCCTTGGTCTCCCTTACTTGTGATGTTCCTTTGTAGATAACCTCAAGTGTGTCCCATATCTCCTTGGCAATTTTACAAGATGAGACACGAGAGAACTCTGTGGGATGGAGTGCACACTGGATGGCGTTGATGGCACTCTAATTCAACGTTGACTTTCTTATTTCTTCTCTCGTCCAAACCTCCCCATTCTCGTGTAGTTCGAACGGTCCCTTGCTCACTATCCTCCAGATCTCATAGTCTTTCACCCTCAGAAAGACCTGCATTCTATTCTTCCAGTAGGGGTAGTTGGAGAGTCGAAGTAAGGGGGCTTTGAAGTAGAGTGTCCCTCTGCTATCATTCCCTTCGCGTCCATGGCCGTTCCTCTTTAGGATGTCAGTCCCTGAAAAAGAGTTACGCTCTGAAACCAAGTGATGAGTCAAAGTATGGTATGACTGGTATGCTCTGATACCAATAGTAGGACTCTATAGACAAATGGACACTCTGATGCCTATAGATGAAGTGTCTATAGATGATCTAGAGGGGGGTGAATGGATCGATCACCCACTAAAAACTTACGTACAGCAACTCAAGTGTGGAATTATAACAAGCTGCTGTAGGACAAACGAAGAACACTCAGTCACAATCAAACTGGAACAAATCACACAGATCGGCTCTCACACGATTCTAACCAACCATCTGTCGAGTGATGAAAAGAAGAATAAGACAATGCAAACCACAAAAGCAATCACACAGTAGACAGTGGGATTTTAAGGTGGTTCGATCTCAAACCTGAGATCTACATCCACCCCACACTCTAAACCAGAGTGTGGCTTCAACGGCTGATACACAGCTTCTGCTGATCCACAGCTGGCAAGAAAAATTAATTGAATCCTTAAGGGAAGAGAATGAAGATCTGTTAAACAGTAAAAAGGAACTTGAAAGGAATGAAGAAGAAATGAGTAAAAAGTTGAACTCAGTGTCAAGAACTGAAGAAGTTGAAAAACTAAAATTGGAAAATGTAGATATGAAAGAACAGAATAAAAAACTTACGGTGCTGAACACAGTCTTATCAGAGAGATGGCTAGCCATTGAAAAAGGAAAATCAGTCTTGAAAGAAAAAGAAGTAAACAATGAAATGAAGCTTACACAGGAAATTGAATCTCTTAAATGTTTGAATGATGGTCTTCATCAACAAGTTGTTTCCTGTGAATGTGATATTGCTAGGTATGTTGTCTCCATTGTCTCCTTAAATTCAGAGGTTCTTGATCTGAAAAATTCACTATCAAAATTTGTAAGAGGTAGGGACTGTAGGCACCCGGAGGAGACGTTGGTTGTGGAATGGATGTGTCTCCGCTCGGGGAAAGGAAAGAAAGGGGTGTTCCCCTCTTTGACCTTCCTATGCGAGTACCTACAGAGGAACATAAAGAAACATCAGAACGTCATGATCGCCAGAGGTATTTACCTAAACCTCACAGGGATGATGATCGCGGGGAGATAATCCAAATAGGGAGATGGTGGGTTCCCTCTTCCTCGTCCTCAGCCAGCCAAGGGCAAGGAGCCCTGCTATGTCCCATATGCTAAAGTCCAGGAAGCCATGACATAGTAAGCAAAGGGTAGGAGTTCCAGGGTCTGAACTAGGGTCGAGGATGAAGGAGGAAGAAGACAGAGCATGCTTCCCTCCTCACCGTCCGGGGAACCTCGCAGAACTCCCTCCACGAGAGTCCCCAACTCCAAAAAAAAATCTCCAAATGCCAAAAAATCCCCCCTTTTCTCCTCTGGAGATCGGTGATTTTTGTCATTGAGGTCCGAGTTCAAAGATCATGGGGAAAAATCATGCAAAATAGGGGGGAGGAACGTGCCCATGAGATGGGCCATGTTCTCTTACCGAGTAAACAGAGGAGGGTGGCCAAGTCTTTGGCCTCCTTGAAGGGGAGGGCAGCCAAGTCGTTGGCCACCCAGGAGAGGAGGGCGGCCATCACCCTGGCTGCCCAGGACTAGGGGCGACCAAGTCTTTGACCACCCAGGCCATGCTCCTTGGGCCCCTTATGTGGACGAGGCCCAATAGCTTTAAGGCTACGGGTTGGGCTTTAAAACTCAAAACATTGGTAAAACAAGTATCACAATTAAGCGTCATTCACACGAAGGTCCATTGGGGATCCGCAGGATGTCTGAAATTAGGTGTCTACAAATGCCCCTCCGGAATGCCCGTTTTGCAAGGGAGCCCGGCGGACTGATAAATGGGTGTTTCAAAAAAGAAACAAGACTAATGAGGGCAACACACTCAAGGAGATTCTTGAGCGGGAAACAAGCTTCACGTAGGGTTGCATGAGCATCAAGTAATCAAGTAAGTCATTGACAAAGGGAGGAAGGACAATTAATCTAAGAGGACTTGTATCTATGGTCGCGTGGGGCCCCCTAACATGGTGCTGCGGGACTTGAGGGGACGAAAACGTAATCCGGTGCTCAAGGAGATACAAGACCTAAACAAAGGCAAGTAAAAAAATATCAAGATATGGGAATTCAATGACTCGTTGAATCTTGAAATACTCAAGAATGGCACACTCCCGGTTAAAGGGAGACTCTGCCAAAAAAAAATTATTCATAGAAATATTTCTATGATTTCATTATCTTTGTTACAGATATAATAATGACTTAGGCAGCTCCCTCTGCAATTGTGCAGAAGGCCGGTGCTCCATCTGGAGGATCAACAAGGCCAATTGTGACCTAGCAGAATATTAATGAACTTGACAAAGGGCGAGATCACCTTACAGTAGTGGCCGACTCTTCTAACTCAGAGACCAACACAATGGATGCCGGGTAGCTAACACTTTCAAATAGTAGCCACTTCAACTTTGACCGCAGCCAGGATTACAGAATTGACTTTCCAAATGATAAGCACCTTCTGTATTTCTTTCATGCCTTCAGTCTTCTGGGCAAGAGGGATATCCATGTAGTCTGAGTGGCCGAGCAGAGTATCCTCCTAGGCCGCGATAGCATGGCAGACTTGATAGTGAGGGGCAAGCCTATATACTTCTCCGGAGAACCCCGGAAGTGGGATCCCATCACTGGGGTATTAGAGTTGAGTCTAGCACAGGGCATGTTGATGAGGGCCCCTGAATTTACCCCCGCTAAGTGGGATTTGTCGGCTGGCAACGAGCACCGGGAGAGGCCATCATTTGGTCTGTTCTTGGTCCCGCTGAAGTGGGGATTCCACGAGGAACCATTCTTGTTAGATTGTTTGGCGATACGATTCAAGCACCAGATCGCCGCTCGGTGGTTTGTTGATCTGAAGGCCACTGATTCTCATGGATTTTGGGCCGGAGCCATTGAATTTATAGATTATGTGCTTCAGAACTATGGCCCAATTCTAATGACTACTGGGGTATACCACAGCATGTATACTTCCTGCTTTTGCTACCCTATTTCAAAGGGCCTTTGCTATGGCAAGATAGAGACCTTCTGCCCTGAGTTCAACACTTTTTACACGACGGAAGGTGAAACTTCATTGGACATGTTGAGTCTCTCTCAATTAAGCGGCCTCCCAATAGATGGAGAGCCTCATGAGGAAGTGTCTTGGCCCGACCGGCTGAAGGACTAGACTAATGGAGAGGGACGCTATCTGGCCGACTATGCTTATCGGTACCTGATGAAAGTGTACTACACTTTGTGTTTGTCACACCGTGACACTGTTGAAACCTCTTATTCTCTCACCCGGTCTCGAAAAGAGAGGAAACAGGTGAGGATGAGCTTATGGTTAAAATATTTCTTTGGGAGTGATCAGAGGTAAAAGGATTTTCCTTCTGTTGTGGCAGCTCCGAGCAAGTTGAAGAAGCGTGCTCAGCGGAAAACCCACCTCTCATCTTCATTGCAAAAGGGGCAACGAGGTGGTCCAAACCCTACTGGAGTAGACTTTGTCACACATTGTGTGACGTATCTAACATATTGGCTATGTGAGTTTGCTCTTCCCTAGGGCGACAAGATCGTAATTCACGCTAAAGCTATATATCCGGCGTGTCTTATGGTGTGAGGAGTGAGGCTGTCCCTTTGCCCAGCCACCTTATGCTTGATTTACAAAATGCTGGGAGGCCTTCATCATTCACATCTCCCGAGAAACTTGTGGACTGTCGGCCCTCTCCACTTCTTCAACACTTGGGTGTGCACTTTGTTCCCTAAGTTCACTCCCCGGTCATTGCAGTCATCAAGCTTATTTTCGAGGATGCTAGAGTTCCCTAGTGCAGAACCAAACCCACTCTGGATCAGACTTTTCGTCTGGCTAGAGAACAAAAGACCCCTCATATTGTCGGCAACCCCGACGCAGTAAAGACCCTCTTTGCTTCGACTCCAACCTTTCGTCCGGACCGATGAACAAAAAGAAACCTCCTTTGCTTCGGCTCGGACTATCCGTCTGAGTCAATGAATAAATGACTTTCCTTAAACCTAGCATGAGTTACGCACTCCCTCTCGGGATCGACCTTATCCGGTCGGCTTAGGCCTCTTGCCGAGGCTGACGCATTAACTCTATTTCTTTGCTTCGGTATCCGCCCTGTACCAATGACTAAACCCCCACTCAGGCATCTCGATCCACGTGCGTACTTGGTGAAGCGGTTCCCTCATCCCTTCGCAGAAGGAGTGAGCGCTTTCCCGTGAGTTCACACCGGACCAGCATTCTACTAGCCCGAAAGAACAAACATCTTATCAAAGAACTCTACACTCGCGGGCCCCATGCACTAGTCCCTCGCTTGCGCCACCCGCGAGTGGGGGGCATTTGTGGACGTCAAAAGTGATGATGATGATCAGGTGGCACGTACGTCTCTGCGTCCGAGAGTAGGTCGAAGATGAAAATGCTGAATAAACCCCATACCTCACCCGATCAAGATAAGAACGTGCTTGGTGGTATGCTAAGGAAGCCCCTCAAGTAGAAGATATGGCCACAACTCTCCAACTGACTGTGCCGAAGGCTGAATCGAGAGAAAACTTGGGAATTTGGACATGGGTTCGGCATGTGCCAGAAATTACTCGAAGTCCTAAATCAGGGCTTAGAAGCTTCAATTTAAGCATCACGAGAGTGCAAGCATTCGTCTGAATCGCCACGAAGCTGGGATCTAGTCTCTCAATACTTAAATCGACGCGGCCAGTGCTTAAACCGGCTCGCCCCTTCAAGACGCTTTGAACCGGCGTGCCCCCTCTTATTCCCTTGCTCCACGATGCGCTAATTGTGTATGGGCTAAACCGGCACACCCCCTAGCCGCGTCGGTTTAACCCAATGTTATTCCCCCCACGCTAGTTCAACTCAAAGGCGATCTTAGATTCGATACTTTGTTTCCCACTGAACAGATCGGCGAATAGGGACAGTCTTCGCCTGAAATGGGATGGACGCCCGCACCTGACTGATGGACAACCATCTACACCACTCAAGCCCCCGAAAATGGGAGTCTTCGAGCACTACACCGAGCATCACGTCACCACCGGTCACCGTCGGCCAATCCCGGGTGAGCAGCGCCCCTACTCTACCCAGCCCTTATTCGTAGGCTGCTCGATGCCTTCAAGCAGGAAGGCATGCTCCACCAACCCAAAAATGAATGAAAAAGAAGTAAGAGAAAAGGGGTCAACGAGAGAGAAGAAGAGAAGAACGAGAGGCCTTCTTTTGGGAAGAGGAGAAGCTCAGGAAGAAGAGAAGAGGCTTCGCTAGAGAGGTAAAGACAGAGGGGGGGTGAGAGTGAGAGGTAAGTCCGAGGGGAAGGAGCTTGTGCTCTCTTCCCCTCCTCTGTCTGTGTAACTCTTCCCTTCCCCCTTCTGCAATGTACTTCCCTTCACTCTGGGATGAACTCCCTTATATTTACAATCCTTCCCCCTTCTTGTGGATGAATAAAAAGGGAAGTTTGGCAAACATATCATTTTATTTTGTTTAATTCCTTCTTATCCTCCACCTTCCTCCAAGTAAATCTACAGAATTAATCTAAAGTTCTAACAGAAATAAATTTACGTTTTATAACAAATAAATAACAACAGAGTTCAGTCCACAAGTACAGTCAGGGAAAAGAAATGTACACTGCTCCTGGGAGACACCCCGGGAAACCTGGCGAGCTGGCAACTAATGAACTTCCACGAGGGTGCTCCACTTCGAGCAGAACGCTGTACCTGAAAAATAGGGGGTGAGTCTCATCTCATAGGCTCAGTAGGGGTCCCACAGAATCCCACTACAGCGAAAGTAGTAATAGGAGTGCGGCAATAGAAGTAACAACAGTAAGGAATGCAGTAAGGACAACAACTACGGAAGCAACATGGTAAGGGCGTAGGAGCAACAGTAAAGAACTATAGTGATAGTCACAGCACACTAACACCAGCACAACATGAGCACGGTGACCAGAACCAGAAGACGGTCAACCAGAGAAACACACGTGCACACACACCCTCAAAATGATCCTGACAACCACAGTCGGACAGTACGTCCTAACCGACGGAACCACAGATAAGGCCACACGACCACAGACGGAACCGACACCCTCGATAGAATCTCTCGATCCTGAGCTAAGACTAGTGGAAGAACCATGCCCACACGCACAGGGAGACACCAGTCCCTTAGCCGGAAGGGCCATGACAGTCCAATCGGTACCTCCACGTTCACGGCATAGTAGGAGAACCACGCCTAACACCAATGGAACAGACTAAACCGCCAGCACGGTAAACCACACTGAAGGGAAAACCCACACTGAAACCTCTTAGGTGATGGGAGTACTAACCCCACTGACAACGAGGTTGGATGCATCCTTCGATGACTTATACTGCAGCCTCACTTGTCTCCCTACACGCCCTTTGAAAGAAATTGAGACACCAACACAGTACCACAAGGCAAGGACTAGTTGGGTCGTGCTCATCAGCATGCATCCACTGGCCCGGACCACGTGTGCACACACAGACCATCTTCTCTAGGTCAGTCCTCTAGCCAGTTTTCCCCCTTGTCGGACTCTGACTGTAAAGACAAGAGGGCCTCAGGTAACCCACCTAAAAACCACTACATGGGACAAGCCTCCACCACTCGTAGGTGGGTCGGCACGCGCACGTGCCTAGGTCAGCTACGTCTAGTGGGTAGGGTCACCAAGAACTAGCCGCAACTATGGAAACCACCGGAATACCACTGGTCCACACCAAGCAACCATGAGGCGGCTCACTAGCACGAGAACCAAGGGCCACCAACCTGACCGCCAACCATGACTGCCAGTCCATGGAAGACTAACCAAGCGCAAGATGGAATGCCAGGACCACGGTCCACAAATCCTACAAAGACACCTAGCCGCGATCATAGCCCCCAGGTGGAACACCTCTCACGATCACAGAGCACTCGCGGGGACAGTCAATACGAGCAGCCCGACACAAGGACTGTCCACACTCCATAACAGATAGGGATGACCCACACAAGAACTTAGAACCCCCAGAAGACACAGAACCATGCAGACACTCATTCTGTATGGCCACCCCTCCTACAGACATCCCGGACCACCAAAACTCGGAACACCATACAATCGGGCTGAAAGGGACAAGAAGGCCAAGGTACTGGCCGCCTAGAGGCCTGTGCAGCCAGCCCTCTGGCCACCAGCCTCAGGGCCTGGGCGGCCACAACCCAGGCTAACATAGTCGGTCCTCCTCAAAGTGATGCAGGCGATCCGAGCCAAAGAGAGCGCTGTGAGATGCCCTCATCAAATCTCCCGGGGTGGGGAGAACTCAGCCCCGTCGAGTATGGGTCCGCCTGGCTATGGTAGCGCTCCAAAATGTCCTGGTCAAGGCGCAGCAGGTCCTCCCGGCTCACCCAAGTGTCCTCTGTCGGGGGATAGGTCTTCCACCTTACCATGTAGCATTGGTACGTGTTGTGCCTGGTAATGGTACTTTACTCATCCAGTATTGCCTCTACCTGCTCACGTCGGCCTCTCAAGTTAGGAAGTGGAGTCCCACCATGGGTGTCTCTCTCAAGGGAGGGTAAAGGCTTAAGCTCCTCACTAGGTCCCACCGCGGGGCCCTTGTAGGGTACTTGATCTTTCACGTTGAAGGTAGGGTGTACCCAAAAACCCTCAGGTTGGTCCAGCTCATAAGCGTTATTGCCAAGTCATCTTAGAACTCGGAAGGGTCCCGAACCCCGTGCCCTCAACTTGGAGGCAGGCCCCGGAAGGAGCCGCTTCGTCCTCACCATCACCGAGTCTCCCACTTGGAACTCGCAGTGGCACCGTCGAGTGTCTGCCTGCCTTTTTTAGGTCTCATTGCTTTTCCCTATATGCTTGCGGATGTCATCATGCAGCTCTTTGATATGCTGTGCAAAGGACTCAGGTGAGACTGACACTCTAGCATATGGGGGAAGGGGAATAAGATCTGAATGCTTTCTAGGCCTATAACCATGCACGACCTCAAATGGACTCTTGCCTATGGGCCTATTGACAGAATCATTGTAGGCAAACTCGGCCTGAGGTAAGAGGAGATCCCAATTCCAGGGGTGGTCCCTGACTAGGCAACGGAGCAAGTTCCCAAGACTTCAATTGACGACCTTAGTTTGGCCGTCAGTTTGAGGGTGATAAGCAGTGGAGAATTTGAGGAGGGTTCCCATCAGATGCCAGAGAGTTTTCCAGAAGTAACTGGTGAATTTCACATCCCGATCGGACACAATGGTCTTAGGAAGTCTATGGAGTCGGACCACCTCATCAAAGAATAAGCGGGTGACCCTAGAAGCATCTGAAGTCTTGGAACATAGGGAACAATCATTGAATATGGAGGGCCAATAATAGCCCAATTTCTTTATTTCAATTTTTATTTTCGGGCCAGCCTGGTGTGCTCCCGCTGACCTGGCATGAACTTCTTGCATCACCTGCCCAGCTTCTACTGAAGACAAACAACAGAGCAAAACTTTCCTTCGGGCATCTACCATTATTTAGAACAAGGTTTCGCTTCTCACCTTGTAAGAGTCTTTGACCCTCAGGAGCTTCATTCTTTGTTCTTTTTCTTTTGGGAGCTGTTGGTGCTGGAACCAACATAGGAGGTGCTCTCGCCAATCGGGCTGTTGAACTTCTTCTACAGTTGCCACTTCATTTTCGTGTTCATCGGCCATAACCTCTGTTACACTGGGGACCTATCGCCAGTTGATTACTGTTATATTCAGGCTTGTATCTGGCAGGATTGCCAAAGAACTAGCCTGCTTAGTGAGGGCATCCGCCTGGGCATTCTATCCTCGATTGATATGCCTGACTTTGATGAAGTAGAATCTCGCTATCAAGTGAAGTGCCACCTGATAGTAGGGGAGGAGCTCTCACTTCCGCACATTGAACTCTCCTTCAGTTTATTAATTGACACCTTTTTACAGAGCCGTTAATTAATAAAATGGTGACTTGATATAAGTCACTATTTATCATTTCATTTAAAATTTTTATTTTAAAATTCAGGGTTGCTATAATTAATTAGAGGAAATAAGCAGATACCAACAAATGCCCCCCACGGGGTGTACAGCGGAGGTGAAGATGACTGGGTGTGACTTGTGTGCCTTGCAGGCTTGATTTCTCCTGACCTTATTGGCATTGTGGGAGTTGCTTGTTCTGAGGGTTGACACTCCCATTGCAATCTTTCATGCGGCGGTTGTGCATTTGCAGAAGACTGTTGAGCCTGGGAGGTTATAGAGCTGGATTCTAAATAAATCTGAGTGGTTGGTGGGCATTTTGTTGAAGCCACTGAGGGCGTGGAGCTGGTGGAGATGGCGTGTATTGGACACACGTGAGGTGCTTGATGTTGTGGCCTGCTATCTGCGACCTGGGAATTCGGTTCCCGTTTGTCTTGGGTGTTGGGCTTGTGGCAGTGGTGTGCAGGGCCCGCATCATGGGAGTAATTTGTTCAGGACGTCGAGCTCTCCATATAGGTGGTCACTTCTGTGTTTGATGGTGTGACTGGGCTGGACGCCACATGCCGATGGCAGAAAGAGGCCAGGGAAGTTTGATGTAATGATGCTCCTGGCTTGGTTGCCTATGTCTTGGGCCCTCTCTTGTGTAGTGGGCTTTGTTGGTTCTCTGAGAAGGGGTGGCTTATGGGAAGACAAGACTGTCGAGCCCATCACGCCTCGTAGGACGGCTGGCGAGTGGTGGAAGGCTAGTTGTGACTCCCTTTTATCATCTGAGGTTGCACTGGCGGGAGCCACGTCTTTCCCCCGGAGGTGGACTCGTAGACTGAGATTTGTATTTTATCAGGTTTTTCACCTTGTCTAAGTCAAGGAGTGCCATGAGTATTTGTCACTCCTTGGCCAATTCCCCTGTGAGTCTGCATGTAGTCGATGATGCTGCGTAGGCGGTTTGAGTCTTTCGAGTTTTGGGAACTGGAGGGCCACCTATCCCTCGGCTTCTGGGATTGTTGGTTGGTGACGAGATGGCCGCCGCTCTACCTGAGGCTTTGCGATGAAACACGTGGTTGGTCGCTAGCGGCCTGCCACTCCTGTGGTGGTTAATTTTTCTTGTAGGATGTTGGCATCGTTTGTTGACCGCCTGTAGGGGTGCATTGGCCAGGCTAGGCATCGACTGCCCTATGGGGTGGATTAGTCACACCTTTGAGACATTGTAGCTGGAGTTGTGTCATGGACTTGCCTCGACGAGGCATACTAGTCCGTCATCGGTGAAGACCCGTCACACCTAGATGTGTCAGCCTAGTGTTGCTGGAAATAAGCCTTGGTGAGGCGTGTTGACCGAGTGTTGATGAGGGCCTGCCTCAGGGAAGCATGTCGGCTTGGGGTTACTGGAGACCCGCCTCGACGAGGCATCTTGGTCAGAGGTTACTAGAGACCTACCTTGCCGAGGCATCTTGGTCTATGGTTATGGGGAAGCTACCTTGACGAGGTGTCTTGGTCGGAGGTTACTGGAGACCTGCCTCGGTGAGGCATCTTGGCCGGAAGTTGCTGGAGACTTGCCTCGATGAGGTGTCTTGGTCTGAGGTTGTTGGAGACCTACCTCGGTGAGGCATCTTGGCCTGAAGTTGCTGGGGACCTGCCTCGACAAGGCGTCTTGGTCTGAGGTTGCTAGAGACCTATCTTGATGAGGCATCTTGGTATGAGGTTGTTAGAGACCTGACTCGATGAGGCGTCTTGGCCTGAAGTTGCTGGGGACCTGCCTCGACGAGGCGTCTTGATCTAAGGTTGCTAGAGGCCTGCCTCGACGAGACGTCTTAGTCTGAGGTTGCTAGAGACCTGCCTTAGTGAGGCGTCTTGGCCTGAAGCTGCTGGATTTACCCCTAAAGGGATGCGTTGGCTTGAAATCATATTCGGCTGGCCCTTGCGGTGTATGGCCGAATGTTGATGCTGCTGGTGGACCGTCATGGCGGAATAGCCGAAGTCAAGGTTGCTCGACCCCTGAAGAGTACAACGACCATAAATGATGTTAGACATATAATCATCATAGTGTGGTGGATGGTACCTATTAGTGTGCTAGTTGATCGTCGAGGTATATTGACTGGAAATTTTGCTCGGCTGATCGCTGAGGTATATATTGCCTGGGAGCGACGATCGGCTGGTTGCTGAGGTATATTGACTGGGAGCCCCGATCGGCTGGTTGCTGAGGTGCCACTGAAGGGATTATTGCTGGCCGACCATTGAGGTGTAATGATCACAGAGTGTGGTAGACCAACCCTTGGGGGTGCATTGGTCTAGGGTTGCCGTGGACGGGCCTTCAAGGGATGTCCGTCTGGGAGGCATCTTGACTAGTTCATGTGGTTGTTGTAGGTCTACTTACGAGGCGAAGTGACCCATTGTTGACAGCTGGGAGCTGAAGGCTGGGAGCTAGGTACTCAGACTGGAGACTGCCTAGCTAAGGGATGTTGGTCTATTGCTGGACACTGGAGGTCAGAGGGTAGAAACTGGAAGGCAAAGATTGAGTACTGGGGCTTGAGATTATGACTCAGATACTGGAGGTTGAGCACTAGGGCTAGGAATTGGGAACTAGAAGTAAGAAGCTGGATGTTGGTACCGAGGACTGGGATTTAGAGGCTAGACATTGGGACTGGAGACTGGGTACCGGGCTGGGAATCAGGAGCTAGAGACTGGAAACTAGATACTGGATTTGGAGGTAAGGATTTGGATAGTAGGTACCAGGACTGGTAACTTGTTCTAGTTCCAATTCTTGCTCCAGTTCTAGTATACCGGCTACAACACCTCCGAGGTTAGCCGACCACCCCCAGCTCTAGTTCCAGTTCCAATTCCAGTATCCCAGCTACAACACCTCCGCGGTTAGCCGGCCAGCTCCAGCTCTAGTTCCAGTTCCAGTTCCAGCACCAGTTCTAGTATCCCGGCTACAACACCTCCGCGGTTAGCCGGCCTGCTCCAGTTCTAGTATCTCGGCTACAACACCTCTGCGGTTAGCCGTCCAGTTCCAGCTCCAGTTCCAGTTCCTATTCTAGCACCAATTCCAGTATTCCGGCTACGACACCTTCACAAATTAGCCATCCAGTCCCAGTTCCACCCCGTAATGCCTTCCATGGCCACCCGGCTAGCCTAGCTCCAGTTCCCCAAACCAATGTGAATTACATTTTCGGTTAACAACATGTCAGCAACCAGTGTACCACTACTCGGCTTATAACCAACACACTCCAGAATCACCCAGCAACACTAACAAGAACCCTAACAGTACAAGCCATCACATTCTTATGGGTTGATCCCAACTCCCAGTAAAATAGGCTTACACCTCGTAAAGGGTTAGTCCCAGCCACCAGTTCACAATCCCCAGCTCCCAACACTCAGCCCCCCAGCACCCGATACCCTGTCCCAGTACTCAGCACTCAGCTTCCAATACCCAGCATCCAGTCTGCACCATTCTCTATGCTCAGTCCCCTACTCCTGCACCCGAATTCGGGTATACCCAGTTCCCTGTCACTTATACCAGTACATGGTAGAAGAATCAAGCACGACTAACAGTAAGTGGTCGCCAGTCCATGCACACAATTGATAGACTAGAGTAGCAGATATAGAAGGGGGGATGAATATATCTGTTACCAAAAATTGCCAAATTAAAACTCCAAGAAAAATGTGGACAGATGCACTAACAATGACACTAATGTGAGCACAAGTATGAATCAGACAAACAATCAGCAAGGAAGCATGCAGAAAGTAATGCAATGAGCTTAGCATGTGTGATCAAGAAGCTCGACAATAACAACAATAATTTAAACCCACGCACCAGATCAGACAAACCTCCAACGATTATGTGTGTGGAGAGAACTGTTGGAGACACAATGAGAGCGAACAAGGAGATCGATAGATGGAGTTCACACTTAGCAGCCTAGCATGCTTATGGTGACTGACATCGTTACGAGGTAGAGGTTTGATCCAAGGATCTCCTCACGCAAGGGGAAGCATTCCAAATAGGCCTGACCAATCCTTCTAGCTATGTCTTTTAATATACCGATTAGTCAAGGTAGCGCACACTGAATTGCTAAGCAAAACAAACCACGCAATGGACAATAGAGATTCGGGGTCCAGATCGAAATCCAGACCGTCCACGTCGCCGAGGTCGCCCGCGAAGAAGTCGTCCATGGCATCCTGGCCGAACTCGTCCACCAGGAACGAGTCCATCAGGTCGAGCCCGAACTCGTCCAACCCGGCCGCCGACTCCGGTAGCGCCAGCGTCTCCGAGTCGAACGGGGGGCTGAGCAACCCGGACGCCGCGTCCGCCGTGGTATCCGGCGCTGGCGGCTTCTGCGTCATGTTGAGGAGGGGCATGTCGGCCGTGTTCGACACGTCCAGCACGGAGGAGGGCGAGGAGAGGAAGGGGGCCGCTGACGACTCCTCGGAAGTTGACCGGCATGGTGTTGTTGTTGTTGTTGCTGCTACTGTGGCCGCGGAACCGGAGGAGGAGGTACGGCTCTTCTCGGCGTTGATGCGCTCGGAAGCCCTCTGGTAGGCCATGGCGGCCTCCTCGGCGGTGTCGTAGGTGCCCAGCCAGATGCGGGCGCCCCGGTTGGGGTCCCTGATCTCGGCCGCCCACTTGCCCCAGCGCCGCTGCCGGACACCTCTATACTTGGGGCCTCTCATGGTGCTCGTCGATCTGGGAGACTTGGGGAGCCTTTGTTTCTTCTGGGGGTTGGTAGATATTGTGGCGGAGGTATCGGTGCTGGTTGCAGCGGTGGTTGGGTTGCAGGGTGTGGAAGGGAGTATATGGATCTCACCGAGCACGAGCTTCTTAGGGGCCGTGGAGCCCGCGGCCGCCTTCTTCACTACCCCACCAGAGAAGCCCCCGTCGTCCTCGTCGCCGGAGGAGTCGTCAGTGGCGTCGGGGTCGCAGCAAAGTACACGGATCTTCCTGAGGACCCGGGTGGAGGCCTGGTGGGTTTTGTAGAAAAGGCCACGAGCATGTGTCACGCCGTGATTATTGATGTCAGAGGGCTTCCTCTTCCTGCCGCAGCAGCCTCCCTTGCGGAGGAGGGGCTTGTCCCGGTTCAGGGGGTGCTTCTGGGGACCGGGCATTTCCCCAAAATTTCTCCCTTTCCAACGGGGGAAAACTACCCGAAATCTCAAAAAAGGAAATGGAAGCAAAAGAGAAAAGAAGTGCCCAAGGTGGAGTGGATTTGCTCTCAGATGAAGACGACGACGATGGGAAGACTGCCGCCGTCAGGTCAGGAAGAGGAAACAGGACCTTCGTATATGCAAGAAGCCGAAATACTTCACTCCAAAACCACACCTGCAACCATGACGAGGAAAACCCCATCAGCGACGATTCTCCCTCTGCGCCTGCTTCGATCGCCGAAGAAAAACCGGTCCCGTTGTGGGAGAACAGATGGGTGGAGGCATGCATACCTTATGGACGGCAAGCGCATCGAACCCCTGGCGGTGCCCCTCCGCGCACTTCGCAAGCAGCAGGCAAGAGACGATGCGCGCGCCCGGGCGACCGGGACGGAGGCGAAGGCGGAGGAGGCGGCCCCGATGGCGAGCAGAGACGAGGAAGAGACGGAGGAAGAAAGAAGAAGCGCCTGGAACTTCTCGGGATCGACGGGGTAGACAGGGAAGAGCAGATCTATGGACCCAGCCGACATAAATCCCCCTCTCTTCTTCCGATCCACTCTCCCCTCCCTTTCTCCGCTCAGCGCTAACCACTGTAGTGCCCGCTCCCTCCTCCGCCCACCCCCCCCGCACTCTCACAATCAAACTCCCCCAGATCCTCGAAACTCTCTCTCTCTCCATCTCGACACTCTCTCTCTCCCATCACACGTTCTCTCTCCTCCACCCCCATTCTCTTGGTTCGCGGTCCAAACGGACCCCGGTCGACACGTGGGAGGTACCGACGGGACGGGCTCGACGCGAGGATCACGTCAGTACCCTTCTTCCCTCGGATCGTGGAGCGTGGAGACGCGTGTGAGCAAGAAGACGATGTGGCCCCCATCGCCCAATCGACACCGATTCGCGGTCTTCATCGCGCAAAAGGTAGGGGATCGAACTCCTCATCTCACCAGGAATCCGTTGACGCCCTCTATGTCTCCATCCGTCGCCATTTTCCTCATTTTCTGTGCAAATCTCTTTTTGGGTGATTTTAAGATTTATTCTCAATTGACGTGCCTCTCTCGTTTCTTGGTCCAAACGGCTGCTGATCGAAGCCGGAGAGCTACCGTTGGATTGGTCACGTCGCGAGCATCGCGTTGACGCCCACCGTTCCTCGATTCACAGAGCGTGGATTCGAGCCGGGCCGGGACGTGCCATTTCTCCCTCTCGTCGGTTCGCTATCGTATCGCCGTTTTCGTCGAATTCCAGGTAGGGGGATGGATACCTTATCGCACTAGGACACAGCCGGTACCACTTATGCCGTGGTCCGACGCCCGTTGCCTCGTATTTCATGCATATTCCTATTTATTACATTTTAAGCTTTTAATGCATTAAATTATCTTTTAATTGTTGAAATCAATTCCATGGGCATCGTATTTTATTTCTAGTGGCATGCTTAGGCTTGTATGATCGGTATGGGTTGGTAGGATTAACAGGTTTTGTAATCTGCCGCGTCCCCCGTCAATTTCGATTGGTCGGAAGGGGTTTCCGATTCTGAACTCCGGAGTCACGAAACCCAGGTGACATAATGCGCCTACCCTGGTGCGGTATGGACCCTTAACGCATCCCAAGAGGTGCATTATATCGTCCGTGTCTGAGTTTCCTATGGATTCCATGTTCGGGTGGCTTTAGCATGCCTGCCCCGGTGCATTATAGTCCTTTGTGGTGAGTTAAAGGTCCATTGCATTTAACGCCCCTGTCCCCATGCATTATGTTCAGTATGATGCCCTTGTTGAGGTGCATTATATGCCGTGGTTTTCTGTGGAGTTTAGTCATTCTGGTGGGCATAACGGCTCATGGGAGGTGTGTTATGTACGTTACAATACCCCACCCTTGGTCCGTTATATCCCATCGTCTGTGCATTGTGTGCGTGTCGACTTTAACGCCCATGTGCCAGTGTGTTATAGTCCTATGGCGCACCTTCCTTGGTGCGTTATAGTCTAATTTATCTGTAGATATCCTGAGTTCTGTGAAGCATAGCGGTCCTGTCCCGGTCTGTTATGGTATGTAATGGGGCAGTGCCAGTCCGTTATATACCTGGACTTTTCAAAAACTTGCATGTGTAATTTCTATGCAATCCATGTTCCATGTGTGCCATGTTTAAAATATTTTATATACTATGGCATTCTTTTACATCCCATAAGAGTAACTTTCTCTCTCCTTGTGATGGAACCACTAGTCGTAGCCCGACGATGTCCGTGTCGCCCCACCCGGGAGAGGTGGCGGGGTATTCTCGTTATATGATTTGTAAGCTAGTTTCCATGGGCCCTCTCGCATAGTCAGTAGCGTCCTACTAGGAGGGAAAACTAGCGGAAATAATGGGGGTGGAAGGCTTGATGGGTGCTGGCAGAGGGGTGATTGGTGAAGGGCGAGGAGGAAGGGTGGTGACTGGCGAATGGTGAAGTGGCGGAGTAATGATGGAAGGTATGGCAAGTAGGGGCGCGAGGGTTGGCGGAACGAGGGGAAACGTGGTGGGCGGAGCGGTGGTCAAGGTAAGGGGCCAGAGAATGGAAGGAATGGAGGGCGTGGGGGAGTTTATGTAGGTGTGGTGGAAGGCCAGGAGGTGTGCAGGAGTCTCATCATCAAAAGACCACCCAGCATTGGGGGCCGGGCGGTGGACTATGTTGACCTGAGCCGGTGTCGACGGTTTCTACTATTGCTGAGGAGCGGGTGGATGTTCTGGCATGAGATTCTGATGAATCTCGAGGTCTTGCTGTTGTTACTGTTGTAGAGGAGGTTGTTGTTGAGGAGGTTGCTGAAATTGCTGCTGAGGTGCCGCCTACTATGGCCTGGCTTGTCTTCTTCTCTCTTTTATATCCTTGATCAATTTGTGCATTTGGGCCCAATCAATCCTCTGGCCCTCATGCAAATCATATACAAGATCCCTAAACTGGTAGCATCTCTCGATCGTGTGCCCGGGTTGCTGATGGTATATACAATACCTAGACCGATCGGCTGTCAGATTCCAATTCTGACGTTCCGGAGGCAATTGTATATCACCAGTGTACATCAAGGCTGAGAAAATGTCTGAAAGGGTTTCTGGAAGTGGCAAGTAATTGGTTGTCTTTGGGCCCGACCGAGCAGGTGCATAAGCAGCAGGTGGTGGAACATTGTGGTATTGAGGTGGTTACTGCGGTGGTACTTGTTGTGGTGGCTGGGGTACTGGAAACGGAGGTCGTGGTGTTGGGGGAGTGGAAAACTGGGTGTTGTGTTGTGGTTACTGCTGGAAGCGGGGTGGGGCGGACTGGTTAACAACCTGTACCTACTCATTTGTTTGTACTCCCTTAGTCACTAGGCCTTGGGATTTCTTATAAGACTTGGGCTTCTGGGCTTCGAATAAAGAATGGAAGGGGGAGTCTTTAAATTGGGTCTGGATAAACTGGGCCCGGTTGTACAACTGATGCATATTTGAAATATCATTCATTGCCAAAATGTTTCAGAACGTCAGAGTGGCATTGGAAATCAACAATTTAACTTTTTCTTCTTCCGGGATCTGCCCGGGCACACGCGAGGCCATCTACCTCCATTGATCTACATATGTAGCAAAGTCCTCGTCTGCCTTCATCTTTTCTGCAACTAAGTCTGTAAAAGAATACTCGGGACCAACCCGATCCTAGAATCTCTGAATAAATTTCTCCTTCACGGTCTTGAAGCTTTCCACCTCCTCCAGAGGCAAGGTATAGAACCATTCAAGTGCCACCCCGTCCAGGGATCGACGAAACAGATATGCCATCAGGTGATCGTCGTGCTGAAACTGCGCTGATTCATAAAGGAATTCCCTGACATGAATAAACGGGTTGCCATTCCCGTCATATTTTCGGTATACGGGGAGCTCAGACTGGGGAGGAAAGCGGATGTCCCTGAAGTTGGGAACGGGGATATCAGTGAGAGATTATGGGCTGACCCTCTTATGGAGGAGATCGATTTGCTACTGCATGGCAGCCCACTTTTCAAGAATCTCCCACTCCCAGGGTGGAGGAGATGGAGCGGGAGGAGCAGAAGGAGAAACCTTGAGGAAAACATGGTCCCCAATTTGGAACTCCAGGTCTCTTCTTCTATTGTCAGCATATGACTTCTGCCTGGACTGAGCTATCTTGAGTCTATCCCTGATGAGTTGGACCTTCTCATTTGTATCTCTGACCATATCTGACCTAGTATTTGTCTTTCACCAACTTCATCCCAACATATTGGGGATCGACAACTCCTGCCATAAAGTGCTTCGAATGGAGCCATCTGTATACTGGCTTGGTAGCTGTTGTTGTAGGCAAACTCGGCCAGAGGCAAGTGGTCATGCCAGCTTCCACCGAAGTCAATGACACATGCTCTTAACATATCCTCAACAATTTGATTTGTCCTCTCGATCTGACCATCTGTCTGGGGATGGAAAGTAGTGCTGAAATTGAGTTTCGTCCCCAAAGAGTGTTGTAGACCCTTCTAGAAATGAGAGGTGAAACGCGGGTCTCGGTCAGACACGATCGACACAGGTACACCATGCAATCTCACAATCTCCTTGATATATAATGTGGCTAGGACATCAACCGACCAACGATTATTACCCAGGTACCATCATTTCCGCCTTTAGACTTAGGCAAGCCCATGATGAAATTCACACTGATGTCTTCTCATTTTCACTTGGGAATGTCAAGTGGATGTCATTTCCCGGTGGGTTTTTGGTCTTCCACCTTTACTTATTGGCACGTGAGACAACAAGATATGAAGTCCGCTACCTCCCTCTTCATGTTAGGCCACCAAAACGTCCTTTTCAAGTCCTTGTACATCTTGGTCGCTCCCAGGTGAATGGTGTATCTAGAGTGGTGAGCTTCTTCAAAAATCTTCTTCTTTAATTCAGAATAGTCTGGTACACATGTCCTTTCATTAAATAGCAATCTACCATCCACTGTCATCTTGAAGTCGGGTCTTTCGCCTAGGTTATCTTTTATTTCTACAAGTACAAGATCGTCTTCTTGCATCCTCATGATCTTTGAAAGTAAGTCCGGATGTAAACTCATATGTGCCAGAGTAATGCACCTTTCCTCCCTGTTCGTGCTTATATCGAGCTCAGAAAATTTCTCCAATAACATCCATTCCTGAATCATACAATTGGCTAATATCACTCTTGGTTTCCGACTCAGGACATCTGCGACAGAATTACCCTTACTAGGGTGGTATTGTATAGTAAATTCGAAATTGTTGAGGTATTCAAGCCAACGCCTCTATCTCATGTTGAGTTCCTTTTGAGAGAACAAGTATTTGAGGCTTTTGTGATCAGAGTACAGAGTAAATTATTCTCCATAGAGATAGTGTCTCCAAATCTTTAACACAAATACTACCGCAGCTAGCTCTAGGTCATGCACTAGGTAGTTTTCTTCATGTTTCTTCAGTTGCCTAGAAGAGTATACAATGACTCTCCCTTGTTGCATTAAGACACACCCGAGGCCAATATCAAAAGCATCGGTATATACCTCGTACCTTTCTCCTTCCATTGGCAATGATAATATTGGAGCGGTGGTTAAGAGATCTTTCAAGGCTTGGAAACTTCTTTCACATTCTTCATTCCACTCGTAAGGTATCTCCTTGCGAGTCAGCTTCGTGAGAGGAACAATAATCTTTGAGAAGTCCTTGATGAAACGTCAGTAATAACCAGCCAGACGAAGAAAATTTCAAATTTTTGTTACATTTGTTGGTCATTGCATAGTCTAAAGTAGTAAAACGTACCACATGCCAAGTGAACACTCAGCCCGGCAAGCTAGCAACTAAGAACCTCTACGCAACGTCCTCAAACCACGATGAAGAGCCTCCACACCTGAAAATCAGGGGTGAGCCCCCTATCATTGGCTCAGTAGGGATCCCGCGGAACCCCAACTGAGAACAACGGCGGTATGGAAAGCAGTAACTACGAAAGTAGGAAAGTAACTACGGTGGCCGGTAACACCTCGGCTCTACAGTTACTCCTACTGTATCGAAAAAACATGACCTGGTCTCCCGTCGGGGGACAACCAAGTCACACGCCCGACATCCCGATTCCACGATCGGGGGACCACCAGACACAAACCGCCGTCACCACGCTACTAAGAAAACGCAATGGCGCCTTAGTCGTAGGGGCCTATCCTCCCGGAAGGGTCCAAGCCAAAACCACATGGTCTGGAAACACAGTCACGACCTCACTGCCGCGAACGCAACGCCGTCTAGGGAAAGCCCTCGGTGACACTCACCGGAATCCCAGACCTCGACTACGGGAACGCTCCCGAAACTACACATGAAGTCTCATCTTGCAGACGAGGAACAAAAACCCAGGACACGACAACTCACGTCACGTGACGGGAGTACTGCCCACTAGAAGAACAGACTGGATGCATCCACTGACGCCTTATACTGCATCCTCGTGTCTCGCAATGACGCCCCAGGCGGAGACAGAGACACTAAAGAAACCAAGAACCACAAACAAGGACTAGCTGAGGTCGCGCTCGTCAGCACGGGCCCGAAGCCATCAGCCCCGTGTGCACACTCAGACCATACGCCCTAGGCCTGTCCTCTAACTTGCTCTTCCCTCGAAGCCCGGACTCGGCTGCGCGTGGGGGCCCTACGGTAACCAGCCTAAAAATCGTCTCTCTCGGGTAAGCTGCTCCACCACTACCGGGTGGATCAGCACACGCGTGCCGTAAGAAGGCTGCGACTAGTGGGGGCTCATAGACTGTGAACACGAAAAGCCACTCATGTACCCATAGCGAGTAACATGGAGCAACAGGTGGCTCGAGGCCACCGAACTCTGGATAGTCCACTAGGCCTAATAATCACAACGGTCCTTAAGGCGAGACTCGGGGTCAAAACCGTTGCACGCGACAGCACTGAGCCTTCAATCTAGCCTAATCCCTAGGTCTAAAATCATGAAGCGATGACTCACGAGGCAGACCACAACTGCCGAGACCCTTCCTTTACCAAGGGAACACACAAGACCTCCAGCCTCAAGCTGGGGAATTGAACTCTCAGTTCAAGGCCAAAGATATGGCTCGCAGACTCAGAAAACTCATGACATACGGAGAAGGCCCTCCGCACTCACATCGGCTCATGAGGACTCACTCGAGTACCCCATGGAACCCAAAGCACACATAGGGTCACTCGGACCCTCCAAACCCACGAGTACACATCTCGAGGTAACACAGAACTCTCAGAATCACGGAGAATCACCCGGACACCTTGCCCACTCATTCGTGTCTCACACGGATACAATGGGCGAAGGAAACCACGAAACACGATGACCCAGGGTCACCTGGGATGGACGACCATACCCTTGGTCGCCCACAGGGCTGGGCAGCTAGGGCGATGGTCGCCCAGGCCCAAACCACCCAGGAGGGTGGCCAGGGTCCTGGTCGCCCTCCCCATTTATTGTTTCTTATATATATTGAATTTATTTTAATCATTATTATTATCATATTTCTTTTGTTTGCACTTGGGGTGCATGTGGAGGAATGGGCCATCGGGAGGCTGGGAAGAAGTCTGTGCAGGTTTGGATTGAGTCGGTGTAGATGTGGGCAAGGTCGGTGCAAAGTTCAGGCAAGGCCCGTGCAAGGTTTGTGCAGGGTTCGGGCAAGGTCCGTGCAAGACTATGCGTGCAAGAGATAAGGCCCGTACAGATGGGGAGTAAGGCCTGTGCAACTGGGGCCCATAGTATGTGTAGCCGAGGTTCAGGGTCTGTGTAAGGGAGGAGTAAGGTCTGTGCAGCTAGGGGATGGGTCCGTGCAAGGTTCAAGCCAGGTCAGTGCAAATGAAGGTTGGGTTGGTGCAGGCTAGGCTGGGCCAGAAGTGGGTCAGTGCAAGGCTCAGTTCGGGGTTGGTGCAGGGTGAACTGGGGTCGGTGCAAGGCTAAAGGAGGTGTGTCGGGCAAGGCACAGGCAAGCGTGTCGGGCTGGAGGGGTTAGAGGGTGTGCCAGACGGGGCTTGGATGGGTGTACCGGGCAGGGCCCTGCAGGGTGTATGTCGAGGAAAGCCAAGGAAGGTGTACCGGGCAGGGCTATACAGGGTGTGTGCCGGGGAAAGCCAAGGAGAGTGTGTGCCGAGAAAGGCCTGGGCTAGTGTGCCGGGGGAGGCACAGCGAGGGTGTGCCGGGCAAGGCACAGCTAGGGTGTGCCGGGCTGAGGTTGAACCTGAGTGTACCGGGCAAGATCTATGAAGGGTTTTCTCTCTTTTCTTCTCGTTTCTTCTCTTCTCTTCTCTTCCTTAGTTTTGTGCAATGCATGTGAGCCTTCTCCCCCTTTCTTTCAATCTTTTCTCTTTTTTCCTTATTTGCATGACCAATGTTCAAGTTCACGTGATTAATGGCCAGTCCAGTTCCCTTCATGTTGTTCATAGCTCTCTTATCTTGGTTGAAGCGTTTTGTCATTACCTGTTCCATTTGTTTGTTATTTCCTTTTATCTTTTAACATGTTATCATTTCTGGCAAAAAATTCGGTAGCATCTCCCCTTGACCCAGATGGTAAGGGGAGTAAAGTGGAACGCGCCCACAAGGAGTGACAGAACCCGATAATTCGAGGTGTGTGCTAAGGGCAGTAGCACCCTTGATGAAACTTCAGAAAATCCCGAGAAGATCAACGAGTGGGGAACACGGCTAAGATTGGTTGGGAGTGCGCCGGGTAAGAAGGGGTGGCAGGTGTGCCGGATAAGAAGGCTCAAGGAGTGTGCCGGGCTAGAAGGCGCACCGGACAGGGATTAGCCCAAGGGAATGGTGGTAACAGAAGAGATGGATCAAAGGCATTGGGTTGGCCAGTCCAAGGGAAAAAACATCAACAGGAGGGAGAGGGGATTCCAAGAGCATTGAGGGAAAGGCCTTGGGCTCAAGCATTCAAAGAGAGGGTAGGGCAGCTCCCTTTAGGCAAATGAATAGGTTTGAAGGTCAAGAACCCCACGAAGAAGTCACGACAGGGGAGGACCCTACACAGGGATCCTCTGGCAGCAGGCCACTCTGAGTGGCATCACACCCAGGTATTGCCCATTGAGTTGGACAGGCCAGCGCCATGAAGGAGACCATCAAGAGGAACAAAACCATCGGGAAAGGGGAAGAAACAAACAACCAGGCCCAATCTCCCCCGATCGAGTACCATTCTACGTAAAATTATAGGGAAAACGTAGAGGATGAAGTGGCGATCCATCTCCCTACCTCCACCGATGAAACCGAGCGTCGAGGTGACTAAATCACATCGAAAATCACCACACGAACCAAACTGTCATCTTTGAATCCACCATTCGGGATCGCACCCAAACTGCACCATTTCTCGCTCCATCACGCGTCTCAGTAACCTCCCGAAGTCGCTACCTCACCCGCAGTCACGTCCACAACAGGACTGTAACGCACCAGCAAAGGGGCATTACCTGCTCTAACGCACCAGAGTAGGGGCGCCAGGGTAAACAGACCAAAAATCTAATACATACCATGTAATGCACTAGAACAGGCGTGCCACATTAGCATAACGCACCAGGACAGGGGCGTTACGGCCAACGGACCAAAACTCAATGAAGGGCATGTAACAGACCTCCATAAGTGCATTACGCAAGCTTAACGCGCCACAATAGGGGCATTAAAGCCAACAGACCCAAAACACTAACACGGATAAGAAGCATATAACGGACCAGGCTGAGTCCGCTACAGCCACATGGCGCATGGGGGTAGATGCGTTACACCACCTGCCATAGCCAAACAAACGCCAGTCAAACACAACGTAACGGGCCCACACAGGTGTGTTACCTATCCATAACACACAGGGAGAGATCTGTTACAACAAACCGACTGACACGGTCTTCGAGGCAACATGGTCATCGAGGGGTCTGACAACAGTAGTAGGCCTCGAAAACCACTCGAGCATAACGCGCCTAGACAGGGGCGTTATACTCCTGTAACGGGCTAGGTCTGGTCCGTCACACTCCATGACCTCGAAAGGTGGAAAAATGACGAACGAGATATAATGGTCTATCGAGGGACCGTTATGCTTGTGACGGTCTCTGGAAGGACCGTTACACAAATCTGGCGACTAAAACTGTGGAATGGCTGAATCGGCCTATTCCACGCCCCATTCACGCTGAAGCGCAGGGGAAACAACGCCAAACGATCATACAACATATCTGGAGTCGAAAAATGGCACATGCAGGCATTAAAATGCGAGATCGGGGCGATTTCGACGAATTGACCCTAAACGAGTCATCGGTGTTCCCGGACTCCTACCGGCCCCAAATGACAACGAATCGACCCGAAACTGGTGGGGTTGGGATCCTGACATCCCAGCGGTCAATTTGACACTAATTTTACTGCGAATGGTTGCCATTTTTCGGTGAACCCTACAAACTCTAAAAATTACGACTTTTACTAAACTGGCCCGATCTCCCCCGATCGAGCACCAATTTATGCAAAATTACAGGAAAAATGTAGAGGACGAAGTGGCGGTCCATCTCCCTACCTCCACCGATAAAATCGAGCGCTGAGGTGACTAAACCGCGCTGAAAACCACCACACGAATCGAACCGTCAGCTTTGAATCCACCGTTCGGGATCGCCCCAAAATTGCACCGATTCTCACTCCACCACGCGTCTTAGCAGCCTCCTGGCATCACTACCTCACCCACGGTCACCTCCGTCTATAGCTGGAGCTGATGGATCAAGAGAACGAGAGAGAACGGGAGAGAGAGAGTGAGATGGCGTGAGAGAAGAGAGAGAGGGTGAGGGGGTTTATATAAAACGAAATTAGAAATTTTTCTAATTTCTAAAAATCTATTGTCGTGTAAAGCATGGGTATGCCCCGAAGCATGTGTAACCTCCTTTTTTTTAAAAATGGAAAATCATTCGTGCACATGTTTTGCATGTTGGCCCACGACTCCCTTCCCTCCTTTTCCTTTTCTTTCCCTCTTTTTTTTTGACGGGATGCGAGTTTGCACCGGTGGCTTGGTCTAAGAATGCTTCGGTTAGGTTCGTAAAGGCGCATAGGAGAGTGCTCGCCTCCCCAGGGGAGAGACAAGAGGACCACTCCACCACGCGAGCCTCGCGGCCCCATCGAGTGGTTCTGTGAGAAAGATGGACCTGGACGAAAGGTACTTGCCACCCAAAGGGACGGAGAGAAGGGTTTATTGGTTCAAATGACCTGGACGGAGGGTCCATGTCAAAGGGGTATTCGTCACCCAAGGGGGACGGGGAGAAGAGTTTATTGGTTCAAATGACCTGGCCGGGGGGTCCAAGTCAAAGGGGTATTCGTCGTTTGTCAGCATCGCCGGGGTGGCGGAACCGACATGGCTCGTTTGGCTCTTGAAGTATTCGTCGGCACTGGGGCAGTGCTCACACAAGCAAGGGTTTATTCCCTTATCCCAGGCGTAAGGTCCGGGTAAGATGTTTGTTCGTCAGTGTCGTCGGGGTAACGAAGTCGACGTGGCTCGTTTGTCTCTTGAAGTATTCGTCGGCACTGGATCGGTGCTGACGCAAAGAAGGGTTTATTCCCCTATCCCAGGCGTAAGGTCCGGATAAAGTGTTTGTTCATCGGTGTCACCGAGGTGGCGAAACCGACATGGTTTGTTTGTCTCTTGGGATATTCATCGGCACCGGGTCAGTGCTTACGCAAAGAAGGGTTTATTTCTCTACTCTAGACGTAAGGTCCGGGTAAGGTGTTTGTTCGTCGGAGTCACCGAGGTGACGGAACCGACAAGATTTGTTTGTCTCTTGGGATATTCGTTGGCACCGGATCAGTGCTAACGCAAAGAGGGGTTTATCTCCTTATCCCAGACGTAAGGCCCGGGTAAGGTGTTTCTTCGTCGGTGGCACCGAGGTGGCAAAATCGACATGGTTTGTTCGTCTCTTGGGATATTCGTTGGCAATGGACTAGCGTCAACGCAAAGAGGGGTTTATTTCCTTATCCCGGACGTAAGGTCCGTGTAAGATGTTTATTCGTCAGTGTCACTGAGGTGGCGGAACCGACATGGTTTATTCGTCTCTTGGGATATTCGTTGGCACTGGGCTAGCGTCAATGCAAAGAGGGGTTTATTTTCTTATCTCGGACGTAAGGTCCGGGTATGATGTTAATTTGTCGGTGTCACCGGGGTGGCGAAACTGACATGATTTGTTCATCTCTTGGGATATTCGTTGGCACTGGGCTAGTGTCAATGCAAAGAGGGATTTATTTCCTTACCCTAGACGTAAGGTCTGGGTAAGGTGTTTGTTCGTCGGAGTCGTCGAGGTGACGAAACCGACAAGATTTGTTTGTCTCTTGAGGTATCTTCGTTGGCACTGGACTAGTGTCAACGCAAAGGGGGGTTTATTTCCTTATCCCGGACGTAAGGTCCGGGTAAGATGTTTATTCGTCGGTGTCACCGAGGTGGCGGAACTGACATGATTTGTTTGTCTATTGGGATATTCGCCAACGCATGGCAATGACTCAGCATCGGGTGGTGCTTCCCCCTAGTTCCTCTTTCTTCTTCTTATCTTAAATCGTCTGATAAACCTAATTCATGAAATTAAAAATGTGCAAACTATTTAAATAGCATTCAACAAATGAATACTTCTATTTTTTTTCCGTGTTAAACACCACTATATCAAATTCACCATACAGTTTGTTCAAGGAGACATCTGTATCTTCTAATCTAGATGGGCCGGGCCTTCACCCACTTATTCTGCCATGTATCCTTTTCCTACTTCTTTTTCTTTTCCTAGCTTTTCCTTGAATTTCTTCCTCTGCAAGATGAAAACAAAGTGCTTCATATTTACTCAACTACATGACAGCTATTCCAGATCATAGTTGCTCCTGATAATGAAGTCATATCATACTTTGCAAAGAGTTGCTTTGCACATCATACTCCAGTAATTCCATATGGTGTACATTCATGATAAGCCCTCTTAGTGGCTGCTGCAAGTATATTTGTCCATTAGAGAATCCAGATTTTTTTCCCTCCACTCATCACAGTTTGTTTTTACAATGACGTGATACTTATTTGGTGGGACACACAGAGACTTTCCTTCCCCCCACGCCTCTAAAATACATCCGCAGCTTTTCATACCCGAGGAGAGCTTGGCAGTTTCTTCAAATATTAAGCAGACAAAATCAAGTGGAGGATGGCAGAGGATTCAGGGAAGCCCTAAAATAAGATGGTTTTGACACAGTAAGAAAGGGCATGACCGTCTTAAGATTAACTACAAAAGTGGTGGGACGGAATTGCTGACCAGAAATAAATAGGATAAGACTCTGATGGTGATGATGACGATAATCTCATAAATGACACATCTCATCTTCCTGTGCAAGCATCTGAAAATTAGGACACGGCAAACAATTGCATAAATGTCCCACCAGGCAGAAACCAAATCCAAATGACAACAAACAAAGAGGCCATGAGAACCATCAAAAAACCAAATTTCTTATCGATTTGTCGGCAACATGTTCAAAAAATGAACCCATTGAAAGGGGAGAATGAAAATCTCTAGGGATGTAACTCAGGATCCCGTCGAATGCTGCCCGAATTCTGCAACAAAGAGGCACAGACCTGCGCATCGAGAAACGTACATGCCGCTTCCAGCGCGACCTCGAGCGCGCGGAACTCGAAAGGCAAGTAGTCCGGCGAAGTCGCCCCGCCGAACGCGTCCCCGGGCGGCACCGCGAGCCTCCGCTGCAGCTCCACCACGTACTGGAGCACGTAGCTGTCCAACGAGTTCAGCAGCAGCACCTCGTCCGCGGTGATGATGCACCTGATCTGCTCCAGGTTGACGACGATGGCCTTCTCCCGCCCGAGGATGGTGGACGGATAAACGAAGAGGGGGTCCAGCAGCCGGAGGTCGCGCGCGGGGAGGTCGCAGCGCCGCATCATTGTGAACTTGTCGACCTCGATGATCTGGGAGCTGCCGGTGGCAGCGTCCACCCGGATCCAGGAGCGGAGGCCCTGCCCCCGCTTCTTCAGGCCGAGGAAGTCCATGCCCTGGAAGAGGGGCCGCCGCACTGCCGCCGCCGCCGCCGCCGCGGCGCCTGCAGACTCCCGGGACTTGGCGGCGTCCGAGGAGGAGGTGGAGGGCTTCGGGGGGAGGAGCCGCTCCTTCTCATCCGCCATGGGAGGGGGAGGGGCCTCCTGGGAGAAGAATAGACAGACAGAGGAGGAAAAGAGAGGCCGTGGAGAAGAGACAGAAGCATTATGACTCTACATGACTTGCTGTACTTGCGTGCTTGTTCGGCCAATTCATGGAATATTATTAGACACTGTACTATTCTATCCTTTGTTATTCTCTGTAATCCATATCCTTTCATTTTTGGTTATAGTTGACTGTTATCAGCTTTATATATTTATCTGTTGTTTCTCAGCATGACATTATTAAAATTGGCTAATCACTTATACATTGCCTGTTATAGAACCTACTGAGTGTTCGCTCACCCAGTTTTCCCCCCTTCCAGGTAGCTCTAACGAGGATACGCAAACTGATGGGGATGGGCAGGAGTGAAGATCTTAGAGCGAGCCAGTTAGAAGTCTTGCCTTATGGCTGTCTTAGTATAGGATGTGTCAAGTTGTGTAATTATGTCCAGTTAAATGAAGAGTTGTAATTTTGTTTAGTCCATTTCACTTGGGTCATTATGTAAGATGTTGGTTTAAACTTGGAGGAAGTTGCACTTTTGTTGATTATTAAAGTTGTCAATTTAATTGAGTAATTTATTTCCTTACATTTCATGTTTATTTAATTAGTTATTGCTCTGATTGTCATGAATGATTATAACTGTTGCATTTTGATTTTTCGCATCGGGACGTGATAGGGGCGTGCACTTTAGTCTGGATGGCGCACGAACTCATGCTCTGGAGTGTGGTACATGTTCATGTGTTTACCATTGAGAGGCGGGAACGACTTATTACCCATATAGTCAATGATCATGTAGGCCCCACCCTCGTAAACATTATGAACAATGTATGGACCCTGCCAGTTTGGCTGTAATTTTCCACTGGAGTGCCCCGCCATGACTTCCTTCTCCTTGATCATGACAAGATCACCTTACTTGAATGCTCGCTGTTTGATGAGCTTATCATAGGCCCGAGTCATGCGGGCTTGATATACTTGTAGGTGTCGGTAGGCCTCGAGCCACTTGCCTTCTAGATTGGCGAGCTCTTCTAGCCTTCCATGGTATTCATCTTCATCTGGGCCGGCTAGGTCAATGTGGACCGCTACATGGTAAGAGGCTAACTGGATCTCGATTGGGATGACGGCTTCTGCCCCGTAAATGAGGGAGAAGGGTGGACACGTAGGGGTCTTGTAAATTGTCCGGTAGGTCCATAATGCCTCGAACACCTTTTCACCCCAGTCGTGCTTCCAGTGGCTGACAATCTTAGCCAGAAGCTTACAGAGGGTTTTGTTGAAGGCTTCAACCAAGTCATTGGCCTAAGGATTGTAGACTGAAGAAGTTCTCCAGTCGATGTGGAACTTAGCTGCTAGTTGATATACAACTCTATTCTTGAATGGCGTTCCGTTGTCTGACACTATGTGATTGGGAGTACCAAATCGGTAGATGATGTTGTGCCAGACAAATACGGTCACCACTTCGCCGATGACCTCTCGTAGGGGAATGGCCTCAGCCCAGCGAGAGAAGTAGTCAGTGGTGGCCAGAATGTACTTATGGCCCTTAGAAGATGGTGAGAAGGGCCCTGCGATGTCCATGCCCCACTCGGCGAATGGCTAGGTGGGGGTTGTTGGACCCATTAGATTAGGAGGTCTTCTGGGTACCAGGCTAAAGGCTTGGCATTGATGACATGTACGGGCATAGTGGGTGCAGTCCGCATACATGGTCGGCCAATAGAAGCCTTTGAGCTTGATTTTGTGCTTCATTCTGTCTCCGGATTGGTGAACGCTACACAATCCTGAATGGATTTCCCTCATGATGGTTCAACCTTTAGCTGGGGAGAGACATCGCAAAAGAATCGACTTGTCCTTCTCATGGACAATTCTATATAGGGAGTCGCCGATCAACTCATATGACATTGTTCGGTAGAGTAGCTGGACCCTCTCAGCTCAGTCAGGAGGGAGCCACCCTTTCTTGAATTTGATGATGGGCTCATGTCAATCTTCTTCTTCTGGAGGAGTGTTCTAGTTGAGGTCATGGACCTTATAGATGGTGAGACTAGAGTCGCCTTCAAGTGAATTCGACATCTCTTTTGTACTTGACAGTGATGTCGACCTCGCCCTCAGGCCGGAGCTTAATGGCCGTAGCCAATTTTTCTAGGGCATCTGCCTGGGTGTTGCTGCTCTTGGGAATATGATCTATTTCAAAGAGATAGAACTTCTGGATTAGTCTGGTGATGGCGGCATGGTATGGAACTAACTCCTACTTTCGCACGTCGTAGATGCCGAGGACTTGCCGAACTATCAACTGGGAGTCCCCGTAAGCTTTAAGGGACTTGATACCCATGTCGAGAGCCATCTGAAGCCTGATGATTAGAGCTTCATATTCAGCTTCATTATTGGTCAGGGATTTCATGAGGGCACAAGAGTTATACCAAACTCCACCCCTAGGAGTTAGGAAAATAATGTCGGCACCCACTGTGGCGGATGAATCTTGATTATTTCAGGTAATCCCTCGGGAAGCGCCATGGAAGTAGAGCTCCTAACAGGGTACATTGGCTGTATGGGCATCTTGTTGTTGGTAATGCATGACATCTCCAGTCTGTTTAACTAGTACTGGTGACTAGGAGGCAAGGGGCTCCTCATTAGGGAGCTCCGTGTTGAGAGGTGAATCATCCGGCACTGGATGGGCTGCAAAAAATTCAGCCATGCCCTATCCCTTGATCACTTTCGTAGGGACGTAGGTAATATCATACTCCATCAGGAGGAGAGCCCGTTTTCCCAATCGACCTGAGGGGGTGGGCTGCTTTAGGAGATACTTGAGTGGGTCGTGCTTGGATATGAGCTCAACCCGATGGGATAGGAGGTAATGCTGTAGCTTCTTGACAGTGAATACCAATGCCAAGCAGACTTTCTCCATGGGGGAGTAGCGATACTCAACATCGATCAGTTTTCGGCTAAGGTAGTAGAGCAGCTGCTCTTTGCCCTCCTCATTCAATTACGCTAATAGGGCTCCTAACGAATCATCCATGGTGACGATGTAGACTATAAGGGGTTTGCCCTTGACTGGTGTCCCCAGAACTAGGGGAGTGAGGAGATACTCCTTGATTTGCTCAAAAGTAGCCTGGCATTTTGGGTCCCATATAAAAAGGGCATCTTTCTTCATAAGCTTGCTGAAAGATGCGCATCGATCGGAAAGGTTGGAGAGGAACCTCTGAATGTAGGCCAATCTTCCCTAGAAGGACCTGAGCTCGGTGAGATTTTTGGGTGGTGGAAGTTCCCGGATCGCTGTGATCTTGCTGGGGTCCACCTCGATTCCTCGGTATCTGACAATGAAACTGAGAAACTTGTCGCTGGATATGCCGAAGGCGTATTTCATAGGGTTCATCTTGAGCCCATATTGTTGAAGTCGATTGAAGACCTAGCGTAAATCATGCATGTGGTCTTCGCACCTTTTAGTCTTGACGACGAGGTTGTCGACATAGCATTCGACGATGTTATGTAGCATGTCGTCGAATATTTTGGTAATAGCCCTTTGATAAGTAGTGTTGACATTCTTCAAACCAAAGGGCATGCGTTTATAGTTGAAGATCCCTTTTGGGGACCGAAAAGCTATGTGATTCTTGTCTTTGAGAGACATCCAGATCTGGTTATAACCAAATGACCCGTCCATAAAAGACAAGGCTTCATGTTTGGTGGTCATATCGACCATTGTTTCTGTAATTGGGACTAGAAAGTCATCCTTCGGACATGCTTTGTTGAGGTCCCGGAAGTCGACACAAATGCGGACTTGACCATGTTTCTTCTTTTCTGGAGCGATGTTAGCGAGCCAGATCGGATAGATACATGACTCGATGAAGTCAACCTCCACCATTTTGTTGACTTCAACCAAGACTTAAAGTTCTAGCTCATGGCACATGCGTCGCTGTGGCTGTTTGACTGGGGTCACTGATGGAGAAATGGCTAGCTCATGCTCTACTATGGAGGGGTCTAGCTGATAAGTGTCCATTTTCTATGAATAATTCATCGCATGTATAACATTTTATGTGCATATAATTTCGTAATTATGCATGTTCTATAGATAACCTCAACTTAGCATTTAAATTGGAGCTTTCACGTAAATTGATTAATTTGGTGATATTATTTAATAAATTGAAGTTGAGGGCTATGAACATTAATTCTCCATCGCATAATTATGAGCAATTGAAATTCATGTGCACACTATGGTAATTTTTATGGACTAAATCTTGAATAATATCTGGACCCAATAATCCTTTCTCTCCAACCTCACTATAACATAGAGGTGATCTACAACTCCTGCCATACAGTGCTTCGAAAGGTGTCATTAAAATACTTGACTGATAGCTATTGTTATATGTAAATTCCATCAAAGGTAGGAGCTCATGCCAACTTCCCCCAAAATATATCATACAAGCTCTTAACTTATCTTCGATAATCTGATTTGTCCTTTCAGTTTTCCATCTGTTTGAGGGTGAAAAGTCGTGCTAAAATTCAGCCAAGTACCTAAAGATGATTGCAAACCTTTCCATAAATGAGAGGTGAATCTCGGATCTCTATCTGAGATAATAGAAATTAGAATATCGTGCAGCCTTACAACCTCCTTAATATATAGGGTAGCTAGAACATCTAAGGTCCATTTGCTCTTGATGGGCAAGAAGTGAGCGAACTTAGTTAGTCGGTCCACAATCACCCATATAGCATCAAATCCACTTTGGGTCCTTGGCAATCTAATAACAAAATCGATGCCAATACTATCCCATTTCTATTTCGGTATTTCGAGAGGTTTCAACTTACTAGCCGGTTTGAGATGTTCGGTTGTAACTCGTTGGCAAACCAAACATCGACTCACGAATTCGGCTACCTCTCTCTTCATGTTAGGCCACCAAATGATTCTTTTAAGTTCTTGGTACACTTTTGTAGCACTAGGATGAATAGTATACCTCGATCGATGTGTCCCCTTCATGATTTTGTTCTTGATGGTAAGACAATCAAGTACACAAGTCCTTCTTTGGAATAGCAGTCTTCCATCCTCTGCCAAAAGAAAATCTAATCGTTGATCTAATTTTTCTTTAATTTCAACAACTAGTGGATCATCACCTTGTAGCTCTTTAATTTCTAGGAGAAACTTGGATTGGAGACTAATATTTACAATTAAGACTTTTCTCCTCCACATTGAGGTCTAAGCTTGTCATTTGCTCCAGCAAGTGCCATTCTTTAATCATCAGGCTTGATAATAATGTCATGAACCTATAATTTTGTGCCCTGTGCGTAGACTTTGGGTTTTGTAGGACTGCATTTAATATTTGTACTGTTGCCCTGAGATATCTTGGTCTGACGCTCCTCTCTTGTTTGTTTCCTCTGTGCTTTCAGACATGGCTAGCAGCAGCAGCAGAGATGGGAGTCGGCCGAGGAGGTCAAGGGTCAGGGGTGCAGACAAGTGCCGGGTTGAGCGCACTGATCGGCGCATGCCACCTTTCCCATCTCGCATCATCGAAGATGGTGATTTCAGCCAGCTGGACTTCGGCTATTCATAGGTCGCTGAGGGCCCGACTGAGAGTGCTGGGAAAATAAAGGGCCTTGTCGATGTGTCTCGGATCACGAGACAGGACGGCCTTTACACATATGACCGCACAGGGGGCTATCCACGCCACTACCCCTTGGACCGTCACCTCTACCGTTTCCTCCAAAGTTTTGCACCGATCGGCATGGAGGCCGATGATCCCTTACTTCCCGAGGAGAGGCATCGCTTTGAGAGGGCGATATTACCAGGGAGAGAAAGCATGCAGGGGCTGTGCTCTTTGACTTATCCGAGTTACCCGGTGGGTTTTACCCGGCAGAGACAGTACCCAGATCAGCGGAGTCTGGACTCTTTCCGACGGCACAAGCAAGGATGTCAGTATCGGCCGAAACCGATCTGACTACCTCTTTGATATACAAGGCTACTACTACATCCACTGACCATCGACTCTTGATAGGTAGAAAATGTGCAGACTTAGTCAACCGATCAATAATCACCCAAATTCTGTCATGTCCGCCCTTTATTTTTGGCAAACCCATGACGAAGTCCATCCCTATATCCTCCCACTTCCACTTAGGGATCTCCAAGGAATGTAATTTACCGGCAGGCATTTGATGTTTCGCCTTAACTTTTTGGCAAGTAAGACAGTGGGAAATGAAATATGCCACTTCTCTTTTCATGTTGGGCCACCAAAAATACCTTTTTAAAGTCTTGATACATCTTGGTAGCACCAGGGTGAATAGTGTACCTTGATCGATGAGCTTCTTCTTGTTGGGCATGTGTGTAACATGCTTGATTCTATTGTTTTGATGATGTCTACCTGTGAGTCATTAATAAGTCTGATTTGTATTTAATGATGTCAAAGTTATGCATTTCAGGTCTGCACAAGCTATGAGAAGGGCCACGTGAAAAGGAACAAGCCAAGCAAGGTTGAATTCAAGATGAATATCTCAAGGAGCAAGCCAACTAAGGTTGATAGTCACTCAAGGGGTCAGTGCATAGAAAATGAGATAATTGGTTGCACAGAAATCAAGGTAATTGGTTGCATAGAAATCAAGGCAATTGACTACACAGAAATCAAGACAATTGGTTGCACAAAAATTGAGGTAATTGGCAGTACAGAAAATGAGGCAACTGGCTGCACAGAAAATAAGGTAACTAGATGCACAAAAATCAAGGCAAGTGATAATACTGATAGGTGCACAGAAATCAAGGCAATAGGTTGCACAGAAGTTCAGAAGTAAGGTCTATGCAGTGGTCACTGTTCATACAGTCAGGTCGGTGCACACGCTCATTTCAAGAACTGAAGGTCGATGCACATCACTGTTTCAAGAATGAAGGTCGATGCACCTCAAGTCCTCTAAAGAAGCAAGGTCGATGCACATCGCTATTCCAAGAAGCAAGGTCGATGCACATCACTACTTCAAGAACAAAGGTCGATGCACATATGCATTTTGGACTGACAGGTCGATGCACATTACTGTTCATGAAGAAGTAAGGTCGATGCACCTTCTGCTAAGCACAAAGCAAGGTCTGTGCACATTTGCATTATAGCATAGACTAAGGTCGATGCACATGTTGAAGACTGAAGAATAAGGTCGGTGCACATCTTTCTTGTTCATTTAGAAGGTCGGTGCACATCTTGCACTGTGCATACTAAAGTCGACGCACATCTTGCATCTCGCATTATAAGGTCTATGCACATTTACACGATAGCATGTAAAGGTCGATGCACATTCATCATTCTGCATCAGAAGGTCTGTGCACATTTTCCTTCATCATATAAAGGTCTGTGCATGCTTTGCCATCACTGTCACAAGGTCGATGCATGCTTTGCTATCACTGCAATAAGGTCGATGCATGTTTTGCCTTCAACACTACAAGGTCTATGCACATGTGAAAGGTCGATGCATCTTTTGGTTTCAAAGTTACAAGGTCAGTGCATCAACAGGCCCAATGCATAGAAGCCAACTAACAAGGTCTGAGCATATTCTGAAGACAGGTCGGTGCACTGCAGAGGTCCTGCACTGTCAAGGTCGGTGCACATGCCAGACTAAGGTCGGTGCACATGATGAAGACTCACCTTACACCGCGTCACAAGTGTCTAGCTACAATGTCCCGGGCGCGAGACTCAGACACGCACAGTAACCAAAGTACCACGAACAAGGACTAGCTGAGGTCGCGCTCGTTAGCGCGGGTCCGAACCCTCAGTCTCGTGTGCACACTCAGACCATACGCCCTAGGTCTGTCCTCTAGCGGGTAATTCCCCCACCAGCCCGGACTCGGCGGTACGCGGGGACCCTATGGTAACCAGCTTACTCATCGTCTCTCTTGGGTGCGCCACACCAATGCTCCTAGTGGGCCGACACACGCGTGCCGTGGAAGCTACGACTAGTGGATGGGTCACTAGAAGTACAGACCCTCAAGTCACGGAAACCGACTCCGAAAGTAAACGAGTATAAGGATCGCTCCTCGTACAACACCGACTCATAGTAACGTAAGCCAAAGACATCACATCCCGGTACCCCTCACGGCGCCCTAAACTTGGTCCCCACATGATGCCCAGCATTAGTCAGACCACATGTCAGCACGTGGATCGAGGTCCATTCATCGAGGACTCGAATCGGCACAAAAACCCACCGGCTAGGTCTCAGACGACGAACGGTCTATCATTGGCCACTCACGAGTGCACGGCTAACTCACAGTCATACAGGGAAGAATGGACGGTCCCACTCAGCCGCCCGCTACTCCCAACAAAAAACAGACTATAATGTGCCTGTCCAGGTGCGTTATAGTGCTTAACGGACCAACAGAGGTGCGTCAAGCCCCAAGTAGCGAAAGCGGACATAACGCACTCCTCTAGGGGCATTATGTACACAACAGACCAGACATGGTGTGTTATGTCACGGAGCAAAGCAAATCATAACGCACTCCTCAAGGGGCGTTATGGGACTTAACGAACCAGCTCTGGCGCATTAAGTGGAAGGCAAGGGCGTTAAGCATAACACACCTCCCCTGGGGCGCTATGGTACATAACAGGCCTCCCCAGGCGCGTTATATGACCAGGACCCAAACGGTCACAACCAACGGTCAAAAATCAACGGTCGAAAATCATGACGCACTGGTACTGGGACGTCATGCCGGACATGGCGGTCAGTCGAGGGGCCATTAAACCCTCAGCGACCAGACTCAAAACACACGAAGCATAACGCACCTGAATGGGCACGTTATGCTCATGACGGTCTCTGGAATGACCGCTATGTCGTCCTGACAGTAAAACGGTGAATACGACCCAAAAACATCAACCACGCCCCCGTACCTCCACAAGAGAGGGGGAAATCAAGGGGGAAGCTTCCCAATAGCCCTAGGCATGATTCTACGGCCTCGGATCGGCCAAAAACGCGTTGAATCGCTAGATCGGGCGATCACTCCCCAAAGCATGATTTTGCCCTGACCCGCTAAAAAATACCCCTCTCGACCTCACGACGGGCTACAAACCACGGAAATGAAACGTGGGGAGCTAGGGAACATCACCCTACCTCAATGGAGTGAATGCTCCGTCGAATCGACGCCGAAATCGCGAAGAATGTCTTTAGAAGCCCTCGCTCCTTCACGAAATCCCACGATCTTCACGCCGTCACGACCGCCTCGCCGTCGCCATCGTCGCCACGCCGTCGCCCCACGCCGTCTGCAGTCGGAGGGAGCTCACCGTGCGACCGAACGAGAGAGAGGGGGAGAGGGCGCGGTCACGGTGGGGAGAGGAAGAGGAAGACCGGTAAACACTCGGCACTACAACTACTCCTACCGGCAATATAAAACACGACTCGGTCTCCCATCGGGGGACAACCAAGTCACGCACCCGACACACGACCGAGTCTCCCGTCGGGGGACAACAAAGCCATGCACTCGACATCTCGATTCCACGATCGAGAGACTACCAAATGCGAACCGTCCTAGCCACGCTACCAGAAAAATGACACAACGCCTCTGTCGCGGAAACCTGTCCTCACAGTAGGGCCTGAGCCAAAACCACACGATCCAGAAACACGGTCACGACCTAGCTATCGTGAACTCTACGCCATCTAGGGAAAGCCCTCGGTGACGCTCACTGGAAACCCCAGACCTCGACTTCAGGAACACTCCCAAAACAACACGCGAAACCCCGTCTCGCAGACGAGAAATGAAAACCCGGGACACGACAACTCACGTCACGTGACGGGAACACCGACCACTAGAAGAACGACCGGATACATCCCCTGATGTCTTACACCGCACCACAAGCGTCTAGCTACAACGCCTCAGGCACGAGACTCAGACACACCAAGTAGAAGTACCACAAAATAAGGACTAGCTGAGCTCGCGCTCGTTAGCGCGGGTCTGAACCCTTAGCCTCATGTGCACACTCAGACCATACGCTCTAGGTCTTTCCTCTAGCTGGTAATTCCCCCACCAGCCCAGACTCGGCGGTACGTGGGGGCCCTACGGTAACCAACCTACTCACCATCTAAGTCGGGTACGCCACACCAGTGCTCTCGGTAGGCTGACACATGCGTACCGTGGAAGCTACGACTAGTGGATGGGTCACAGAACGTGGACTCAGAAAATCACACATGCACCCATCGCGAGTAACACGAAGTAACACGTGACTCGAGGCCACTTGACTCGGGACAGCCAACTAGACCTACTAAACTCAATGGTCCTTGAGTCACGAGACTCGGGGTCAAGACTGTTGCACGTGACAGCACTGAGCCGTCAATCTGGCCCAATTCCTAGGTCCAAAACTATGGTGACACGTGAAAAATCCCCAGCCCTAGGCTGGTCAACTGGGCTTACAGTCCGAGGCCATACACACGACCCCTCCCTCGGAACTCGGAATACGCACAGGGTCACTCAGACCCTAGGCTCACGAGCACACTAACTGAGGTAGCACGGTCCTCCCGACACCCTCAAAACATGGACACGGAACCCTCATGGTGTCTGGGGTATTCACGAGAACGCAAGTCGACCACTGGGTCACGACCGGGTCAACCAGGGATTCATACAACACGAAACGAACGCGGCAAGCATGAAGACCCACTTCGGTGCAAAACAGTGCCTGGCGGTCTATCTTTGGGCCGTCACAGCCTGTAACGGTCCAAAGCTTGGCCGCCACAGCCCCCTAACGGTCCAACTCAGGAGTGTTAGACGAAAAGGGCAACTCTGGCTGTGGCGCACCCACCTTGGGGTATCACAGCCTCTAACGGATCAAGACTTGTGCGTTAGAAGACACGACAAAAGGGAACATAACGCACACCTCTAGGGGCGTTATGTACATAACGGCCAACCATGGTGCGTTATGTCACGGAGTGAAAACAGACTATAACACAGTCCTCTGGGCGCGTTATAGACCTTAACGGACCATCTCTGGTGCGTTAAGTGCAAGGTAAGGGCGTTGAGCATAACGTACCTTCCCTGGGGCGTCCGACACCTGATTTCAATCGGCGGGATAGGGAAAGCGATAGTGGTTGACATTTCGCCGGAGGAGGAGATTAGGGGGGTGGATTTCAATAGGCCCCTCTATCTCCGATACCGGTTATGCTCGTTGGAGATCCTCTGCAGGTTCTATTTCGCAGACTCTTTGTGGCCCGTCGGTTGTCTACGAATGCTGCAGGGCCATCTCCAATGGTGTCGCATGAAGTCGGTGGAGCCCATGTGGTGGGGCAACCGGAGCAGGCTTGTAGGGATGCTCTCGTGGACCCTGCTCACAGGGCGGAGGTGCAATCCATTAAAGACGGGGGGTCCCTTCTGATGAAGAGCCGGCCTTTCCAGGGGGGCCGACAGTCCTGATCAGAGATAGTGGGGAGCAAAAGAGGAGGTACCAAATGATGAGGGAGGAGATGCGAGAGATGATGGCGACTGCTAAAAATTATAGAGGAGTAGGTGAGGGGGATGGCCGATCAAGTTGGCATCTCCTCTGAAGCGGAGGCGGAGAAAGATGTGAGAGCGGCATGTACCAACATTTGTAAAAGGTGGTGTGCGGCTATCATGCAGGAGGAAATGGCTCAGTAGAGAGGGGTGAGAGATGAGGATGGGGAAGGGGTAGAGAGTGAAAACATTGGGTCCCCACGAGGATAGTCTCATGGAATGTGGGAGGATTAGGGGGCGGAGAAGAAGAGTGCAGTCAAGGAGTTGGTAAGGAGATGTAAGATTGATATTCTCTACATTCAAGAAACCAAATGTGAGGGGGAGGGGGAATGACTTTTGAGGGAGTTAGGGGGTTCAAGACTCACTAGAGGTATTGCTTCTGCGGCGGAGGGGAGGTCAGGAGGCATCATGATTCTTTGGAACCCTTTTGTGGTGGAAGAGGTGTTCGGGGATATGCACATTAGCAGGTCGGCTATTTCTCTTCATTTCACTTCAGTAAAGGATGACTTTTTTGGGGACTTCACCAGGGTGTATGGGCCACTGGGGAGAGATGAGAAGCATCTTTTATGGGAAGAGTTGATCAGCCTACACCTTTCTTTGGGTAGGCCGTGGTGTGTCAGAAGGGATTTCAATGCGATGGCAGCCCTATGGGAGAGGACATGAGATAGTGCTCACATTGGAGATATGGATGACTTCTCTGCCTTCATGGAGGAGACGGCTCTGGTGGATATTGGCATGGCATGACTGTTTTACCTAGTCTAACATGAGAACGGATGCTTCTTGCTCGAGACCAGATAGGTTCCCGATTTCTGTGGATTAGAAGGATCAATATCCTCATGTACAGGTTCTTTTTTTCTGTAAACCCAGCCATCTAATGGGACGAAGGGAGAGTGCACCCCCATTCCATAGGAAGGAAATATTCTCACTCCACCTACCAACCACTAGATGCTTATTTTATTGCTTTTCCAAAAGAATACATCTTCACAGGAGACAAGCCTCTGAAATACAATGAAAATAAGAAAGAGAACAATATACACGCCTCATGCAAATATTAGGTATGCCACTAGCATCAGCTATGGCATAACCTTTAGCTAACAGAGGCAGCTCTCTAATGGAAGAAAACTCCAAATTGCGTCCCATGAGAACAACATGATTTGCCAAGGCATCTACAAGTTGATTTGCTTCTCTATATGAATGGACAATGGGGCAGTGAATAGTTGAGAAAAGTTGTTGTAGAGAATTCCACAGCCCGAGAGAGGGAGAAGGAGACTCCTTCGGCTTTTGTTGAAAGAGATCTACCTTCACCGACACCTCACCAAGAACTCGGAGGTAACTTAGAGTTCATCCATAGAATTCCATGGCCCATTATGTCTTTAGTCAGGTCTTGACTGTTCATTATTTTTTGCTTTCAGTTGATGTTCAACCCTAAATGCTTCCTGAAGTTGGAGTTGTCGGGGAAGCAGTTGCGGGTGAATTAGCAGTTTCTGGGGGCGAGCCTCAAGCTACTCAATAGGTTGATGTCCCTGGGATGGAGACTGCTGATGAAGCCCCAACGGAAGGAGTCACCTTTGGCGGCACAGCACCTGCTCAGATGCTGGAGATCCGGGAGCAAGCCGAGGAATCTTCCTCCTTTGAACAAGTTGACTATAGGGGTGGCTCCAGCGATGATGAGCCCCTTTAGGCTGACACGGAGACTGAAGATGTCAGGGCTTCTTCAGCTTATGAGAGTGACCTTCTAACATTCAGCCCTCCGAGGCTATCTATAATTGGGCCAGGGCCATCATACCCTGTGGCAGGAGGAGGACCGGAGCCAGCAGGTGGTCCGCTTGGAGGCTTGAATATAGTGCCAGTCGAGGTGGAAAATATTCCTTAGCCCGTTTGTAGCCTCTCTTGTCATTTCCAATTTAGCTGGCTGACATACATATTTGTGATGCAGGCCGAGGTGGTGCTGCCGACCATAACGATGCACATACCCCTCCCGAACTTAAGCATGAGCTAGCCTATTCTTCTGCCAGTCCTGCGGCCTATTGCTCTACGACTGTCACAGACATATGCAGCGATAGCAGCTTCAGAAGGCGTCGCAGCAATTACAATAGCTGGCGATTTGGCAGAGGTTGGGGTACCTCAGCCCCTGGCTGCCGACCAAGAATCGCCACTAGAGCAGGGTAGCCTCCCGGAGATAGAAGCGGGAGAAATTATTGAAAAGGAGGTCAGCATTTCCTAGACGCTAACTGTTGTCGCGGAATCCACTCCCACGGGAGTTGGCGAAGATGCACGCAGGGAGCCAAGGTCTCCAGCTATTGAGATGGCTGGCTCGACTTCACCCCGGGAGGCAGGTAAAGAGGTCGTCGTAGCGGAGACTTCTTCAGCTATACAAGCTGCTATCGTTAGACCCGGCATTAGCGCCTTGTAAATCATGTCGTCGATGTCCTCCGAGGCAAGTGATGATATCTGGGCGGAGATTGACAGCAGGGTCGATTTTCAGTTCCCTGAGACTTCGCCGCTGGGCTTACAATTTTTGAGCGACATGGTATGGCAGTCTTTAGATAATCTGCAGCGAGCTATGTCTGTTTCTCTCGGCTTAACTTATGCACAGCTGAGGAGCCTAATAGAACATCTCTCGCATTCACTGTTGGCTTTCAGGTGCCCGATGGAGGATTGGGCTCCGCGGGTTACCATGTTATTGAAGCATGCCAATAGGCGAGAGTATCTCAGCCGGGAAGTGTCCAACCAACTGGCAGCTGTGAAGCTAGAGAGAGCTGACTAGCAGGCCACTACTGCTTCGCTGAGGGGGGCTGTGGGCCAACTAAGAGATGCCGCCAGCACTGCTTTCAAGCGCCGGTCCTTCCTCACTTCGCGGATAGAGGAGCTGCAGGCTGAACTTGCCAAGGCCGAGGCTGAATTGCAAGAGACAGAACGCCTGGAAGTTCAGGCTCTCGAGGACGAACCACCACACCTAAAAAGCAGGGGGTGAGCCTCGTCTAACTGGCTCAGTAGGGGTCCCGCGGAACCCCAACCGTAAACAACAACAGTAATAAGCAGCGCTAAAGAAAACGACGACAACAACAGGAACAGCGAACGCGGTGGCCGGTAAAACCTCGCCTCTACAGCTACTGCTACTGGTAACGGAAACACACCCCGATCTCACAGTCGGGAGACCATCGGACTAACGGGAAAACCCCGGCGACGCTGCCAGAAGAAACACCAAGACACTGCTGTCGTGAAGACCTGTACTCGCGGACGAAGGCCCAGCCCAAGACCACGCGGTCTAGGGAACACGGTCGCAACCTCGTCGTCGTGAACCCTATATTGTCCGGGGAAAACTCATGGTAATCTTTACCAGAAATCCTAAACCTCGGTGTCAGAAAGACACTCAGAAACCACCCGAAGAAACTCTAGAGAACTCACCTCGAGTCACGAGAGTCTCGTCACATGACAGGAGTGCCTGCCCACTAAAAGCAAGACCGGATGCGTCCACTGACGACTTAGTCCGAGCCTCAGGTGTCTCCCTCTCGCCCCAGGCGGAAACTGAGACACCACACAAGCAACCACAAAAACAAGGGTCTAGTCGGGGTCGTACTCGTCAGCACTCGTCCGAAGCCCCCAGCCATGTGTGCACACACTGACAGACTATACCACGTCAGGCCCTCTAGCTGATTTTCCTCCCGACCCAGACTCGAGCCGCTATAGGGGAGGCCCTACGGCAAACCAGCCTAAAAATCGTCTCTCTCGGGTGTAGCTCTCCACCTACCCCCAGGTGGGTCGGCACCCGGGTGCCCAGGCAAGCCACTGTAGCTCTCCACCTACACCTAGGTGGGTTGGCACATGCGTGCCCAGGAAGCTACGACTAATGGGGGCCACCACACAAACGACTCTCAATGGAAACCATCGGAACGCGGACAAGCTACACACACAAGCCCTGTCACACATGGCTCGGAACACAAGTGCCACGATGCCACAGGACTCTAGGCAATCCGCTAGACCTATTAAACCCAACGGCTCTTGAGTCATAACACTCGGGTCAAGGCCGTTGCACAGGATAGCTCCATGCCGTCAATCTGACCTATCCCTAAGTCAGAAACCACGATAATATAATTATGAGGCGGCGCACGACTGCCAAGCCTAATCCCTTTCAAAAGGGCAGCTAGGAAAACTCTCCAACCCCAGGCTGGGAAATTGGACTCGCAGTCCACAGGCCATACACATGGCCCACAGGGAAACCACTTTCCGGGAAAGCCAACGATGTGCGGAACCAGCCCTCCGCACTCGAGCCAACCCGTGGCGACTCGATCTAGCGTAACACGAAAGCCCAGAACACGAGGGTCGTCCGGACTCTTAAAACCCATGGGCATGCTAATCGAGAAGAAACGATACCTCTGGACACCTAAAAATACGGTCACGGTCCCCATAGGATGTCCGGGACATCTACTGGGCCAAAGGTCGACCAAAGGGTAACAACCGGGTCGACCAAAGGGTAACAACCGGGTCGACCAGGGGCTGAAACGGGCGAGACTGGTGCAGTTCAGTCGACCAGCCCCATTAGGTCGGTCGACCAATGCACCCTGCGCCGGTCGGTCGACCGGACTAATCTGGCCGATCGATCGGCGCGGCCAGCGGCGTCGACAAAATATAAAAACTACATGCCATGACTCAAAGAAATGTGAAGAACATGATGGTACATGATGACGATCCATCCGAGCTCCGAAAATGTGGAGGGGTAAATGATGCCCCCATCAGGTAGTGACTCCTCGATAATTGAGGAACCCTCTATCATAGCCCTATCCTCTCCAGTAGCTATAGTCAGGACGAAGAGTTCCTCCTGACCACCTACAACGGGAGCCAGCACAAGCTCCTCCTCTGACACAAGTACTATATACAAAATAGAAGTATCAACACCCTACTAGAAAACATAAGTTAGTGCTAAAAGGGGAGAAGAGAGCCCCACACATCTACGGAAGCAACCTTAGTCTCTGTCGCCTCAGCTGATGAAGTCCCAGAAGAGGAGGAACTCAAACTCCCCTCCGTCTCCATAGCGATGCTACCACTACCCGAAGAGCCCTGAGAGGAAGCCCCTGACAAATCCCCAGAGGCGGCGGAACTAGAAGCCCTTGTGGATCAATTAAACAACAAAGTCATCAAAGAATCCGACCCTTACAAAAAGGGTTAGCCGGCCAAAAGTGCTGAACAAAGCGTACCAGTCGAGTCTCCCCTATTGGAGATCCCCTCTATAGCAACAATCTCTTCATCCTCGCTAGCCGAAGCCATAATTATAGGCTCCCCGCCCACAGCTCTAGCCGTGTTAGGAGGAAGATCACCCTCCTCTAAAGGAGATGAGGTACCTTTGACACCTACCAGGGAGATTCCAGTATAAGCAAAATACAAAAAGCCAGCATGTGATCTAAGTTCTCAGTTATGTACCTGAGGGTCCCATGGTGGAGGACCCAACCAGCTCCACAATGCAGGCTAAGACCACAACTAGCAGAGGAGGGAGAGGTAACTCCATTGGTGGTTGTGACAATGGCACAACTGCAACTCCAATAACAAGGGTCGTCAGGCCGCCTACTACCCTCAGCTCTGCCTCGAAGGAAGGAAGCTCCATGGACAGTCTAGTACTGACTAGCTCCTGAACCATCTCCAAGGTAGCTACCCTATCATCAGCTGGCAAATAAAAACAACAAGCTCAGTCAACAACCTCAGTACAACAAATGCAGGGAAAGGAGAAGTCAGCCCTCCCTATGACAACTTTGCACTTACCAGAGCAAAACTAGAGTCCCTAAGGCCCTTGCCCACCTACAGAAGTAGGCACTTCATCTCATGCCCCAGGAGGAATGAGGGCCCCTATCGTCTTTACCATCTCTGCATGTGAACATATAGCAATGTTAATTTGTAGGCAAAGGCATTGCCATGGACAGGACATTACCAGTCTTAAAGATTCTACCAGGTGGAACGACCAGAAGTCTTTCCTAGGTCAAAGTGAGGAGGCACCTCAGTGTCAGGGCCAGTCTCCTCCATCATCTGGAGGACCTCATCCACATCAAGATCACACTCGACCCGTCGTCCAATAGGGGATCAGTCTCTAAACCTGGCGAGAAGGCCACATCCACCCAAGCTTCCAGCGGAGCTACAAATCTAGCCATAGGGGTGAGATTAGTCAATCATAATGACTAAAATAGATATAAGGAAAAGGGTCAAGAATTGGCACTTACTCAAACCCGGATCCACCTTAATATGTTCGTCCTCCCCACGCCCGCAAGAGGACTCCCCGGCCTCAGCTGTGCCAGCATCCACACGGGGATGCTTTCACGGGGGATGAAACCCCTTGCTTATTGAGCAAGGGGCCAAGCTGAACAGATTAACTAACCAGTTTGCTCCAAGTGAACGCAGGGATGAGGAAACACAAGTACACGTGGACACAAGCTCAAAAAGAACAAACTCAAGTAACAAAATATGTCCTTCATTTCATAATCATCATATGTGTACCAAAGTGCAAAAGGAGATAATCTCACTAGCTCTCACCACCACCCTCCTCTCTCCTCTAGCTGATCTCTGTACCATCTCTCTACCTCGGACGAGCCTGTGGGGGCCTCATCGACCTCTAACTAGCAGCCGACCTCTCAGCCCAAGCATGATCTGCCTCCTCTCTCCTATCGTGAGTAGAAGAGCCCACGAAGAAACTCAAGCTGGAGTAGGCACTCAGGCATCCCTCAGCACGTGCGCGCTCGCGACCCCTCCTGTAGCTGTCCTCTACTAACCGCGCACGCTCCTCTGTCGCGCCGAGGTGAAATCTCAACTCGTAGCTCTCCGCCCTCTCCCGGTCGCACTCGCGGTGATGCTCCGCTCTCTCTTGATCACGCTCGCGGTCACACTCCGTCCTCTCCCGGTCGCGCTCACGCCTCTCGATCTTGAGGAGTAGCTGTCGCTCTACTACATCCTGAGGAAGCTCCTCTCCCTCACAGGGCAGCTCCACTGTCGCTCGCTGTAGCTCTGCTGTGGCCCGACATCTCCTCTGCCAGCTCTACTGTGGCCCGACGTCTCTCCTCGGCCAGCTCCTCTACGGCTCGACACCTCACCTCCCCTAGCTCCTCGAAAGCGCGCCGTCGCTCCTCCTCAAGTTCCACGACATGCTAGTCATGGATCGCGAGCTCGGTGCCCGCCAAGGCAGCCTAGGTCATCGCCTCCTGAAGCTCCCACCTCTGCAACACCATGCAACCGAGTAAGATTGGTAATAACTGCATTACTTAAAATATTCTTTCTTACTGCTGCCTTCAAGTCGCGTTCGGCTGCCTCATCCTATCCCACTGCTCCCACTAGCTGCTCCTCTAAGGAGGTGATTTGGGCACTCTGATCTGCTACACTCAAGCTAGAGGCTCCTCTAGCTCCGGTCACTACCACCCTCTGCTGGGCATGCTGCATCAATTTATAAGACTGTTAGTCGTCGACCACTCAACCTCAGGATTCATATCATAGCATTTAACAGGCATACTCACCAGCGTACGTAGCTCGGACCGGGTCACCGCCAGCCGGGCCTCCAGGGTGTGGAGCTGCATCTGCATATCTACCACCACTGCATCTCGTGAATCCTACAGTTATCGCATGTTAGTTACACATTCATCATATAGCAACTAAAGCATATAGACATCAATGGCATGCATTCATATGTACCCCTCGAGGTCTCATCTGAGGTTGGTTGGCATAAGTCCTCCAGTAAGTCCAGAGGTACGCGGTGTGGTCGGCCACCTACGAGACAACCGAGGTGCCACCCCTCTTCCAGTCGGTGTACTACTCTGGGAAGTGCAGCCACCAGTCTGTCGTCACTGCACGTCCCCGGGTCCTCCGCCCGATCCCACGCAGCTCTGCTACGTCGATCCACTCCTGGTTTAGGCCATGAGTCCTGATCACTAACCTGAGGCGCAGAGGCTCAATCTCGTTCAGGCAGTGGGGCCAAATCTCCCGACCAAACAAGTGCCAGCCTACTGCGACCCAGGGCTGGTTGTCGTCAGTCGCTCTCGCATCCACGTTCGGGCCTCCAGCAACCTCTGTGTCACCTAGCGTGAATCTCTAGCACCCTTTACCCCCAGCCAACACTACCCAGTCTGAGACGAACCTATAGCTGCAAAGTGCTCTCAGCTCTTCACCCCGGGCTTCAGGAATACAGACTCCTCTTCGACATGGAACGAAGGTCTTCGGATTCAATCCAATGTAAATAAACATCGACTGCTTGCAGTCAGTGGGGAAAGACGTCCTGTACATGACTCCCCACAGTCGCTTGCGCACTCGCACCCATGGAACCGTTCTTCCCTCCACGTGTCGCTCACCCCCTGAGTTCACGTGCCGCGTCCTGGCAGTGCATCCCCAGTTAAACATTCAGTTCCACGGGTGATTGTCAAGAAATCGACTGGCACACCCGCATCTCAGCCATGTTTCCCCTTAACCCGAAAACTTCCCGTGTCACTCGGTCTCCCCTTGACTCTCCGTAAAAGGCGAGTGCACGGTGCCGCTTTGAGATGGATACGATCATGAGAAGGGGTGCCCGAGGCCCATTACCTTCTGGCATCTCTCTAGCTATATCTTACCCCTCACTCCGGTCACCGCACACACCGCCTCGGACCCCCGGGTAACATCTGGCGAATCCCCAGGGTGAAACAAAAAGGATGGCATGCCCGGTGGGACGTCTCCCGCCTTCCTTCTTTTTGCTGAAGCAAAAGCCCATGCCAGCTCTGAAGTCCAAGTGCCCTTTTCCTGTCCTTGTAGGAGAGGTAGCAGGAAAGCACCTATTTGCACTTCCCAACAGCTTCCAGTTCATCTCCCAGTTGCCAGATCATGTTCGACGACCGCCCGTGGCCGTCGCCTCTGCTCATCCAGGACTACAACAACTATGGCGGCTGTCACCTACGATCCCATCGTCATCGCCACCCACGCACGGGTGGGCTACTTGGCAGTGTCGATCACTTTCGACAGCTTTGCCCTAGTCGTCGGATCACCCTACTTCTTGGGTGTGGTCCCCGTGACGGCTCCACCGCCACCCCCAGCTCTTGTCTCCCCTGGCGCCACCAATGCGCGACAGCAGTCACCAGTTCTGAGAGCCAGGCTGAGTGTCAGGCACAGCTCTCCTACCACCTGTGCCCATAGGGGTTCCAGACCAGTCCCAGCTGGGGCAAACATCAGTCCTCGAGCCCAGTCTCGACCAGCTCCCGACGCAAACCTCGCGTCCTGGGTTCTGGTCCCAAGTCCTACAATTCGCTCAGGCCCCCAGCCAAGAGCCCTGAGCCCCGACCAAGCGGACATCTAGTGTGGGCCTCCCCCCCAGGGTGTTCGGCTCCTCAGCACTCTTCTCGGGTCGTCAAACCCGAGCTCCCACCAAGCCAGCTCCCCACACGGGCCTCCTAGCCCGAGGGCAGGGCTCCCCAGCACCCCGTTCGGGCTCCCCGACCCAAACCTCAGGAGAGCGACCACCTCGCCCGGGTCCCCAACCCCTGGTACGAGGTGTCCTAGCATCCAGACTAGACGTACAACCTCGGGGTTTCCCGTAGACGACGTCTGGTACAAGTGGTCTGCGTCAGGTCCCGGATCCCTCGGCTCTACCTTGGGGGCATCCCTCCCGCAACCTGACAACGTCGATCCCCAACACGGGTCTTCCTTTATGGGATGCGGCGACCATTGTACGGACTGAGCGCCCTCTGTCGCGCCTTCCTTATTGGCATTTTCGACCAGCCCGTTAGCCTGAGGGTGGGCGACCGAAGTGAAGTGGTTGCGAATGCTTAGGTCGGCGCATCGATCTCTAAAATAATGAGAATCGAATTGCCGATTGTTATCACTTACAATCACTCGGGGGATGCCATAGCACCAAATGATCGACTTCCAGACAAAACTCCATACGACTGTCTCAGTGATCCTAGCTATGGCTTTGGCCTCGATCCACTTGGTGAAGTAATCGATGGCAACGATGATGAACTTTTTTTGGGCCTGAGACATAGGGAATGACCCGAGGATGTTGATCCCCCACCGAGTGAATGGGTAAGGCTCGGTCAGGGTGACAAGTTCTGACGCTGGTTGGTGGACCAGGTGGTCGAAGCGCTGGCACCGGTCGCATTTCTGTACGTACGCTGAGCAATCGCGCTGGAGAGTAGGCCACCAATACCCTTGTCGAAGCAAGATCCTGGCAAGCGATCTTCCTCCCTGGTGCATGCCGCACATTCCTTCATGTACCTCTTGAATTGCTTGAGTGGCTTCGTCAGTACTGATGCAGTTTAGAAGGGGGTCGGAGAAAGATCTGTGGTACAAAGTGTCGTTCAGGAGGACGAAGCGTCGAGCTTGGTATTTTAGCCTTCGAGCATCCCGTGGGTCGGGGGGTTCTCTTGAATCTCGAAGCCAAGAGAAGTAGGGGGTACACCAGTCACTCGGGGAGGCTGAGTCAACGGTCATGAGCTCCGAATCGATGCTCGGTCGCTCTAATTCCTCGAGGAGAATTGATCGAGTGCCCTCGGGGTTAAGAGAGGAGGCCAGCCGAGAGAGGGCGTCCACGCGGGAGTTTTTCTCCCGAGCTATCCGGACTACCTCAAAGCCCCTGAACTATTGTGCCAAACCCTTGACCAATTGGAGGTATTTGATCATTGGTTCTTCCCAAGCCAAGTAATCACTGTTGACTTGACTAGCGACCAACTGGGAGTCAGTGTAAATCCTGACCCTCTCATCCCCTAACCGTCGGGCCATCCGGGCCCCTGAGATAAGAGCTTTGTACTCGGAGGCATTGTTGGACACCTGGAAGTTGAACTTTAAGGCGTACTGTAGCTCTGCTCCTTTGGGGGACTTAAGGAAGATGCTGGCACCGCTCCCGGTCGAGTTTGAGGAGCCATCAACAAATAGATCCCAGGTTGGCCCAGGCACGGTCGTAAGCTTTTCCTCAGTTGGGATGGTGCTCTCGACGATGAAGTCTGTGAGTGCTTGCCCCTTGATGGCTGAGCGAGGCCGGTACAAAATGTCGTAGGCCCCGAGCATGATGGCCCATTTGACGAGGCGTCTGGAGGCTTCAGGATGCACAAGGACCCTCTTCAGGGGTTCACCGGTAAGTACGATGATAAAGTGCCCTTGGAAGTAGGGTTGAAGGCACTTGACTGAGGTAACCAATGCTAGCACGAGTCTCTCGATTGTGGGGTACCTCCTTTCGGCTTTGTTAAGCACCTTGCTGGCATAATAGACCGGTCTCTCGACTCCCACGTCATTCCTGACTAGGACCGAGCTTACGGTGGACGGGGTCGCTGAGAGGTAGAGATGTAGGGCTTCACCTGGGACTGGCTTGGACAACACCGGGGGTGAAGCCAGAAATTCTTTAAGCTCAACGAACACCTTTTGACACTCCTCGTCCCATGCGAACGTGGCAGACGTCATTTTGGGTCCCCTCAACAGCTTGAGGAAGGGTAGGCATCGTTCGGCCGCTCGGGACAGGAATCGGTTGAGCGCGGCAATGCGCCCAGTAAGGCATTGAACATCCTTGATGCAGGTAGGCGGTCGCATGTCGAGGATGGCCTGGACCTTATCGGGTTGGCCTCAATCTTGCGCTGGGTTACGAGGAAGCCTAGGAACTTCCCAGATCTGACTCCGAAGGCACATTTAGCGGGGTTGAGCTTCATATTGTACCTTAGAAGGGTGTTGAAGGTCTCGGCTAGATCGGCAGAGTGGTCCTCGACCTTGGGCGTCTTGACAAGCATGTCATCAATGTAGGCCTCGATGTTCCGACTGAGCTGTCCTTCGAACATGTGGTTAACCAACCTCTGGTATGTTGCTCCAGCATTCTTCAACCCGAATGGCATTCGGGTGTAGTAGTGAATGCCGAAGTCGGTGATGAAGGCGGTCTTCTCGATGTCCTCCGGGTCCATCCTGATCTGGTGATAGCCGGAGTAAGCATCTAAGAAGCTAAGTAGCTCGTTACCTGAGGTGGAGTCTACTAGTTGATCGATGCTTGGCAGCGGGTAGCAGTCCTTCGGAGTAGCTTTATTATGGTCGATGAAGTCGACGCACATTTGCCACTTCCCCGAGACTTTTGGTACCAAGGCGACATTGGCGAGCCATGTTGGGTAAAGGACCGATCTGAAGAGATCAATCTTCTACCCTTTGGTGACTTGCTCTTTGATGATCGTCTATTTCTCTAGGGCGTGCTTCTGTCGGCGTTGCTGAACAGGCGTCACCGTTGGGTCGAGATTGAGTTTATGCATCACAGTCTCCTCCGTAATCCCGGGGAGTTGATCATCAGACTATGCAAAGACTTGGATGTACTCAGAAAGAAATTCTTTGTATTGTTTTTGAACTCCAGATGGTAGGTTGGCTCTGATCTTTACTCCTAGGGCTGGGTCATCATTGAGGAAGATAGTCAGCAACTCGCCACCGGGCTCGGAGGTTGCTGGCTCTTTCTCGACTTCCCTTAGCCCTTTGTTCTTCCCTTCTGGCCTCGTGGCCTCGACCAAGATTATGTAGCACCTTCGGGCTAGTGCCTGGTTACCTCAGACTTCCCCCACACCATTTTTGGTGGGGAACTTCATCTTTTGGTGATAGGTGGAGGGCACCGCCTTCGTTCAACTGAGGATTACTCAGCCGAAGATAGTGTTGTATGCTGTCATACCTTTGATCACTATGAAGTCCAACATAACTGTGACGGTTTTAGGTGGGGTGCTGAGAGTAACTGGCAGGCTAAGTGATGCGGGATGACTATGGGACTCGACTTGAGATTGAGACTCTAAGTGACGACGCGACTCTTTAGACGACGCGACCAGCAATGACACACAAGACTCGACACCTAACTGGGTTCTCGAAGAGGTGAACGTGCTCCAAATAGAAGTACCCCTCACAGTCGTCCCCAGCGAGGGAAACGTGTCGATCGGCACGGTTGAGAAACCGGCTTCGAGTTTCAGGTGGTCAGCTTACTCTCGTGCTCAGAACGAGTCACAGGACAGGTCACGCTCTCTCAACTCACAGCGGTGACATAATAAGATAAGGCTAGGAAAGTAACCTACTCACATGTAGTGGCTTCTAGAGTATATACTAGCTAGCAAAGTGACAAACAGAGGGGGCGGGTGTACCTCCACGCTCGAGGCGTAGGGAAGACTTCCCGGCCGAGATCCATGACTCCCAGTACAACAGTGAATATTAAATTATAGCATTCATTTTACAGCCCACTCCATGCAGGGAGGTAATAGGTGACATGTGGGGTCTGGGAGCACAAATCTCGGGTTGGCGGGCAGCAGTCGGTGGTGCTCGGGTGGACGCGATCGACCGGTTTAGCACTGTTCACTCGGGCCCGCAGGACAGCACATGGGACCCGCTGCTAGTACGGTGACGCCTGGAGAGGTTTTGGTTGCAGCGACGGGAGGGAGCATTCCTGGAGTGCCCAGGGTCGATCCCCGGGAGCAGCGGTCACCGGAGAGGAGGCGGGCGATATCTTGGGAATTAATTCCCAAGGCTATCCCGCAGATCTGCTTCAGGTTGGATCTGCGCCCTCTGACGAGAATGGTCGGTACGCCCAACCACGACGTCAAATCGAGACGTGGTTAGTGCCGTTGCGAAGAGAACTTGAAGTGCTTATAAATACTGGGATTCCAGAGCCATCTGATGGTCTGATCGGAAATGATAGGCTCTGCAAGCTAAGTGATGGTTCTGTCCCAAAACTCAGGATCCACAGGGCAGACTGGAACCTACCTGATTATGAGCTTTGACCGGGAATCCAATGAACGAATTAGGATCTGGGATTTTTATGGTGGATAGAGGGGAGGGAGAGGAACACAGACTCTTTTGTAGGGTTATGACAACATTTGGGGGGTGAGAAAATTCATCTACCAAGATCTGTCCTGTAGATCTAGAACACAGTCACGACCTCGCTATCGTGAACTCAATGCTGTCTAGGAAAAGCTCTTGGTGACGCTCACCGGAAACCCCAGACCTCAGCTATGGGAACGCTCCCAAAACGACAACCGAAATCCCATCTCGCAGATGAGAAACAAAAACCCGGGACACGACAACTCACATCACGTGATGGGAGCACCGCCCACTAGAAGAACGATTGGATGCGTCCCCTGACGTCTTACACTGTGTCACAAGTGTCCAGCTACCACGCCCCAGGTGGAGATAATGACACACCAAGTAACCAAAAGTACCACAAAACAAGGACTAGGTAAGGTCGCGCTCGTCAGCGCGGGTCCGAACTCTCAGCCTCGTGTGCACACTCAGACCATATGCCCTAGGCCTGTCATCTAGCTGGTATTTCCCCCACCGGCCCAGACTCGGTGGTACGCGGGGCCCCTACGGTAACTAGCCTACTCACCATCTAACTCGAGTATGCCACACCAGTGCTCCTGGTGGGCCGACACACGCGTGCCGTGGAAGCTACGACCATTGGATCGGTCACTGACGTGAACATGAAAAATCACGCACGCACCCATAGCGAGTAACACGAAGTAACCAGTGGCTCGAGGCCACCAAACTTTGGACAACCCACTAGACCTATTAACCCAATGGTCCTTGAGTCACGAGACTCGGGGTCAAGATCGTTGAACCCAACGGCACAACACCGTCAATCTAATCTAGTCCCTAGGTCTGAAACCACTGTATCACGGAACCCACGGATACCTCAAAACACAGACACGAAATCTCTGGGGTGTCCGGGACACTCACGAGACCGAAAGTCGACCACTAGGTCACAACTGGGTCGATCGGAGTCCAACACGACAGTCAAATGGTCACGGGACAACCCACTAAAGCAAACCGATAACGCACGGGAAACCCTCACCGCACGCGCGCCAACACAGAGTGGCACAAGTCGAGAACACCGACACCTGGGACTCGAATCGGTCAAGAAGGAAATGCCAGCTCAACTAGCCCCTTGAACGGTCCACACTGGGCCGCGCAGGGATGTGCGGCTAGACAGGGGCCGCACCAAGAGATGGGCGGCCATGCACGGACCGCACAACCCCCAATCAAACGGAGAGACATGCGGCTATCACTAGGCCGCACAAATGTCAAACGACTAACACTTAGCCGCACGGTGAGATGAACGGTTCAGCTCGGCCGTTCATCACCCCAATGGTGAAACACAAGAACGGCTGGTCCCTAGCCGCACCTTGGGAAAGGCGACTAGAGCTTGGCCGCGCAAGGCATGTGCGGACCCACCGGGGCCGCACGTCCTCCAACGGCACCAAGAGATGTGTAGCCAACCCCAGGCCACACAATGGGACATGCGGCTAGCCCCTAGCCGCACACCCTGGTGCACTGAGCAACTGATCGAAACCGGAGGGGATGGACGGCTGGACCTTGGCCGCACCTAGGTTATGGGGTCACACGATAGACCGCATAACCCCCACTGCGCGCCAAGCCGAGCACTGCGCGCCAAGCCGGTGAACGGTCAGGACAGGGCCGCCCATGGGGATGGATGGGCCCTCGTTCGACCGCCCAACCATCACGGCGAGCAACCCTTGGGGTTGGCCCAACGGAGGCCTTCCCACGCCCCGTTCGTATCGAAACGAAGGGGATACAACCACAATCGCACAGGAAAAATACATATGATATGACTCAATGAAAGGGAAAATAACATGTGATAACATAGGCGGACTCCTCAACGTGGTGCCGGTGACCCGAGCCAAAGAGAGGGCTGTGGGATGCCCTCATCAGCGGGCATGCCCCCTATCTCTTCAGCCGGGGTATCCTCGGATGATGTGGAGGGTCCACCACTCATGCCCCTAGTGGTGACAACATTGGCTGCCAGGGCCATTGAAGGTTCTTCGGAGGAAGTCGCTTCGATGCTCGCTTGCGTCGCTTCACTCGCCGCTCTTCCTCTCCTGGTGAGGGGACCGGGCCTGGCAGCGAGCCTGGCCACTTCTTCGGGGTCGGTAGGTAGAGCCCTATACCGACTAGAGACTTCTGCCATGTTGTAGGTGAAAACTCTCCAGTTCCTGTTTCTTTTCGCCATCCTCCTTAACGGCTTATTTGGGAACACCAGTCTATCGAAAATCGATCGTCGGGGCGGTGCTTCCTTCCGTAAAGGGGACTGGCGTAGCTCCTCCGACTGGTTCCTTGATTCTGCGCTAGCCACAGGTTGGATTTCTTCTCATTCTCAAAAGGTGAAGGCCACTGCCCCTAGTAGTCTCTGACGACCCATAGGGGTGCTACCCAGGCCCTGGAGGTAGTTTCTCATGGCTTACTCGATCCCTTCCCACTCCTAGTTGGGGAGAGCAGCCGGTGGTTGTGTGTCGATGGCGACAGCAGGAGAAGTGTAGATCACGGGTGCCAGGTTGGCAGCCTGGCGTCGACGCCTACGACACTGGTGGCGGGCATTTTCGGGCAGTGCTAGTGCAGCAACTACCGGTGGGTAAGTCATGGCTGTCACCTCGACCCTTTCATCTCTTCGGCCCTTTCTGTGGCGGGTGTAGCTGGGCCCCGCCTGGACAGGTGCAGTGGGCTGGGCTTCCTTGGGAACCCAAATTTACTTCAGCTTGGCTGGCTTGTGAGCCGACGTGTCCTTCGGTGCTGTGGTCGGAATGGAGGGCGCCGTCTTTTCCTTCATCTTCTCTAGTCCCTGGAAGGAGTTGCAGACTAGAATAGCTGGCACGATGCGGTCTGGGACCACTTCAGACCTTTGTCCATTCAGATGGACTCGGATGGTCCCGACAGTCATAGACTTGCCGGAGCTGGAGATTCGGCGCCCCATGGCAGCGCCAGTGTTGTTCCTTCGGAGCCTCCTCCGATGGGATGCCGACCCCTGGTGCGATGGACCGACAGCTTGGTGCACATGGTGCACGTTACAGCTCAACGTCCTTGCTAGAACGTCGTTGCCGTTCTTGGCCACAGCTCGACCGATAGCAGCTTCAGTGGCTCCCGGGATGGGAGCGTTGGGCTTGGGCTTGTCGGACACCTCCACGTCCAAGATGTTGATGAAGGCTACCCCAAGGAAGTTGGGGAAGCCCATGACCGGAGGGAAGCTCCCGAAGCAAAGCGGGACGGTGAGGTAGCCTTCTCAGACGTGGCTCTTCACGACTTGCGGGCCAAAGGAGACCGCCATTCTTGAGGTTGAAATGTGATTTTCCTGCATTTGCAAAGATGAAACAATTAGCATTACAAAAAGGGGGACGCAGGGTCCGTAATTTTGGCAAAGAGATGAAGGGTGGATTGGTCCCACCGGGCTTGCCAGACTTATGGATGGACTTAAATTCGTTCGATGTTTCATTCACTTGTTAGGGTGTTTTGACTTCAGTGGCTTCGGGGGAAGGTGTGCCCGAGGAGTCCGGACCTCCTGTGCCGCCCCCTGTAAGTATGACTCCATTAGTGTAGGGCTTCCCCCTGTGATCATCTACTAATCTTGTTTCTACTGCTTGTTGACTTTTAGGAGTTGCCCCCACTGAAGGTTGCAGAGGTCGCCGCCCCGGACCTATCGGTCGGTGGACCGGAAGGAGTCTACACGGGCTTGGACAAGCTGGCATCTTTATTTAAAGTTCTGCGGCAGGAGGCAGCCGCGGAGACTTTCAGTATCCCCGGGTCGACGGACGAGCCTCTGGAGGAAGGGGAGATAGTACCGGGTGGCAGCATAGTCCCGATGGCCGAGGTAAGCATGGGGAGTCTTCAACTCTCCCTTTGTCTTTTCAAGGCTTGGGCGATTCGCCTCAGACAATAGGTGACTAAACCTGTCTTGTATGTTCAGGAGGAGGCAGAGCTTCCGGAAGCCCGTGCCTTCGGAGCTCGCAGGGCTATCCCCAAGTGAAGGGAGCTTCTCTGTCCCGCGAGAGCGGACAGGCTGAGATTGCTCTGGGGGTCAGAGGTGGAGCCACTAGTGTCGCTTCTACAGTGAGGGGCCAGCCTGGAGCTAACGGTCCCTCTTCCGCCTCTTCTGAAGCTCTCGACGCCGGAGGAGACCCAGCTTTTGCTGGGGATCTTGGCAAGCATCACCATTCTCGGGGAGGAGGAAGCACAAGCAGAAGGGGCCGCAGGTCTCTTGGCAATAACGTCTGGTCTGGCTTCCTTCGACGTCCCTCCTTCGACCGAGAGCAAGACTCCTGCCTTGCCGGGCTGCGAAGCGACGGGGGGTTCAGACCCTACCGGAGAGGTAGAGGAGGAGACGAGTACCCCGGTCGGAGCGTCTGACTCAGTTACAGTGGTCGAGGTGGAGCAACCCCTTATGATGATAAGGTCAAGCAATTCGGCCATGGTTTCGCCTGCTCCTCTGGTGGTGGCCGGCCGGGAGTTATCTTTTGAAGTCAGAGGGCCTAGTGATTTGGCTCTTGCACTTCCTTCGTCCTCGACCGTGGTGGATGCGAAGATATCGACTGCTGTGGACAGTGCGGTGGAGTTCAATCTTCCGGTGGTACCTTCAGTTGGCCACACAGCTTTGGATGCACCGGCTCAGCAGATGCTATTGACGCTACGGTCGATGATGCTTGCCGACCCCTCCCTTACGTACCGAGGGGCACGCACGATAGTGATGCAGCTGACTGGGGCACTACAAGGGTTGGGTTGCCCGCTGGAGGAGTGGTCGCGATGAGTCCTACTATTATTGAAATATGTGAACCATCGCGAGTTCCTTGAGACTCGGGCCCCCAACGAACTTGCCCCCATCAAGGCCCAATAGGGTGAATATCTACAAGTTTTGGGGGTGCGGTGAAGTAGCGAGGAGCAACATGAGAAGGTCTTGGAAGGAGGTCACCGTGACGTCCACGCCCTTAGGAACAAAATCGAGAAACTGGAGGGCTATCTCACTGCAGCCCGGTCTGAGCTGGTTGAGGGTGAGGCGACCGTCGAGAGGGAGAGCGAGGCACTCGCCATTGCCAGGGCCGAGGCGGCGTCCGTAGAAATGGAGCTGGCTCGCCTTGAAGAGCAGAGGGGCCGATTGCACGACATGGCAGACTTTCCTTGCGTCGGGATTCTCCCCCTCAAGGATATCTAACTAGATCACATAAAACTCAAACTATTGAAACAAATAAACACAAATTATCCGATCAAAGAGTGGAATCGCACCTTCTATAAGATAAGACATCACTACTCAGCATAGGGAAGCTGAGACACTGGTGAGTCTTGCTGAGGTTATGGTGGTGAAGGTCGGAACTGAGATTGCTGCGGCTGGGTAAACAGCCAGAACTGCACTGGTCTCGGCCTTAATGGATTGTCTTAGATAACGTGACCCGACTGATCACAGCGAAAATAGATTACCGGCAAGAAACATGGCACGCCCAGATGGCTACCACCACATCTTAAACATAATCTCGATTGACGAATAGTGGGTCCCTGAGATTGTTGAGAAGAACGCACTGATGATGGAACAGCACTGGCGGATGACTGCTGGCCGTTCTTCACGCTCCCTTAACTTGCTCCTGGCATTCATGGACGGAGGTGTACCACGATTAACTGGCACAAGAGAGGAGGTTTTAGTTGCAATCGACTACCTGCCTTGCCGATCCTTAGACGTCTGAGCCTTCTTAGATTTCTTGAATCGAAACTTCTTGCCCTTGGGCTTAGAGGAAGAAGTACCATCGGCGGGAGGAAAAAAGGGAGGAACTCCAGGTACATTCGACTGATAAACTAGCTGGAACTGCCCTGTCAGTTGAGGGACAAGGTGATACTGCACACTTGGCACACTCGGCTGAGTAGACTTGGCTTGAGCATGCCCTTAGGGTCTCACCTGCCCTTCACCAGTCGGCATTCCAACCTGAACACCTGGTAAACCTTCCACAACTTGAGCGGGAACCGCTGGGACTTGACCAGGTGTAGACGCATAAACTAACACAACAACCACTGAAGGAGAAGTACCACTTCCCTCCCGGGAAACATGCACCCTTCTACGATGCTCCATCAGAACCTAGGAAGCATACACAGACGGAAATCACATCAATAGATGCGGAAAACATCCGAAGCTAGCAACAGATGACTCAAATGGACTTGTTTTGGACAGGCGCTATGCAATTTCAATACCTTATACAAATCCTCAACACAGCTCTAATACCAACTATAACGACTCAGAGCTCCGAGTACCGATAACCCGATATCAGATTACCACCACTAAGAACTGGGGATGCCACCCAAGAGGCTGATGAGGCCCTTGAAGGGTTAGTGGAGTTTGTCGAGGGGTTGTATAACGAATTGGGATTATAACGCGTAATATTAGTTAAATGACAATTAGTAACTAAGTGCGGAAGTAAATTAAACTATCTGAGTGATAAAATATATGCCATAGTCTAGATTTACAACAGCCATGAGTCCAAAATTCTAACTGTATAACTACACAGGGCATACCTTGGCCAAAAGTACGAGTAGACCGACTCGACTATTACTGACACACTATACGAAATCTCGCAAAGCTCTAGGAGACAGCGGTAGTGGCTCACCTGAAAGTAGGAAGGGTGAGTCACAGCCAGACTCAGTAAGGGTCACGCGGATTCCTACCTCGCAACTAAACAAACAGACATACAAATGTAAGGCAATTAAGGCATGCATTTAAAACAAATACCCGGCAATTGGCATAAATAAAACATATTTATAACAAAGCTATAAAATCTATCTAAGTAGTTCAACAGCTAATCTATATGCCAATTAAATATAAATTATAGTGTCAGGGCGAGGCCACGGCCTCGGGACGGGGGTTGGTATTCATCGGCTCGGGACTACAGAGTAGTCCCGAGTCCTTTATTTCTTGATAAATTTGATAGACAGGGGTAGATAGAGGAGTATAGCGCTCGAACTTGTGCGAGGGTTCCTTTCGATCATCCTCTCGATTCCTCCTCTTCCCCTGCCCAGAAGATTGGTCGGATGACCTCTTTCTTTCCCCCTCTCGCTCCGAGTTCATGGGATCTCGACAGGCGATGAGGACCTCCTCGCACTCCGCATGACGCAGAGACAAGGTCACAAGGTCAGCGAGGGAGGAAGGAGGATGAAGCACCAATTCTCACTGGAGATTTTCATCGCGGGTGCCTCCGATCAGTGTAGTGATGGCAGAGGCCACATCCAGGCACGGGATACGCAGAGCTTCCACTTTGAAATGGTTAATGTAAGCTCACAGTTTTTCCCCTTGCACCTACTTAAGGGCCAGCAATCCTGCTATCGACCTTGGGGGGCCGCTGCTGGCGAAGCTCTCCTTGAACAGTCGCCCGAATTGTCAAAAGCTGGTGATGCTCCCGAGGGTGAGCACTCAGAACCCTACTTATGCGCCCTGGACCAGAGTAGTCACGAACGCTCGGCACTTGATCGCATCGAACGCCCCGTGCAATGTCATTAGAGCATCGAAGCTATCGTAGTGGTTGGCTAGGTCGCCCTGGCTGTCGTAAGACTTGAAGGTCGGTAGAGAGATTTTGGGTGAAATCTCTGCCTCTAATATCTGATCGGAGAATGGGGATTGTTCCTTGTCCTCCTTGGTAGTCCTTTGCTGGAGGGCACGAAGGGCATGCTCCTGCTCAGTGAAACGTCTTTCAAAGTCCTGCAACTAGAGGGACAGTTCCCCCTATCACCGGGATGGAGCCAAGAGGCTCCGAGTGTTTCCCTGGCATTCCGGGTCTGGAACGTCCTCCTTTGTGCATTGTTGATTGAGCTCAGACTTCTTCTTCCTTGGGCTGGAGGAGGCTTCTTGCTCCGAGGGTGGGAGCTGTGACAGTTTGCCCCTCTCACTCCAGACGATGCATCCTCCTTGAAGGATGAATTGGCCCTCGACCGTCATCCGGGAGGCCTCTACGCGGGGGTGATTTGTCTGAGGATGTCGCGACCTCTCCTCTCCAACTATCTGGGTCCTCATCAAGTCGACGAGGACGTCCATTTTAGCATTGAGAGTTTGAAGGGCATCTGGGTTCCCGAGAGTGAATTGTGCCCCTATGGCCGGCGGGGGAAAGATGTTGGTTTGGTTGTCAGAGGGAGTGCCTGTCAAAGAGTGTGAGGGCGTAGGTTCCCTCTCTTCGATCGCCGATGTCTTTCCTTTTTTGCCAGCGTTTCTCCTACAGGAACTTCTTCGTAGCATGCTGGCTCTTTGTTCGTTTCCCACAAATGGCACCAGATGAAGTGGGGTGATCTAGTGCAGGGTCCTGAGCCATACAATCTTATTGTCGTCATCACGAATGAGAGATCTGCAAGGCAGGAAATAGATCAGAAGAGCCCAAGGTTGGAATCCTAGGGAAAACTCTCTGATGCTTAAGTCAGCAAGCTGGCAGAGCATAGGTGGAATGAGATTAGGAGAAGAATTGAGGGGCATGAGATTGCCCTCCACTGGTGTGGTGTTGAGCACTCAGGATCACCTTACCTTCCTGGAGGGCTTCCATGGGGCTTATATAGCTGCTAGCCCTCGTGCTGCGGGAGCAAGTGCCACTCTGCCCATAAGCTAATAAGTAGGCCGGATAAATAACTTCTGACTAGAGAACACCCTCCTCACCATGAGGAACAACAAATGTGGCTAGCCAATAAGTTAGGTAGGCGGCTAAATATGTGAGAGGCAGAAGGTCGCGTGAATTTCACCCCGATAATGAAGTACACAAATGATGGGCATGTTTGCAGGATCTCACCTTCAATTCAATATACCGGTTCAAGGGCTTGCCCGACTGTGCAAAATCTTCAAAGAAGCAGTAGGGGCCATTATAACAGTGTTGAACCCAAGACATCATAGTCACTCGTGGCGTATGTGAAGCCTTTGTCTTGCCTGCACGGGACAAATCCCTCCAAGTCTTCATTAGGAACTGATAGCAGTAAGCAACACAATATCTCCCATCACCATGTGAGTGACTACGATGTAGATCATCAAGACATACTTCGTGTGCGGCCACAGGTGGGTAGACCAAAAATCCTATGAAAGGCTCAAAACTCATTAGCGGTCTCACCCTCTTCAATGACAAATATGTTAAAGCAACGATTAAACCTCTCTCTTAGTGCTTGAAGTCGTGGCCGTCGCATGACGAATTCCTGCCTTTGTCAAAACTGCCCTGTAGAAATGAAGAATACCAATAAGCGACTCAGTGGCTCCCAGACACAACCTATGAGAGAGAATCACCGACCACTTCCATACCAGCTTAGGGTCTTGAGCGATAAAATACGGCCAAGCAGGCATTCGTGGTCATACCCGTCTTCGACAAATTGCACTCCAGAAGAGGTCAGAATCATTCCATCAATGGCAACTTCTTCAGCTCCGTGTTGACCATACAACCCCCATGTCACTGGCGATAAAGACACCCTTCGGATTTTGAATTTATCAAAGGCACTAAAAAAACTCAAAGTCTACTCATCGGGGTATTGTCTCTGCCTCATATAATCTTTAGGAAAGCTCGGATAAGATTAAGTACAATGGTCCAACATGCTATCCCGCCCTAGTAAAATAGCCCTCTCAAATCGACGTCGTTCACCCGGTAAAAGTGGGTCATCAGCTTCCATTCCCAAGGGAATGAAGCTCTGGATGAATGAAAATAGATAACGATCCAAAGGAAAATGTCAAGGATATTCTCTAGAATGATCATATATATAAACTCCATTTTCCATGAAGATCCTCGATATGTCGGGAGCACCTTCGTCTGGGCCCGCCTCCGCGGTCGGATCCTCAACCACCCATGTCGAACCACGATCCACTGAGTCCAAGTTCTCCAAGGTGATCGTGGGCGGATCAAGTGTTGGCATAAACCTCCTAGTCTAAGTGACAAAATGTTCTCGCTCCGACCCACAATCCATCAAGTCTTGTATACGGCGGCCCCTCTTGGGTGGAGGGTCTGCTCTAGTAGGAGCAGTTGAAGAGGTGGATGCCTATGCCAAGGACAAAGTGGGTGGACCGGCCTTCCCCTGACCAGAAGTGGTCGTAGTGCTGGGGCTAGCTGGTCCTCGAATAGATGGGTCCTTCGGCTGGACGGGGTGGAGGGTAATCCTATGGCCATCATGGTCCAATGTGCAAGTGTTCGACCTGCCATGAAGGGTGGCATCTCTGTCAAAGAGCCAAGGCCTACCAAGGATGATACTACCCACCTCCATAGGTAGTACATCACACCAGATCGCCTCATGGTCTCTTTCTCGCTATCTTTTTCTTCTTCTTCTTCTTCTCTTCCTTTCTCTGTGCTGCTCTCTCAGGCTATACCAGACTTCTTCTTACTTCGCCTATTTCTCTCAGCTATTCTCTCTTCACTCTGGATCGGGCTTTTTCTATCTCCCTCTTCCTCAGACTTCTTCTCCCAGTTTCTCACTTGAATCTTTAGCCACGATCATCTCCTCCAAGAAGGAGAAAGCCTTCTTTTATACCAGCAGTAGAAAGGGCGTGTGTCTTCCATGAAATCTCGCCCTAGAACCTTCACACGTGGCAGCATCTTGCCATTAACTTTACACGTGTCACGATCCTGAGACTGCATCCAACCTTGGATCACATGCCACCCATGTTTTCCACGGAACATTACCTGTCAACACAGAAGCAAACATTAGTTCAGTTAAAACTAGTCTAAACAGAAGAAGATGCACAGAGTTTGGCTTCCACGGACTCCATGAAGGCATACAAGGAGTTTGTTTGAAACACAAAATGTGCACGGAGTATAGCTTGCACAGACCTGACAAAAGATGCAAGGACTTTGTTTCGGGAGAAACGTGCACAGACTCATAAGTGCACGGACTTAGATTTTCAGCAAAGACTAAAAGATGCACGGACTTGTGTTGCTGAAAAACGTGCACGGACTAAGAGATGCTTGGACTTCGGTTAGATAGAAAGTGCACGGACCTTAGTTTTCCTTCCAATAGAATTTCATCTAAGTCCAAAATATGCACAGACTTTGACACAGGTTTCACACATAAGGAAATATGCATGGGGTTTTACGTGCACGGACTTAGTGTTAAAAACAGAACTTGCACGGACGCATGTTTCAAAGAAACATGCACGGACTTTGTGCAGCCTAAGCACATATGCATGGACTTCTACATGCTGGAATAAACATGACCGGACATTACATATGCACGGACTTGAGATGCAAAAACCTGCAAGGACTCAAGACTGCTTGGACATGTAATGCATGAAGTTTGTTCATGCTCAGACTTGAGCAAGTCATGCAAGGACTTAAGTTCTTGACTGAGGCCAGAAGATGCACGGACTAGCGAATGCTCGAACCTAGCTACAGAATGCATAGACTACAGACACAAAGGATGCAAGGACTTATAGACATGTGCCTGCACTCAAATGTGCTCAGACTTGGAAACGACCTTAATGCAAGTATGCATGGACATAGCAACACATGCACGGACTTAGACAATACTATATGCACGGAGTACCACTGTGCATGCACGGGGTTGCAAGACCTAAAACATGCACGGGGTATTACTGTATATGCATGGGGTTTCAAGACCAAAACATGCACGGACTTGGAGTTTATACCAAAACGTGCACGGACTTAGTGTGTGCCAAGGTAAGAAAAACTGCATGGACTTTAACCAAGCACCGACTATGAAGTGAAATGCACGAACTTCTCAAGGCACATAAGAAACATGCAAGGACTTGGATGTATGCACGGACTTTGGACTTGCAGAAAGAAGGCATGCACGGACTTGAATATGCATGAAGGAAAAAACATCTTTTTGCTCATTTTTTGCTCAGACTAAAAACATGCACAGACTTGAGGGACGCTCCACAAAAACTTGCATGGACTATGTTTTCAAGCAAGACCAAAACATGCATAAACTTTAGAATGTGCACAGACTTTATTATCTGGCCTTAGCACAGGCCAAATGGACAATGGGGAATGTCGATTCCAAGGGCTAGCCTACTAGGAACCTCCCTAAGGCCATCAAGAATGGGGGCGAACCCCTTGAGACACGATGGGTGGCCCATTGCGGCGTCGCCAGTCCAAGACCCCCACGGTCACCCTCGTCCCACCACGATAAAGATGAAGAGGAAAGAGGGGAAAACCCCAGCCACCACCTTCACCGCACGCAGCAAAGAAAAGAAGAGGAAGCGGGGGCCCTCGCCGTCATCCTCACCGTCGAAGAAGGTGGCTGTCGCCGCCAAAAAGATAGCTCCACCGCCAGAGGAGATGCCCTAGCCGCCTGAGGAGGAGATCGGGGGAGAGGGAAGGCTAAAAGGTTTGAAAAACCCTGCAAAGTCGTGATCGGGTTTAAAAGAAAAAAGGAGGAGGGTGAGTCAGTGGAGGCGCCACCGACTCACCGGGGCCCCTTTGGTCGGGCCCCGCCATAGGCTCAGTAGCGGCCAGTGTCACCACCGAATTGACTTGGGCATGAAGCTCCATCGAATCAGGCTAGCCCTCCACCGGATCAAAGCCATGCCCGTACTCCACCGAATCAGGACGACACCACCGACTCAAGGAAGCCAAGCGTCACTGAATCAACGAATTTGAGCCGTGTCACCGACTCAAAAGATCAAGTGAGGTGGGCCCCACTTGCAAAGTCAATAAAGCAAGAACATCCACGGACCCCGCTTCGTTCATCCCTCACTCGTGATATCAGTGACTGGGGGGTATTTGTTGACACCTAAAATATGAACAGTAATAATTATATGCTCAGAATAGTCAACTAAAAGTCATAGATGGGTCCACTCGGACTGCTGAAGCCTCAGGTCACCTCACAAGAAGTATCGGGGCCCCATCTCTCATCATCTCGGGGTAACACACCTTCCACAGCTCACTAAGGCTGAATAATGGTTAGAGCCAATGAACCCGACAATGAGATCAATCATGCCGAAAATATCTCCACACCATGTCCAGGTCAGACAAGAATGTACCAGGTGATCATCCACCTGAGAAAGAACTTTTCCCGAGATAAAGAGATGCCCCCAGGTCCTCGAAATGAGGAGCCGAAGGCCGAATTAGCAGGGAACTGAAAAAGTCGATCAAGGTGCCCAGAATGCCGAAGTGGTCCGTAAAAGGTCGAGAAGATGTCCGACAAGGGCGAGAATACTTCTATGGGTGGCCCACTAGACGAAGAAGCCCCACGTGGCTCTAAAGCAGGCCTGGCAGTGAAAACTGCAGTGCCGAAGGCCGAATCAAGGCAAAACCTGGGAAAATCGGTAAGGGTTCAGCACGTACCGAAAAACACCAAAAACTCAAAATCATGGCTTCAAAGTGCATTCTGGAGCCACTGGATCAGCCCTGATGATACTATGAGCCATGAGCTTGCAATGGGTCGATTCTGACACAAAATGCCAAAATTACGAAACTACCCCTTAGTGAGTCGGTGGCGCCTTCGCTGGTGAGTCGACGGTGTTTCCTTGCGGTTGAGTTGGTGGCACCTTGAAGCACGGCGCGTTGATCCGGTGCAGCAAGCTGGAGGCGGGGCGCTGAGTCGATGACGCATGTCCAAGCTCCCAATCCACTTATAAATTAAACCCTTCTTGCATGAGAAGAAAAAAAAGAGAAGAAGATAGATGACCATAGAGGGGAGAAGAAGAAGAACAAGTCAAACGCTGGACCTCCTTAATGCTTGTTGGCTATCGCATGTCCAAGATGGCCTGGATCTTCTCAGGATTTGCCTCGATCTCGCGCTGGGTTACTAAAAACCCCAAGAACTTTCCAGACTGGACTCCGAAGGCGCACTTCGATGCGTTGAGTTTCATGTTGTACCTTCGGAGGGTCTGAAAGGTCTCGATTAGGTTGGAGAAATAGTCCTTGGCATTTGGTGACTTAACGAGCATGTCGTCGACATAAGCTTCGACGTTTCGGCCGACTGGCTCTCGAAGGTCTGGTTGACTAGTCTTTGATAAGTTGCTCCGAGGTTCTTCAACCCCAAGGGCATCCGAGTGTATACATCGGAATCATCCGGGTGTAGTAATATACGTCGGAATCAGTGATGAATGCCGTTTTCTCAGCGACCTTAAGGTGCATCCTGATTTGGTGATAGCCGGAATAAGCGTCGAGGAAGTTGAGAAGTTCATTGCCCGAAGTGGAGTCGACGAGCTGGTCGATACTCGACAGAGGATAACAATCCTTCGGGATGGACTTGTTGAGATCGGTGAAGTCAACGCACATTCGCCATTTGCCTGAAGCTTTAGGCACCAAGACGACATTGGCCAGCCAAGTCGGGTAAAGGACCAGATGAAATAGCCCGGCTTTCTTTCCCCTATTGACCTGCTCTTTTATGATCTCCTATTTTGCCGGAACATGTCTCCTTTTACGCTGTTGAATGGGGGTCACAGTCGGATCAAGGTTGAGATGGTGCATCACAGTTTCCTTGGGAATTCCCGAGAGGTCGCCGTCCGACCAAGCAAAGACATCAATGTACTCTGAAAGGAATTTCTTATATCGAGCTTGAGCTTCAGGTGACAAATATGCCCCAATCTTGACCTCAATAGTCGGATCATCTTTGAGGAAGATCGGTAGCAGCTCCCCTCCGGGTTTGCCTGCCCCCTTCTTTTCCTCGATGATACTAGAACCCTGGCTCGAGTCTTCGGGGGGTTTATTATCCACCGAGATCACATAGCACTTTCTAGCTATTGCCTGGCTGCGTCGGACCTCACCCACGGTGAATTTAGTGGGGAATTTCATTTTTTGACAAATCCACCCCAACCTTGACCTCGAGAGTCCGATTATCTTTGAGGAAGATCGGTAGCAACTCCCCTCTGGGTTTGCCTGCCCCCTTCTTTTCCTCGATAATACTAGAACCCTGGCTCGAGTCTTCGGGGGATTTATTATCCAGCGAGATCACATAGCACCTTCTAGCTATTGCATGGCTGCCTCGGACCTCACCCACGCCGAATTTAGTGGGGAATTTTAATTTTTGGTGGTAGGATGACGGCACAACCTTTATACGACCGATGATTCCTCGGCCAAATATAGCATTATAGGTCGTTATCCCTTTAACCACTATGAGATTCGCCACAAAATTCACGGCTTTAGGGGGGTCCCGAGAGTGACAGGCAAGCTTAGGGCTCTCTCGGGGTAGGATGCTTGGCCATTAAACCCACAAAGGGGGGTTCGGATCGGACGCAACTTGGATGGGTTTTCACCCATCTTTTTAAGAAACATTCATAAGACAAAACGTTCGGCGCACTACCATTGCCAACCAGTACCCTATCTACGTTACAGTGGTTGATGGTTGCCGAGATAACCAGGGCGTCATCATGAGGAGTGACCATCCCTTCCAAGTCTTGATCGGAGAAAATCAGGGCCTCTTGTCCATGTGTTGACGCTGCAGGTCTAGTTTCGACGGCTCGACTGGCTCACTCGGCATGACGTTTCCTCCCTTGATTGCTATCTCCCCTGGAAGCCGAGCCTCCCGAAATAACATTGATGTGTATTCCTCAGGGGAGATTGTCAATTTCCCCCATAGGGCCCGGTGGGGTGTCCCGAAGCTCAGCCATGTATTGGGCTAGGTGCCCACGGCGGATGAGGCTTTCAATCTCATCCTTCAGCTGTTGGCAGTCGCTCGTATGATGGTTGTGGTCATCATGGAGTTGGCAGTGTTTGCGTCGATTACGTCTACGGGGGTCAGCCTTCATGGGCTCGGGCCGATGGAGGAGACCGGAGTCTCTAATCTCCCGATAGATCTCATAGATAGGAGTAGCCAATGGGATATACTGCTCGAACCTCCTTGGAGGCTCCTTGCGGTCACCCTCGCGGTTCCTCCTCTTTCCCTGGCTGGAGGCTTGCTCTGCCGACCTTTTTCTCTCCTCCTCCTTCCGTTGGCTAAAGGGGTCATGGCAGGCAGTGAGGACCTCTTCGCATTCCGTGTGACGCAATGCTAAGGTCATTAGGTCGGCAAGGGTGGCAGGAGAATGGAGCACCAGTTCTCGCCGGAGTCCTTCATCGCGGGTCACTCCAATCAGCGCGGTGATGGCAGACGCCACATCAAGACGGGGGGATGCGCAGGGCCTCCGCTTTAAAGCGGTTTATGTAGGCTCGCAGCTTTTCCCTCGAGCCTTGCCTCAGTGCCAGCAGTCTCGCTATTGACCTTGGGGGGCCGTTTCCATCGAAGCTTTCCTTAAAGAGTCGTCCAAGCTGTTGAAAGTTGGTGATACTTCCGGGGGTGAGAGCTCGTAACCATGCCTGAGCACCTTGCACCAACGTGGTGACAAAGACTTAACACTTAATGGCGTCAAATGCTCCCTGGAAAGTCATGAGGGCATCGAAGCTGTCAAAGTGGTCGGTCGGGTCACCCTGACCGTCATAAGATTTGAAGGCCGGAAGGGACATCCGTGGGGATAGTCTGGCCTCCAAGATGTCGGAGGAGAATGGGGATCGCTCTTCCTCTTCCTTGGTGATAGAGTTCTGTTGCAAGGCCCGAAGGGCCCGCTCTTATTCGACAAACCGTCGTTCGAACTCCTAGAGTTGGAGGGAGAGCTCCGGATGAGCGCAAGGAAGTCTCGAGATGTTCCCGGTGTGCTCACGATAGCCTTCCTGTCGACGCAGACCAAGGCCGGCCACCTGTACTGGTGGAGTGGGTGGGCGCGCTTCACCTTCCCCCCTACGAAGGTTGGAGGAAGATTCTTGCTCGACGGCCTGAGGCGGGAAATGGGAAGGTTCGCCCGCCGTGCTGCGAATAATGCGACCTTCCTAGAGAATGAAGCGGCCTCCGGTTGTTCGCCGGGAAGCCTCAATACGGAGAGGGCTCGACCGCGAATGTTGTGAGCGTTCTTCCCTGGCCACCTGGGCCCGCATCAGGTCGACAAGGGTATCCAGCTTGGCGTTTAGGGCTTGGAAGGCCACTGGATCCACTACGGGAAGCAGGGCCCCTAAAGACGGAGGGAGTGGGACGTTGGCTTGGTTGGGAGGAGGGGGACTAGTCATAGAATTGGATGGTGCACGCCCCTCATTCACCGCCGCCAGTGCCTTCCCCTGTCTTCGGTTACCCTCCTACTGTTGCTCCTTCGCACCATACTGACTTTTGCTCGATTCCCACATATGGCACCAAATGAAGAGGTGAGATCTCATGCTAAGCCGTGAACCGTCGAATCAGAGATGATCACGGGGGGCAGCCACCTCAACTGAGAATTCTGCAAAAGATTGGGAAGAAGTGATCAGGGGATCTGGGATTGTGATCCCTGGGAAAACCCTCTGATACTTAAGTCAGCGATGGTAAGAGCCAAGTGTGAGGAGGAGGCAAGGGGAGTGAAGGGCACGGGACTGCTCCTCACCAGAGTTGGCTTACCTTTCCGTATAGTTTTCCTGGATTTATATAGCGGCTCGTTCCCTTTTTGGGGCAAGGTAAGCGAGAGAGCCTAGGGGGCGTTACCTCCTAGGTGAGGGCTCTTACTGTTTTCGTATCCCCTGAACTTCTTGCGGCCGGTTACGCTCGATCGCCTTTTGGGCTTTCCCCGCGCGTAGGAGGTGCTATTATTTGGACTCCCAAGTCAGAAAACCATGTGGGCTGTGTTGGTCCGAAGGAGTTGGGCCTCCTGATGAGTGGGTCCAATAGAAGGCTGTTACTTGTTGGGCTATGCAGATCTTGTTGGGCCGTATTGGGCCTCATATTTTTTGGGACGTGAATCTACCCCTCTTCAATGCCTACTAAGTCTTTTCATCAGACACGTCAATTTCATCTAAATGCTTTTGCGGGGCAAAAAGCATAGCTGTCAAGGCACCCGCAAGGCATAAAGGCATTTTTGGCCAGCAAATTTCTGTTCTATCATGTGATAAATGGGGTGACTATCAATATGGGTCGTCTGATGACAGAGTTAATTTATTCATGCCACACCCAAAGGCGACGTTCTCTGCCATATGCATCCCAATTGACAGGAGTCTTTACCTATGTTGGAATTCCATTGGCTGATGAGGTCTTCATAGAAGTCTGACACAGTGATATTTACAACAAGCACAAGATGTTCAGTGATTTTGGGTATTATTGGGGTCCGGATGGAGAACTGCGGAGAGATGTAAGGATGTATGGAGAAGATGCTGAAAATGAGGAAGCTGAGGAGCCACAACAACCAGAAGCTCAAGTACCACCTCCACCTCCAGCTCAGCCCAAGGAGCAGCCACCTTCTCCTCCACATATAGATCCAGATATGCCACCGCATCCATAGTTTTATCATTGGGAATCCTCTGCTCAGGGTGCTGAACAGTCTTCTTGGGGGGATTATGAGGCTTTTGATGGGCGTCTCTCTGGCTTAGAAACTCGCATGGACACATCCTTTAGTAGGCTTGATACATTTATGGATACAATGACTGGTCGGATGGATTCTTTCTCCACTGCCTTGGACAACCTTTCCACCAACATGGCCAACCTATCTACCCAAGTTGCGACCCTTTCCTCCACCCATGGAGATTCAGGCCATGTCTTCTATCTTATGAATTGCACACTGTTGGATCTTCAGCGTCATGGTCAGACCCAAGTGACCTCCCTTACAGACATTCAGCAACATCTTCGGCATCAAGATCACACTCTTGGAGACATTTGTCACCACCTTGGCGATCAGCCACCTCCCGTAGATGGAAACTGAGGCTTTCTAGTTCACCACCTTAGTCGTTGTTCTTGGGTCATGCAATTCACTTTTTGGTCCACTCTTATTGTACCTGTCCCCTCTTTGATGATGACAAAGGGGGAGAAGTAGTCAAGTAGGCTAGTATAAGTCTATCCATATTACTTATGCATGCATGTCATATGTTTATCTGGGTGTTTTGGCTTGTGGCATTTGTGGAGTGTCATTTGCATATTGTGAGTGCCATTTGTATTAGTTGAGTGTTTTTTGTCATTTGTCTCGTCCTTGCAACATGTAATGAACGTGAAAGGAAGTGAATGGAATGCACTTGGTATTGGACATCATTTTGGTACTTATATTTCAATTCCTCTCAATTCAGAAAATATAATTGAATGGTTTGCACTGGCTTGTTTTGATGTGATGTGTGTAAACAGATTAATTATGTTGTGGATTGTCAATTGGATTGTCCATTTTACAAACTCTTCAATTGGTTCTATGTATATCAAATGGTGTTGGATGAAGGACCAATCTGCCAGTTTGAATCCCTCACTATGCCTGAGTGCGAACTCCACCACGTATAAGAACCATTTAGGAGCTTGCAAGTATGCGTTGATTTCAAGTTCTAAGTTTGGTTGTCGACACTCAAATGCATCTTTTGATCTAGAGTTTTGTCATCATCAAAAAGGGAGAGATTCTTGAGTCTCTCCAGGTGATTTTGATGATAACAAAACATCAGACATAACTTCTATCACGTGCCGTGTATTGCTGCTTAAAAGTGAGCTCTGCATGCAATTAAGACCTAATTCTGTTATGACATATGCTTAACTTCCATAGCCTTCAAAATGTATAAAATGAGCTCAAATGGACTTGAAATCAATGTTAACTAGACCGTTTAGCTTGAGTAGGCGGCCCTTGTTTAGACCGCTTACTATCGTTTGACTTAGGTCAATATTCTAAGTCGGTTTGGCCTAGCGGACCCATGTTCGACCGTTTAGTGCCTTAGTAGTTCTTTTCTAGACCACTTCTACGTGTTTGACTAAGTCAATTATTTAAGTCAATTAGGGTCGGTGTCTCTCGCGGTCCATGGGTAGACCGCGTAGCTCCGTGTGACGATCCAGTGTTAGACCATTTAGGTGGTTTGACTGGGCATGTCGGTTCATGGTTGACTGAGTCAAGCGGCCTAATCTATGACCACTACAGTCACCTCACGGCCCATCATACGACCGCCTAGGTCCCGTCTTCTCTGTAGATAGTGCAGCGGCCCTTCAATTGACCGCTTATGTTGTCTAGTGGCCAAGAGATAGACCGCTTACGCCCAGAGTGTTATTTTCTGAGGTTTTGACTTCTAATTGTCTTGGCTTGACCTTTTGATTTGCCCATTGTTCTATGGATGTCTCTTGACGTCCTATGAGGGCCATAACCATGTTGTAAGGTAGCCGAGAGTGCCTTTATACCAAGTAGTGCCCGTACTGCTTCAGAGTCATTATTGGTTTCCGATTGACCCGGTGTGACCCAGTGGTTGACACGTGACCTCGTGAGTGTCTCAGCTGTTCTGGAGAGATCGAGACATGGTTTTGGATGCCTTGAGGTATGGTCTTATCTCGATTTGTGTGTCCATGTGCTTTGAGGGTCTTTGTGATCCCTTAGGTCTCCGTGGTTCATTTTATGTTGATGTTTGGATCTAGCTATCCTGTGTCATTTCCTTTCTCAATGTTTAGGCTGATTGGCGACATGTTACCACTTTGTGCAGTGATCTTGACTCGAGTCTTGTGACTTAAGGATCGTTGTGTCAGCAGGACTAGTTGTTTGTCTTGAGTTTGGTGGCAGTCTTGTGTGCTACCTTGTGCTTGATGCTTCTTAGTACGTATGATAGTGCGTGTTCGGCCAGTCTGTACTTCGGCACTCATGTTTCGGAGTCTCTATGTCTAGTGAGCCTCCACTAGTTGTAGCTTGACGACACTTTCCAGTGTGTCGGCCCACTTGGGAGTGATGGCAGGACAGAGTTCCCGACTCAGAAGATTTTTAGGCTAGTTTCAGTGGGCTCCCTTGCTCGGCAGTAGCGTCCTACTGGGGGAGAAAACTATCTAGAGGCCTGGCTCAAGGCAATGAGCTTGTGTGTGCACACGTGGTTAGGGGTGTTTGGATGAGCGCCGACAGGCATGACCCTGACTAGTCACTCGTTACTGTTGTTCCTTGTACTTGGTTGAGTATCTCAGTTACCGTCGTTCCAAACGTGTGGGAGATACTTGTGGCACAGTGTAAGACGTCAGTGGATGCATCTGGCTGTTCTTCTAGTGAGGAGGTACTTCTGTCACATGGCGCATGACTCTAGTGTTTTACGGAGTTTGTGTCTCTTTCCGGGTTAGTCTATTCTTGACCTTACTCGAAGTCAGTTAGTGGAGCATACACGATAATCTAGTCATGTATGCGTTAGTGTTCTCGTCTGTATAAGTCTTCTTTTAGGGCTTTTCGCCTGTGTTGTAGGCCGTAGTTTCGGGCCTAATGCCTGGTTGACGGATCGGTAACTCCTGACTTTGTGAGATCAGGGTTCACCCTTCTGTTGCCGTTTGGAGAGATGAAGGTCGATGCACATCACTGTTCACATCTATTGAGGGTCGGTGCATGTTCTGTTTAACCTACATACAAGGTCAATGCTAGCTTTGCCTTCAAGCTTCTGAAGTCGATGCACATGTTGGAGACTGAAGACTAAGGTTGATGCACTTTTCGCCAGCACAAGACAAAGGTCAATGCACATACTGTTCACACAAGGCCAAGGTCGATGCACGTCCAGTCTGCGCAATACTAGAGTCGATGCACATGGTGCTGATACAAGCTTAAGGTCGATACTACTTCTGTTAGCATGCAGCTAAGGTCGATGCCACTTCAGCTCGCACAATAACTAAGGTCGGTGCACATGCTCACTGGTGCATATCAAAGTCTACCTGTGTTACTGTTAGAAGTCGGTGCGCATCTTCCTTACGCATATAAAGTTGATGCATGTACACAATGGCTACATACCAAGTCGATGCTTGTTCAGCCCAGTGCATATTAGGGTCGATGCACATTGTGCCACCCTTGTTCCAGTGTGCCAACACATTAGCCCTTTTTAGAAAGCCTTGAAGACAAGACTGCTTAAAGAAGTGTCGACACATCATCTCAGAGTGTCGACACTTCAGTCTTCCAGAGACCACTGTATATGAAGTCAACATCAGAAGAGTCGACACCTCCCCTCAGAGTGTTGACACCTCAGGCTTCCAGAGACTGTTATACAAGAAGATCTCATAAGGAGTGTCGACACCTCCGTGTCAACAGGTCGACACTTTGGTCTCCGAGAAGCCAGCCAAGCTAACTATCTGTCAAATCAAAGGGGCAATCCAAAGAGAGAAAAAGAGTACTATAAATCATTAAAATTAAGGATTTTAGGGTCTAGACCACATCCCCAGGTTTGACTTTTACTCTACCATCTTTTCACTCACTTGTCTACTTTTTGGAGATGGTTTTGTCAGTAAAGGATAGCACATGCCACTGTCATCCCTGCTGCTGTCATGTTGTCCCTTGCTCAAGCTGACTTCTACAAGACTTAAAGCTGGGCTCAGCCAATGGGAAGACCACAGGCCTATAGTGCATTAAATGTCAAGGGATGTGGTCACCTTCCTCCTGTTAATTACCACCATTACACATGGCATTTGCACTAGAAGACTTTTTAACTCTCACCTCTTGGCACGCGCTTTAAGGGGAGTTTTGGAGGAAAAATTTTACTGATCCACTGGTCCAACAGAAGACTTCTTGGCATGCAATATTCCCAGGCTTTTCAACTTATTTTTGGTATAAATACCAAGCTTCCTCAACTGAAGAAGCAGTTGCTGCTATTGAAAGAGTAAAGCCATGCCCTTGAGCTGTGAAGAAGAAATCTATGAGAAAGAAAGAGAAAGGCAGTGAGAGCAGCCCAGCATCTGCGACCTCCGTCCAGTGCTGTGAAAGAGAAGAAAGAGAGAAGAGAAGCCAAGAGGAGAGCAGTCATCCTCATGTCAAGATCGTGCTAAGGAAGAGAGCTGATCGGACCTTTGTTCTGATTGATCCAGGAGCTTCAAGAGTAAGCTCTGAAGCCACTGTTTGGTCATCTCTGTTTCTTCACTTTACCTCGGTGTTCAGTGTCTCACATCTATAAACACTTGTTTTCTCCACTGCACTTGTGGTGTTTTCTGTTTTTATTTTGATTCACGATTCGTGTGTTCTTTCGATTCCCTGGATAGGGGTCGGGGAAACTACGATTCTACTTCCAATCTCCAGTCTGCCCAGCCAGCCGCGGATCAACAAGAAGAAACTGAACCTTTGTTGGGTACTCAATATGACCTGTTACATCATCTGGATAGAGTGCCCGCCAAAATATCTATACTTGAGCTGATCAAAAGTCCACCCTTCACTAGGATGCATTGAGAAATTTTCTTCAAAAGGTGATGGTCCACGAAGATTTGGCAGTTGATAGCCTCCCTACAGCTCTGGCCACCATCTCAAAAGGACCGGCAATTACATTTTCTGAAACCAAGCTGGCACCTCCGGAAGCTCAACAGATGCCACTCTACATTTCTATTATATTGAACAAAGTTAGTGTGGATGCCACCTTGGTGGATACAGGGGCGTCAATTAATGTTTGCCCACTTAGCACTCTCAGGGCCTGCAATCTCTCAGAGGAGCTTCTACGGCCAACCCCTACAACCATTGTCGCATATGACAATTCACGAAGGGCATGTCATGGGGTGGTCACTCTTCAGGCCGAACTTGGGCCTCTCACCATGGCCGTCAAGTTTTATGTGCTAGACATCGACCCTATGTTCAATGCTATCTTGGGTCGCCCATGGCTTGATACTCTTGGTGCCGTGCCATCTACCGCTTATCAATGTCTCAAGTTCCCATTTCAGGGGAGGGTGGTAAAAGTTAAAAGCTTATCTTTGGCCCAGTCAGTGAACTCCATTTCGGAGAAAATCTTGCCCACATTATGGCCCAGCAGTTGACCCATTATATCTGTATTGGATCTGGACTTCCCATGGGCTTACGCACCCCGCAAGCCCGTCACTATGCCTGTTAATGTCAAAGAAAAGCCCAAGATCCGAGATTCCAAAGGCTGGTCCATTATTCTTAAATTAGGCTATCAACCGGGGAGAGGCCTCGGAGCACAACTCCAAGGACGCACTAAGTCGGTACCCAAAGGCAGAAAAATGAATAGACGGGGTCTCGGCTACCAAGAGTCCGCACTATCAATAATGGGTGATTCAGGCTCGCTCAGATGGGATTATCGTCAACACTTTATTAAAGGCCCTCTCCAGCCAGGCACATTACAATCATAATCAGCTCCGCCAGAATAAAAAAATACGACATATGTAGGTGCCAGTCCGCCCCAGGTACTAGAGGGGCCAGTTGATGATATGATAAATCTCAGCCAGGCATTTTCCAGGTTGTTCAAAGAACCTGCGGCTGGCCCGAAAAAGACTCAGGAGGTTCGACTTGCACAATGGAGGCCGAAGAAGCCGATTTACCATCCTCAGGGACAGGTGAGCTCACCTGATCTTTTCATTCTATCTCCTTCCCGCATAAGAACCCTCCTCCAATAGCTCAGCTTTATTCTCCGATCGCCACCTCTGTTGGTTGATCCTTCGATATTTTGGTCTCCCCTTCTCCGCAAACAGCCGAGTGAATTCTTGATCATTGATTGTCCGTGCGGGCATTGCCTGCCGGTTGATCTCACTTCTAGGTGGTCCCTTGATGACCCCGCCAATCTCTCCTGTAACGACCCAGAGCCCAGGGTACCGATAACCCGGTACAAGTACCAAACTACCGCTACCATGAACTGTGGACGTCACCCAGCAGGCTGATGAGGCCCCTGAAGGGTTAGTGGGATTGTTGAGGGATTGCATTAGAAATTAGAATTCGCAACGCGCATTGTTAATTTTTGGAAATACCCCTCCTTTTTCTTCCTTTTTCTTCTTCTTCTTTTTCTCTTCTTCTTCCCGTTGGAGCTCCCCCCTCTCTCCCGACCATTGCCTTCTCCTCCCGTGTGCAGCCCACGGCATCCCCTTCCTCCTCCGGCTATAGATGGCGGACCAAGGTGGCGGCATGGTGATCGTGGCTATGTTATTCTCACGACGAGGGGCGTGGAGATCGGGGTTTTTGAACATGATTTTGATATCGGCGATGATCCAGTGGCTTTCGAGCTTCTTTGAGGTAGGGGGACGGATCCTTATCCTCTTTCCCGCTTTCCCCACGATTTCTAGGCCGAGGAAAGGTCGAGAGGGGCATTTTTGAGCCGAGAGGGTGAAAATGCATGTTTTGGGGTTGAGCGTCGGATCTCTCATTTCTCTGAATTTTTGACCGTTCTTTGGGTATAGAATCGTGCTAGGAGAGTTGGGGATGAATTCCCCTTTGTTTCCTCATCATCGGGGGATGATCAGGGCATGGATTGGATTTTTTTAGCCCTTCCCGCTAGTTTCACTCTCGGGTTGGGGTTGCTGTCCTACCAGGGACCACTAGGCCCCTTTGGCGGCCCCCAGGGGGTCACCAAGAGGTTTTGAATGTCGGTTTGGCTTAGCAGTCTGCCCAGGACCACTAGGCCAGGGTTGCGGTCTTGCGATAGATAGCTACCCGTTGATTAACGATCCACGGCTGACTGTTTCTCTCATCTAGTCAGAGTACCCTCGGGGTGCGTATTTTTGACCGTTGGGAGTCGTGTCCTGGGTTGCGGCCAGGGGATGACCATTTTCTGGCGTCTTGCGGTCAGCAGGTGACTGCATGGTGGGGTAAGCGGCATGGCGATAGACCGCTACGCAACCCCGTGGCTTGCCGGTTACGGCCATACTGTGGCCGTCTGGCTGAACCTGGCGGTCTCAGGGAGATCACTAGGCCCATTTTGCGGTCCGGGGAGGGCCGCCAGGCTGAGGGGCAGTCCCGGGTGGACCGCCACTCCATTTCCTTTCGATCGGTGACTTCCATGAGTTGAGTCTTACCTCCAGTGACCTGTCCACTAGTCGTAACTTTCCTGCACACGCGGGTGCAGACCCACTTGGGAGTGGTGTAGAGCCTGACCCGGAGAAACGATTGTTAGGCTGGTTACCGTAGGACCCCTTCGCGCAGCCTGAGTCTGGGCTTTGGGGAAGAACCAGCTAGAGAGACTGACCTAGGGCTCATGATTTGTGTGTGCACACGTGGTTGGGGACGTCAGACCTGCATTGACAAGCGTGACCCCAACTAGTCCTTGTTCGTGATACTTGTTGTGTGTCTCAGTCTCCGCCTGGGGTGAGTAGGGAGACATTTGAGTGCGGTGTAAGACGTCATGGGATGCATCCGGTCTTACTTCTAGTGGGTAGTGCTCCTATCTTCTGGTGGGTACGACTTGCTTCTTCGCCAAACCGCGGTCGGTTTGTCCGGTACAATTAGTTGTAGTGTTCTTTTCTGTTTATTTATTGTTGATTGTTACTTCTGCCGTACTTTTGACTTAGTAGCATTACTTTCTACGTACGTGTGTACTTACGGCCTTGTTTCTCTCGTTGCGAGGTGGGGGTCCTCGGGATCCCTACTGAGCCTATGAAATGAGGCTCACCCTTGTGTTTTCAGGTGAGGCGGGTTCGTCGAGAGACGCATCTGAGATTATTTGGAATACTTTTCAAAACCCCTAAAAATTTACATTCTCAAAATTCTAAAAAATCTTACATTGTATTTTTCTGATGGTATTTTTTGCAGGGACAACCTTTTTGTAAGGACCAAGAACACGGGATGAATCCTCTTCATTCATTGCTCTCAATCTTTTGATTCTTCCCAATATTCTCATGATATGTCACCCTGGGCACTTCGATCATCATCTCTCCATCATTTTGAGCAATTGGTGTCAATCTGATCATCTCTGTCACTTGGGGTATCACTCTGATTATTCACGTCAATCTGATTATCTCTACTGCTCTGCGCCTCACCCCCATCACTCAAGAGCCAGCTTCTCTGACTATTCCTGCTAGCTTTGCTCAACCATTATGACATCATCCTGATCTTTTATGCATAAATCTTCTAATTTGCCAAGATTGTCATCCTCATGATGACATTGAACAAAAATACTTGGAATGCTCTCCTGCTTTACGGCTTTATATATGATGCTTTCCATGATGCTTTTCAATGCTAGGCAATGTTGCTGAATGTTTCGATTATGCTTTCATGCTTAAACTGTCCTTATATCTTGGCTAATGAAATTTTTGAGCGCAGGATAAGAAGCTCTTTGGTCCCACCGTTCGGGCATCATCATCCAGGTCCCACGGTGCTTGCACCTCATTTCTCAGTTCTCCATACTTATTGCTATCACCATCTCTCCCTGTATGTATTTTACTATATGTTATCTACGCTATTAGATTATATCAAGGACCTTGTGGCTTTGGTAAATTTGGAATTTGAGTTTCCCTTCATCAAAAAATAATGATGATTCCAGAGAAGTCTTAGTCACACGGATAGGCCGTTGAGTCGTCAAAGACTGGCGATGATAGTTCCCTTTTCGTGAGTTGGTGCACGAATAAATGGGCTTCGGCTTAGTACCAGCTCACGAAATCAGTTTCTTGATTCAGTCTAGGCAGCTTAACAATATTATCCTTGATTATCTTCTATTTTAATTTATTTTAATTTTCTCTTTAAACCTAGCATGCATTCATGTAGGACTTTGAATCAACGTTGGAAAATCATTCTGATAAGCTGATTTTGAGAGTCAAAGTGATTTTAAACTCCAAGATGTGAGATATTCATTGTCGATTTGGATCATCAGTTCGTCTTGTCGCTGTTTTGGGCTATTTTCTCGAAAACTCTTTATTTGGATTTCTATCTTCATATTTCAATCCTCTTTTCCTTAGATCCGCCTTGACTGCAGCACGTCCACATTGACTGGTAACCACTCCCCAATAGCGAAACCTACAGGTTTGTTACCTTGGGTACTTCCACCGCGCTGGAAGTTAATCAACCTTCTTTTTATCTCCCTCGTGCCCTCATGCACATTCACTCCCTCCTTTATCCAAACATTATTGATTTTTTTTGAACCTCTCGAGAGTGCTTCATCTCGAGCTTTGGATTTATTTCTTATCAGATGATGTTGATCGCGTGTCTCATCACATCTTGTCATCTACTTTTTAGTTCGCTCTGTTCCCTTGCAAAGCAGACGCCAAGGTGGGACAACTGTAGACACGCCAATTTGATATTACTTTGAGTACATCTTATATTACCTTATAACATCTCAATTTGACCCTCAAATTGGCTTATTTGAGTGATTTTCTAAATTTTACTTAGATTTTTCACATTTTCCTATTTTTCTAAGTCTGTTTGAGCACACCATGGGTTTTCGTGAAACCCGAATAATTTGTCACCTCGGTGACTGGCACGCCCACGCACTTAATAAACCAAATAAACCCGTCTCAATAAACCAACAAACGAACGACGACGATGAGTCGATCGAACAAAAAGTGGGTCCACAAGTCTGGCATGCCCTGTGGGACCAATCCACCCTTCATCTCTTTACTGAAATTTGGGACCCTGTGGCCCCCTTCTTGTAATGCTAATTATTTCATCTTTGCAAATGCAGGAAAATCACATTTCAACCTCGAGAATGGCGGTCTCCTTTGGCCCACAAGTCGTGGAGAGCCACATCCGAGAAGGCTACCTCGCCGTCCTGCTCTGCTTTGGGAGCTTCCCTCCGGTCGTGGGCTTTTTCAATTTCCTTGGGGTAGCCTTCGTCAACATCCTGGACGTGGAGGCGTCCGACGAGCCTGAGTCCAATGCTCCCATCCAGGGAGCCACAGAAGCTGCTATCGGCCGAGCTGTGGCCAAGAACAACAACAGCATCCCGGCAAGGACGTTGGGCTGCAACGTGCACCATGTGCACTAGGCTGCCGGTCCATCGCACCAAGGGTTGACATCCCATTGGAGGAGGCTCCGAAGGAACAATGCTGGCGCCGCCACGGGGCACCGAATCTCCAGCTCCAGCAAGTCTATGACTGTCAGGACCATCCGAGTCCACCTGAATGGACAGAGGTCCGAAGTGGTCCCGGACCACATCGTGCTGGCCATTCCAGTCTGCAACTCCTTCCAGGGACTGGAGAAGATGAAGGAAAAGATGGCGCCTGTCGTTCCGGCCGCAGCACCAAAAGACACGCCGGCTCACAAGCTGGCAAAGCTGAAGCAAGTTTGGGTCCCCAAGGAAGCCCAACCCACTACACATGCCTAGGCGAGGCCCAGCTACACCTGCCACAGAAAGGGCCAAAGAGATGAAAGTGACGGCCATGACCCGCCAACCGACAGTTGCTGCGCCAATGCTGCCCGAAAATGCCCGCCGCCAATGGCGCAGGCGTCATCACCATGCTGCCCGCCCGGCGTTCTCAACTTACACTCATCCTGCTGTCGCCACCGACACGCAACTACCGGCCGCTCTCCACGACCAGGAGTGGGAAGGGATCGAGCAAGCCATGAGAAACTACCTCAGAGGCCCGGGTAGCACCCCTACGGGTTGTTAGAGACTGCTGGGGGCAGTGGCCTCTGCCTTTCGAGAAGAAGAAGAAATCCAACCTACGCCTAGAGTAGAATCAAAGAACCGGTCGGAGGAACGACGCCAGTCCCCTGTGCGGGAGGAAGCGCCACCCCGACGGTCAATTTTTGACAGACTGGTGTTCCCAAATAAGCCGTCAAGAAGGATGGTGAAAAGAAACAGGAATTGAAAAGTTTTCACCTGCAACATGGCAGGACTCTCTAGTCGGTATGGGGCTCTACCTACCGACCTCGAAGAAGTGGCCAGGCTCGCCGCCAAGCCCGGCCCCCTCACCAAGAGAGGAAGAGCGGCGAGTGAAGCGACACAGGCGGGTGTCAAAGAGACTCCCTCCGAAGAACCCTCCATGGCCCTGGCAGCCAATGTTGTCACCACCGGGGGCATAAGTGGTAGACCCTCCACATCATCCGAGGATGCCCCGGCCGAAGAGACAGGGGGCATGCCCACTCCCTCCACAACTGACCCCGAGAAGGAACGTGCAAAGGGCAGAGAAGTAACACCAAGGTAAGCCGTTCCATCCATGTGTCTATAAAAGCTGCCATGCACACCATAAGCAAAGGGGCGGGTGTACATACAAGTCCCCAGGTCACCAAGTCTCATCACCACCCTCTTGGTCATCTCTACTCCCTCCTGAGACAGATGTCCCTAGGAGGCCTTATAGACCTCTGCAAGGCAGTGCTCACCTCACCACGCGACGCTTGCCTAGCCTCGGCGGCATGGTGCTCCTCTGCTGAGGAAAGGAAGAGGATACTAATAGGGAAGAAGCCTAGCTGACAGAGGCGCGCCACGCTCTCTTCCCCCTCTAGTAGCACTCTTCGTCATCCTCCGGCCTCTGCTTCGTGACCCCGAGGATCAACCGAAGCTCCACTAAGTGGGTCTCTAGTGCCCACCTCTCGTCCCAGCCTCGATGTCATTCCGCCCTCCTCCCCTCTCCTTTCCCTCTCTCTTTTCGCCCTCTCGCAGTCTATCTCGCCTCATCGTGTGGAGAGAAAATCCTCAGCTCTAGCATGTCTCGGGACAACTTCCCGTGACGCCACAGCTCCTCCTCTAGCTCCGCCATTCGGGCATCACACTCTATCACATGAGCAACACGTTCCTCCTCGACCTTCACCGTGCAAGTCAGGGCATCTCGAATTTCCATTGTCGGTCAGAGTCGACCGTCTCACAATGTAAAAAAGGGAGAATCATGTGGGAGAGTAAAAATCACACACCAAAGTATCAAAAGTCCATTTTTATTTGAAACAAAAAGGATTACATCAAAGGCTGGGCACTATGGACCTCAACTTCCCTAACTCAGTTACATAAACACTCCACAACTCTCGGTCTTCCTCTATCTGCACCGTCACCTTTCGTGGGATGCTTGCCTTTCACGATGCTATAATCACCTTCACCTCCTTTGCATCACCTTCTGTGGCGCTCCCTTTCCTTGATCAAAGGAAGGTCGGAGAGTGTGGGAAATGAATGGCGAGGGAGGCCAATTTGTGGATAACACCGGTGCGCATTGTAGAGGACAAATTTGGTTGCACCAATAAGTCGGAGTCCCGCAGTAGAAGACGATCTTGCGAGAAGCTCGCGAGGGAGTAAACATGTCAGTGCGTGAGTAAACATGTCTTGTGCCATGATATTGAAGTGAGTACGTCAGTCTCCGCATGTCTTCAGTCGAGGAATGCGATTCACTACATTCCCACCAAAGCCCAATGCATCAACCGTGTAATAAAGCGGGCTTTGTTGGAAGATTCTAGATGTAGTTCGCGCCTCCTTGCAGCGGTCAAATTTGAAATGGAGATCAATCCAGCAACTGAGAAGAATCATGCACCCATAAGGAGGCTGGCCCATGCTGGAGTCCGTAAGACCGCTATAAAGATAGGCGAGGGTAGCTGGCCCTACTCGTTTGCCCTCCCAAAATCCACAGATCGCGCCTAGGTGATCTTCTTCCACAATGTTGTCAGTGCAAGGAAAGAAAAGAGTCCCAGCTAGGCAAATCATGAATCCTTTCATAATATCCTCCAAATGATCGTCACCTGTCATTTCCCCCTGTGCTTTCATGACCCAGTCTACGAGCTTTTGGAGATTGACTCCCTTTTGGGTTTGGACGCCCTTAATAGCTCCTGCAGGCATAAAACTTCCAAGGACATCCTCCGGAGGTACCTTCTTTGGCGTATTTATAATTTTAAATCTTGAGGGGTTAAAATATAATTTGAGTAAATTTTTTTAAAAAAATAAATAAAAATCAAAAAATTTAATTAAAATCCACTCCCCCCTCTCTCTTCTCACTCTCTCTCAATCCCTCTCTCTCTTCCTCTCTCTTCCTCACACTCTCTCTCCTTCTCTCCCAATCTCCCTCAGTTTCAGTCCAAACGAGGCCCGATCGAGGTGTGGGAGGTACCGTTGGGATGGACTCGACGCGTAGGTCGAGGTGGTGCCCTCTATTCGGCGGTTCGGGGACCGTGGAGATGAGGCTAGACGAGAGGAGCCGCGACGTCCCGTCGTCCGATCTGCACCATTTTACGGGCTTCATCGTGATCGAGGTAAGGGAATGAGTTCCTCATCTCGTCAGGAGCGTTTTGACGCCTCATGCGTCGTCAATGGCGGGAACTTTCACCGTTTACGTGCTAAACCCTATTTGGGAGATTTTAGGCCTAATTTTAGAGTTTTTCTTCTCCTCGCTCGATTTTAGTCCAGACGGTCGCTAATCGAGACGTGGGAGGCGCCGTTGGGAAGGTCGTGTCGCAAGGATCGCGTGGATGTCCTTCTTCCCTCGATCCGCAGAGCGTGGAGGCGCGTGAAGCCAGGAGGTCACCGTGGCCCTCGTCGTCCATTCGGCATCGGATCGGCTTTCTCGTCGTGTCAGAGGTAAGGGGATGGACTCTCTTCCTTGCTAGAAACCCGCCGGTACCACATGTGCCATGGTCCGACGCCAGTTGCATCATTTTTTGTGCATTATTCCATGTTAGCATAATTTAGTCGTTAAATTATGAAATTACTTCCATAGCCATCGTATTGTGATTTTAATGGCATGTTTAGTTGTAGAATGGATGTATGGATGCATGCTTGAGCATGTTAGTTTTGGTCAACCAGGAGGGAGTTCAGTATCGAACTCGTCTAACCCGTAACCCAGTCGACATAACGCACCAGGACCGGTGCGTTACAGTCCTTTAACGCGCCTAAAGTGGTACGTTATGTGCCCTTTGACGGACTCCTCTAGGTCTATCATTTGACCCTTGACTGGTCGTTTGACCGTTGACCTAGTAAGGTGGTTAGCATAGCGGTGTAGGGTAGATCCGTTATAGTCATATAACGCCCCAGATCTATTGCATTATATTATGTATTAAAACTATAGTTTTTCTGTTTATTCTTGGCGTTCGGGTGCCTTTAACGGACTCAAACCCATGCGTTATATCCTCATAACGTACCAGCCTTGGTGCATTATGTTTCTGTGGTTTCTGATTTCAATTCGGGTGAGTATAACGGCCATGGGAGGCGCGTCATACTCAGCATAACACCCCATGCTTGGCGTGTTATGCTTTGCATTTCTGGTTGCATTGCATTGTTCAGTTAAGTATAACGGGCCACGGGAGGTACGTTATACTGAACATAATGCCCCATGCTTGGCGCGTTATGATCTGTGTTCTTGGTTTCTCGCCATTGTTCAGTTAAGTATAACGCATTGGGGTAGGTGCATTATACTGAACATAACGCCCCAGTGGTGACGTGTTATGGTCTGCATGTCTGTATGTCTATGTGCTTGTGTTCACATAGGTGTTCGAGTGAGTTTGACGGATGGAGGGAGGTGCGTTATGTGCCATATAACGCCCCTGTCCTAATCCGTTATGTCAGGTAACGGTGTTTGTTGTAATCTTGCAGATAAATGGCTGCTCCCAGTGGTTCCTCTGCTCCTGCTGCTGGTGCTCGACGTGCTCCCCAGCCTCCGGTGCCGGTCATTACATGGATCAATGTAGAGGAACTAGACCGAGATCACACGGAGGTCACAACACTGGCAGACTTGGATATTTAGAGGTTGGCGAAGGCCGAGAAGGGCTTCAGCTTCGACCGTGCCATAGGAGTCTATCCTGCAGACTTCCCGAAGGACAAGCATCTCATTCGGCACCTTAGGCACCTCCAGACTCACGGCCGTCGGGAATCCTGGACCGTCAGGGAGGTGGAGCGGGCCATCTTGCAGGGTCGGGACAACTTGTCACACGTGGTCCCGAGGAGCATCCCCATATACTTGGTGGGCGAGGCTCAAGCGTGGGAGCCCGTGCTAGGGCTAGAGGCAGTGCTGCCGGCGGAGGACAAACTGGTGAGGGCCCCAGGCTTCACTCCGGCCAAGTGGGACAACGCAACAGGGCGCGTCCAGGGCGAGCAGCACCGCTATGGCCTGTTCCTGGCTCTATTGAAGTGGGGCTACCGAGAGGATCCCTTTGTTCTTGACTGCCTAGCGATCCGGTTCAAGCAGGGAGTCTCGCTGGGCTGGTTCGGAGAATTGAAGCCTCAAACTGCGCACAGCTTCAGGGAGGGAGCAGTGGAGTTTGCGGAGTATGTGCTATTCAATTATGCTCCCATTCTCATCCGGGCCGGCGTCTACCACAGTATGTACGCCTCCCGGTACGATTATCCCATTTCGAAAGGGCTGTGCTACGGGATGCTGGAGGTGTTCAGTGTAGAGACCAACACCTTCTACACTGCAGAGGGCGAGACTTCGCTGGACTTGTGGAGTCTAAGCCAGCTAAGCGCCCTGCCGATTGATGGGGAGCCTTATGAAGAAGTCTGCCTCCCCGACTTGATCAAAGACGAGACCAACGGCGACGACTACTATTCTCTGGGGTACTCTTATCGGTATTTTATGAAGGCATACCGTGAGATGTACAGGTTGGTTCGCGGGGACCGAAAGAGGGTCTGTCTGGGCTTATGGCTTCAATACTTCTTCGACGGGCCAAAGAAATATGAGGATTTCCCATGCGTAGGCACGGTCGTTGCCCGAAAGAAGCGAGCAAAGCCCAAGTCAGATGTGAAGATCCCCTCCAAGGGGCGTCTGGGCGGGTCGAACCCACTGGCGCTAGATCCGATGACACACTGCGCCGCCTTCCTCACGTACTGGCTGTGCTCGTTTGCTCTACCGCACGGGGACGAGACCGTCATCAGGCTGGATGCGATTTACCCCGCGTGCCAGATGGCGTGGGGGATCAAGCTGTCATTGTGCCCAGCTGCACTCTACTTGATCTATAAGGCGCTTGGGGAAGTGAGAGTCCACCAGATCCCGTGGCAGGCCCGCATCGTCTTCCCGCTGCATTTCTTCAATGCATGGGAATGCTCGCTGTTCCCGGAGTTCGCCCCGCGTGCCATCCAAGACTGGGGGCTGAAGCCGCGGATGCTGGAGTTCACGAGTGCGGAGCCGGGCTCCACCTCGCTGAGGCTGTACGACATTCGGGGATGCCTGACGACGATTCCCCAACGCACGTCTGGTTCCATTCATTTCTGGACGCTGGCGGCCCATTCAAGCCCGCTGGTGAACAACAAGCGGGAGTGCAAAGATGAAGCCTCCGATGAATCTCCAGAGGCGACAAAACTAGAAGCCCCATGGACCAATAAAATAACAAGGTTAACATACAATCTGACCTGGTGAAAATGAAATTGGCCAGCCTAAGGGCTTTAAACAAAGCTCACCAGTTGAGGCACCTCTGTCGAAGATCCCCTCTATGTCAACGATCTCATCATCTTCTCCAGCCGGAGCTATAGCCAATGGGCTCCCCGCCTGTAGCTCCAGCAGTGTCAGGCGGAAGCTCACCCTCTTCCAAAGGAGATGAGGTACCTATGACACATACTAGGAAAATCTTAGTATTGGCAAAGCTCAACTAGCCAGTAAAGAATCTAAGTCTCCAGTCACGTACCTGAGGGTCCCATGGTGGAAGACCCAATCAACCCCATAATGCAGGCCAAAACCACACTCGATAAGGAAGGGAGAGGCAACACCATCGTTGGTTGTGACAACAGAATAATTGTGGCTCTGGCAACAAGGGCCGTTAGACTGCCCACTACTCCTGGCTCAGCCTCAAAGGAGGGAAGCTCCACTGACGGTCTGGTCCTAACCAGCTCTTGGACCATCTCCAAGGCAGTAGCCTAGTCATCAGTTGACAGACAAGATGACAAACCCAATCAGCAACTTCAGTACAACAAACGTAGGGAAAGAAGAGGCCAATCCTCCCTATGGTGGCTTAGCGCTTACCTGAGCTGTCCTAGGATGCCTTAGGCTCTTGCCCACCAGAGGAAGTGGGCATTTTGCCTCTAGTCCTGGGATAGACAAGGGCCCCTACAGTCTTCGCCATCTCTGCAGGTGAATACGTGACAATGTTAGTTTCCAGAAGAAAACATTGCTATGAACAGAGCATTATCAGTCCTAGGGATCCTACCTGGCTGGATGCTCCCGAGAGTCTTCCACGACTCAAAGTGAGAGAATGCATCAGCGTTGGGGCCAGTCTTGTCCATCATACAGAGAACCACATCGACATCAATATCACACTCGATCTTGTCATCCAGGAAAGGATCAGTCTCCAAGGGTGGAGAGAAAGCCACCTCTACTAGTAGAGCTATAAAACTAGTCAAACACATGAGGTTAGTCAACCAAATGACTAAACTAGTAGAAGAAGAAGGGTTGAGCATGGCACTTACTCAGAGCCAGCTCCGCCTCAATATGTTCATCCTCCTCGAGTCCACGAGAGGACTCCTCGGTCTTAGCCACTCTAGCATCTACACAGGGGTGCTTCCACCTAGGTTGAGTGTCCCCATCGCTACTCCCAATAGACGCCCCAGCTGAGGAATGATATTCCACTACCGGTGAACCTATCAAAGAAACACACCAATGAATGATATCTCAGCCAAATAGACAAGGAAGCAAGGCTAAGGCAATGCAATAAAGACTGTGTCTTACCTAAAGCCCCGAAGGGAGTCAATGGCAGAGGAACCAGTTGCTCTGATTTCAACCCTAGCACACGGGAAGCCTTCACAATTGCCTCATTGATATACCTCAGTGTGTAGGCACGCTCGATGTGGGAAACAAACTCCACTGGCCAGGCCAACTCGATCACGTGAGTGATATGGCGCCTCTAGTTGGTGACAGTAGTGTCAGTAAAACTTCACTTTGGGAGCACTCCGTCCAGGGTGGTACTCCTCCTAAAGCCATAGTCAGCTAGGAACTGGGTCCACCAGGTCCTCTGCAGCCCCAGCCTCAACGTTTGAGCTCTTGTAGAAGTCACAGGCCCCACTTGCACCGGCCTTAGGGGCTTGATGACCCCATTATAGCCCCGCCTCGATGATAAGGAAGCCTGGCCATCCCGAGGCCACAGCTACTAAAGTCACTCCACGTCCCAGAGGATCAGAGAAAAGTGGGTCCTCTAGTCCTCCACGTCCAGTGAAATGGGAGGCTGATCCTCCCGTAGAAGCCGGCCCTCCTCAGCCTTCTGAATCACCGAAGCCTTCTGGCGATATAAATGGCTATGCTCAAACCACCACCGGGCGTAGTGGAAGTTGAATCTCCCTCGGTGATCTAGCCTCGACGTCGGTAGGTTCTCTGGCCGCCCATGGCAATTGAAGTCCAACCAGGCTGTCGCCACAAGTGACTATCCCTGCCCCTATATACCTGGCTTGTAAATGGGAACTCCTAGTTCGATGGAACTACTTGATCCTACTTGAAGTTCCTCACAAATAGGTGTAGGTAGTAGGGCTCCAGGACACTGGCACTGGACAGTGCAATGCTAACACCGTCGAGCAGGTGCTGATCACCCACTCAGTATAAGCAGACGCGTCTGGCTCACGCTGGTGCGGTACGACGCAGGTCACCCCGTCGCTCATCGGTACCAAAATCGGTCGAAAGCCTCTCGACCCACAGTCAAATGGGAGCACGTCCTCACCTCTACTTGGCAAATAGGATGGGGCCCTCCTAGCCATCTCTAATTGATCTGCTGTGTCTCCATCTGGTTGACTAGTGAAGCTGAAGAGTAAGGGGGCCGCTGGGTTCGCCACTGTCACCCTTGTCACCAACTCAGGGAAAAGTGGACCGGCCCACACATTGATATAGTGGGTCGGCAGAAGCAAACTCCTCTCCCATAGCACTGGGTGTACTGATAGCACCCCTAGCCCACAGTAGATAATGGCTAAGGCCGCGGGAGCCAACGCCAACCTCCGTCCCTCCGCTAGTAAGCGCGTGGGCCACAATAGCTCTGCCTGTAGAACACTATCCTCTCCATAGGGGACCACATTGGTCACCAGCCAGAATGCTAAATATGCAACCAAATAAGTGACATCTGGCAGCCCATGGGGATTCCACCCCTCTCTCGGTGCATAAATGTATCGAGAGTAAGTCCAGAACCACAGCTCCACCTTTGTGTACTCCTCCCAAGGAGTCTGGTCTCGTGTAAACTCATGATAGAAGCAAAAGGGCCCGTTGTAGAAGTGACACACCCACACCTTTAGAGGTAGCCTCGGAGTATGTATAGCCTTCTCTCTTCCCTCCAGGGCTAAATCCCTCCAGGTCTTCAGCAAATATCGGTAGCTGTGTGATATCTGGTATCACCCTGATGAGTGTGTATTTTTACATGTTAATTTATATTATACACACTCTTTATGAGCTTTAATATGAATAAATACACACTTATCACACTTAATTCTAATTTTAGACCAAAATGTTTAGTGTAATGAAATTAATTAAATTTTGATAAATAAACTATCTTTTTTTGTAGGTACGAAGAGGATGATGGCAAGAAAGATAAATTTGCATAATAATGGGCCAAAGCCCATTCACATTGCCAAAGGCCCATGGGCTTGTTTTTAGAAAAAAAGAAAAAAAAAGAATAGCATGGGCTTCAGTCACACGGTGGCTCTCTACACATCGGCTGGTCTCTTCACGTCGGCCAAGGGCGGCCGTCTCACGCGGAGGCGGGAGGTCGGCAGTCACGCGAATGCGGGAGTGGCCAAGGCTTCAACGCACGCGGGTGCGGTCGCGGGTCAAACTAGTAGGGTGGTTCTCACAGGCGCAACCTCCTTCGAACATAGGCACGAGGGTGACTTTGGGCCGACGGCTCTGCAGGATAGTCAACTGGCACATGCACGCGGTCAGTAGTGGCGGCTTCAACACTAGCAGGCCAGGGTGGCTTCGCAGCGAGGGAGGCCAAGGGCTTCAACGACGATGGCGAACACAGAGCTGGTTTCACGCGGAGGGCAGCTTTACGCGACAAAGGTCAATGCGGCAAGTGGCTGCAGGCAATGGTGGGGGCGAATGGACTTCTTCACGGGTCACTCATGGGAGTGGTCAACCCACGCAGGTGGGCACAGGCGCTCTCGCAGGTGGTCGACGCGGGGGAAATAGAGAGAAGTCGGGAGGTCAGCAAAGGCGTCAGGCGATTCACAGCCAGCTGGCAGAAGGCTCCCACGCGGTCAGCAAAGGCGGGAGGTTGGTAGGCTTCACGACGCAAAAAGGGAGAGAAAGAGAGAGAAAGAGGATGGTTCAACTAAAACGGCAAAGAAATGAAGGAGATGTTTACATGAGAAGTAAGGGGTTTGCTTGGCCCTATAAAAGGAGGGCATGGGAAGGCTTTTCCCCTCTCCTCTCAGGTTACGTAGATAGGAAGCTCCCATATTGTTTCCCTTTTACTTCCATTTCCTTAGTGTAGGATTAGACTTTCCCATGTTATTTCGATGCCGAACGGGGTGCCGCTTCTTGGTAATGGAAGAAGACTTGTCGTAGAAACTCTCTGCCAAGTGGTGCCTCAAGAAGCATAGGAATGTGGCTGTGGGAGCTTCTGGAAGTTGCTTTAGGTTGCTGACCGGACCTGTCCTGCGCAGTCAGAGAAGAACGGCTCTCTTGGGAAGCCCCGAAGTCGGACGACAGTGAGACCACAACGCTTGGAAAGCTGCTTCGAAGAGCTTTCCAGCAATGTTTGATATGCCACCAGAGGATGCGCGAGGGAGTCTTGGCAGGCTCTGAAAATAGATGCTCCTCTGCTGGCTGCGAACTGGAATTAAAGGGTGGAGATAGGTAATGGGGAATGGGGTAGATGGGAGGGGAGAATGAGGTGAATGTGATGTGACACAACCTAGTGATGAGTTGGGACCGACCAAATGATCCTTGAACCTAGAAGTGCAAGCACAACCACAAGGCCAAGAGGCCTACGCAAGTGAGCAATCATCGGCGCACACACTCGATCCGGGGGTGACTCGGGGATGCGGAGTTGAGGGTGTGGGACAAGACCCTTGCTGGTAGAGGTCCAGCAAGACTCAAGGCTAACCTCCCCTTAGGTACGGATGCCCAATTCAATGAATCGACAATGGCCGATGGGTGCGAATTCACTCTCTCACATCCACGGTGGTCACACAATAGCGATGGAGCCTTGGGACCGAGCGCTCTCTCCCTTAACTGATGGCACAATTGAGGAATGTTAAATGAACAAGCACAAATGGGAGAAAGGGCCGAGAGCTTACCTAGCCAGTTTGAAGAAACCAACTCCAGTCGGAGATGTGGGCGAGCGAGGAGGAGAGGGTATGCACCCGCTCGTCGCGCCGGTGTAGCTTTGACATGTCCAAAAGTTTACAACACTACGCCTCTCGCAGGAGGGGGATCTTAAGGTGGGGGTTAAATTACTTACACCCAAAACTACTTCCACGCAGGGAGGGGCCTTCAGCCGGCCAAGCGGGGAGGGAAAGAATAGAGCGAGGAGCTTCAACGAACGGTGGAGTCGGTTCTGTCCTCTTTCTGGAACAGGGGATAGGCAGACAATGTCGATGCCGCTGTGACCACTCCCGAACTCCTTTCTTGACGAGACCAGAGGCAAACTCTCCATAACTGGACCGGGATGTCACTTGAAGTTTAGGGAAATTCCAGGTTGTCGGTGCGGGTCGGGGATGAGCCTTGAATAGGGTCTCTACGTCTGGGTTCAGACAGCTATAGGATCACAGCAGCAGCAAGCTAAGGCCGTCACGAACAGTCCCGAACTCCAAATCGAGCGCGGCTAGAGGCGTTGGGACCGTTGACAAGTCGCCTTCAAAATGTGATCCATGGGAATGCCAGCTGATGTCGGAGTAGGCCGGAGAAGCTCAAATAGTGACAGGGTCTCTATTCAGTCCAAGAGGGGACAGAACAACGCACCCTAGGGAGAAAATTAAGAAGTTGTCGCTCCGGATGCCAAATGGAGTCCCGCTTCTTGGAGAGGGAAGAAGACTTTCTGTCGAAGGTCCCGGCCAAGCCTTGCCTCAATATATTCAGGTGGCCGGTTGTGGCAGTTTCTGCAAATAGCCTCAGGTTGCTGGCCAGACCTCTTCTGCGCAGTCGGGGAAGAATGACTCTCACGGCTAGCTCGGAGCTCGGATGAGGATGAGACTGCCACCGTTCTTCCACAAAGTCCCGCCCTAGAGCCTCCACACGTGACAACATCTTGCCATTCACTTTACACGTGTCACGATCCTAGCACTGCATCCAACCTTGGATCACGTGCCACCCTTATTTTTCACGAAACATTACCTGTCAATATAGAAACAAACATTAGTTCGGTTAAAAATATATTAAAGAGAAAAAGATGCACGGGGTTGTTATGTGCTCGGACTTATAACACAGCTTAGCTAGAGTGTCTACACTGACTCCAACATGCAGTGAGCCAACATATGCATGGGTGTTGTTATGTGCTCGGACATTGCTAGCGTACGTGCTCGGACTTGCAGATGTATGTGCACGAACCTGAAAAGGACGTACACTGACTCTGCAATTATGTATGCTCCGACCTTGCTAAGAGAGGGACGATGCATATGCTTGGACATGCAAAGCTAGTATAACAGTGAGTGCTCGGACTTATAGGGAAAGCATGATGCATATGCTCGGATGTGCAAGCCTTGTATAATAGTGCATGCTCGGACATACACTGACTTGCAATGGTGCATACACGGACTTTTATACAAAGTGAGCAAGGTCATGCATGGACTGACTCCACAGTTGATGGCAGACAGACTGACTCCACAACTGATGGCAGGCAGAGCATGCAAGGGGTTTTACTTGTGGAATGTGCACGGGGTATAAAATGCGCACGGACTTGATTGCCAAGTCATGGGCATTGTGAAGCACGACAACACATGCACAGATGCATGTTTTGTGAGGCAAGGTCAAAACATGCATGGATGCATGTTCTGAGAAGCTTTGGACAAAAAGTGCACGGATGCAAGTTTATAAGGCAACATGTACGGACTTGATTGCAAGTCATGGGCTTTGAGAAGCAAAACATGCACGGATGCAGGTTTTAAGAAGCTATCAAAACATGCACAGGCATTAACACAAGTTACACACATAGGAAAATATGCACGGGGTTTGACGTGCATGAACATTGTGAAGGAGTGCACGGACTTAGTGTTGAAAATAGAACATGCATAGGGTTTGGCTTTCACGGACCGTATGAAGGCGTGCATGGACTTTGTGTTAGAACAGAACATGCACGGGGTTTGGCTTCCACGGACCATATGAAGGCATGCAAAGACTAGAGAAGCCATGACTATTCATGCTCAGACTCAGCGTAAAACATGCATGGACTTTACACTTCAAACCAAGAAATTACATGGACTTAAGAAGTGTAGACCGTAAGAATGTGCATGGGCTATATGAAGACTTGCAATGACTTAGTGTGAGATATGCATGGACTTACATTGCAGAGACTGTTCATGCACGGGGTAACTCAATCAGCAAAATGTCTAAGTCCAAAATATGCACGGCCCTTATACATGCATGAACTTATAATTTCATGCCTTAACCCAATATGATGCACCTTGAAGACTCTGCACGGACTTAAGACCTGCTATTAAGTGGGTTGTGCACAGACCATGCACGGACTCTAATCATGCTATTCGGTGGGCTGTGCACGGACCATGCACGGACTTTCTGAAGGGAAGCTCAGACTCTACAAAGCTAAGGCAAAAGAGCTCTGAACAAGGCAGAAGTGTGGCCATCATCAAACCAAGATTGTTGGCCATCATCAAAACATCAAAATAAGGTTTACAACATTCTCCCCCTTTTTGATGATGGCAACACTAATGGACAAAAAATACTTGCTTGTTGGCCAATTCTCTATTTCAATTTCCTGTTGTAAATTCTAGTACTTGATATTCTTGTTAATTCTTGTCATCATATATTTCTTGACCTTGCAAGATCTTTCTATTATGTTGTTTTATTATATCGTCATCGTTGTTGACACCCATTTTATGACCAATTAGTCGGGTCGTCTCCTTACTCATTTTAATGATGCCTCAAGTTGTTCACCCTTGTCGGGTCTTCTTGGGCAGTTGGAAGTCTCTTTCATGGGTCATTACCTTCCTTGGTTGGGTCTTGTCCTTGTTTTGACGCTAGGCAAGCACTTTCGTTTCATTTATCACCCTTTTGTGCATAACGCATCCTCAATGGCACGTTATAGTAATATAACGCACCTCACAAGGTCCGTTATATTCCTCTTATCATCTCACTCAGCGTCTCACTCAGCGTCTCATATTGCATCTCTATCATTGAACGGTCCTATAACCATCCATTTTGGTCATCATATAACGCCCTCAGTGGTTCGTTAACTTCTCTCAAAGTGGAGGCCCACTGTCTCACTCACCGTCTCACCCACCGTCTCTCCTTGCGTCTCATCAAGCGTCTTTATTGGTTAACGGATCTGCGTTCTTCCATCATACTGTCGCATAACGCACGTATCCAGGTCCGTTATATACCCCCAAAGGTCGAGTCTATCACCACCTCCACCGACTTCCTTGTCATCCCAGCCACCGTCTGCCTCGACGCCTTCATGTCCATGGTGGATCACCTTCCATCTGTTATAGTTCACTATAACGCCCTTGTTGATATCCGTTATGCTCACCAGAGTCCTAAGTCTGAACGTTTCACCTGTTGTTCTTATCTTCTGTGGCTTATTCAATTGCAGGAAAACCTTGAACAAAACCTTCTATTGTGAGGGAGGGAGCTACATTAGTGATGTTCTTATTTAAAATTGTGAGTAACTGTAAACCATAGGGATTTCGAAAATGAGAAACCACAGAGTTAGTGAGATAAAATATACATCTAGAAGTAATCGTAGCGTAAGCAGATTGAGGTAGCATATCAACTTCCTTAATTTGTACACACATGATGAAAGCTTGAGATAGATGCAGATCATCTAGGGAAATAGTGAAATTAGGTCTAATTACACACAATCCATCTTTATCTAGCTTGCCAGAGAATTGGCATAAAACTACTTTCTGCCAATCCAAGTGTCGCACATCTAGTAAGGTGACAAGATATGGAGCATTTAAACTATAGGAGAAATGCGGATGGACTAAGATATCTATTTGTCCGACATGGACAAACTTGGCTTGCTTAGTTCTCCAAGTCTTGATATCTTCTTGAGAGAAGAATGGTAAAAGGACTGGTCTGATCCCTGCCCCTTGAACCTGCATATTAACTTCCACCTATTTTATGCTTCTTAACATGCGGGCCTGAAATTGAGGAAAAGCATAAAGCTCAGTTTTATCAATTGCAGAAAAGGTGACTACGCCGGTGTCGTCAGTGATGGCTTCCTGGGTAAACATATGTGAATGGATGGTGGATAAAGGAATGTCAGAGAGATCAACGGAGGAATAACGAGACTGGAGCATATAAGCATGAGGAACAACAGCAATTCGAATGTTAAAATTCTTACCATCAACCTTACCATAATCCTCATCGCTATCAGAATTAGAAAGCTCCATAAGAGTGGGTACTTCAGAAGAGTTGACCTCTGGCATAGATAGAGCCTCAGACTCTAGATTATCCGTTACTTCATGAATTACTGGTAGCTGAGCCTTCCCTAGTTCAGAAGTACACTTTAATTCCTTTAGGCTGGAAGGTCTTGTAGCACCCTCGTGTAAGATCTGATGACAATCATTAAAGTCCTGCTTGTACTCAGCACAACTCCCTGTAGTCTCACCATGATTGCTTGTGTTGGAAGAAGGCTCCAATGAGACTGATTGTTGAGCAACAGAGATTAACTTCTCCCCCTCTAACAGCATTTGGCCCTGGGTTGATGCATCCTGCTGTGGAGGAACTTGAGTGGGATCTGCCTCTTGCAATTCGATTGCCTGAAGAAGAGCCTCAAATTTATTTTCCAAAGCAACATTATGTCGAACATCCTGAGGACCATCAGGCCGAGGTCTAAAAGCTTGCCTAGAATTTTTAGAATCAAAAACACGAACATCTTGAGGACGGCCAAACCTTCCCATCTTTTTTTTGCAATCTTCAGCAGAATGGCCCAACTTATGGCAGAAAGAACATAATATAGGAACTCGATGGTAGCTAACCCCTTGCCAGAAACCCACACCGTCCATATCTATCCACAAACGCTCCTTCCGCGGGGCTAGTAAATCCAAATCAATGCAAACCAGAGCTTCAGAGGTATTAGTCAGTGCTAATGTCCGTTCATGAATTCGCAGAATAGAGCCAAAGTTGCCAGCGATGGAACGAAGATAGTCTTCATGACTTGGTCTTTTTTTTTGTTCCTGATCATGTCATGATCCCATAGTTAGTGTTAGCATGTTTTAAAAGATTATTTTCATGTATGTTAATTTTATGCTTAAATCCTATTACTTTGTAGTAAAGGAAATTTTCATGACTTGGTTACACATTGAGTTATACGTTTGGCGCATTCCCTTCTTATCTTGTTCTATTTTATTACTTCACATATAGCGTGTACTCTGGTGCATTCACTATTAGATCACTTGCATTTGATAGCAAAACCTCTTGGACTTGAGTGTCTCTCCATCGGATATTTCTTCTGTCAGACTAGGTGATCTTGTTTCAAGGTCTCCGTTAGTCTCCACGAGCCTAGGATTTCCACTAGGATGTTGAACTGGTTGTACCCTAAAAATCCCCAAAGTCTAAAGAGCACTTCATGATTTCTGTAATTTCTATACCCTGGACAGGTCGAGGTGACGACCACACCGCGTTCTTGAGATCGCAGTTGACCACTTGACCACATTCTGGTTTTAGTTGCTCACTACGTCGACCCTTTTCTTCTTGCGTAGACTCTATCTGATCGCGGACGTCTACCCGACCATGTTCATCATGGTCACGGTCGTCCTACAACCGCGTTTTGTCTAATTGCTGTCCAACCTGAGGTTTGACCCAAAGGTTGATTCTACTATGTTCTTAGATTATCTTTTGATTATCTGGAACCCAAATCATGTACAATAAGTCATTTATAAATTATGAAAAATTAATAAATATAACGTTATGCTGCTGGATTCCTCCCGTGGCATAATATCCAATTAGATCATACTTGACCTCTCATGTTCATCTTGGTGCGTTCTTACCTTGGTGTTGTTGTTATGAGATCGAGCACACACACACACACACGTTGGAAATGGAGGCTCCCACGAAAGTGTAAAGACACCTAACCACACACACCAATCCAACAGAAGACACCTACGGACATAGGTGGAACAATCTTCTTCTAGGGTTGGCCAGTAATAGCCCTGCCTAAGAATCTTCTTCTCCAATGCCTGTCCATTAACATGTCCTCCGCACTCACTGGCGTGAGCTGCCTCCACCACCTTCCAAGCTTCGTCGTCATCCAGACACCTCATGAGAACTCTGTTAAGAGCACACCTGTATAGTTCTCCTGCAATGATTGTATACCTTGCAGTGACTCTTCTGATGGCCATCCACTGCTCGGCATTGGCCGTCTCTGGAAAAGATCCATCCCTACAATATTGCTCAATTTCGTGAAACCACGGCAGTTCCTCCTCTTCCAAGATCTCCTCCAGCTCAGTCAATGACACTTCCTTCAACTCTTCCTTCTCAGCCTTCTTCTCTATGAATTTCCTAAGGTTATCGAACCAAGGATCCTGGAGAGAGGGAGCGTCCATCCGCTGGACCACGATGGTCTTAGTGGAACAACTAAGAGGAAAGGCAAGGGAAGAAGCAAGTGATGCCAATGTATCAACAAGGATATTCTGGGAGTGAGGAGTATGGATATAGATAAGCTTACGGAACTGCTTAGCCAAGAGCGTGACCAGGTCTTGATAGGGCTTAAGCTTGAGGTCACGGGTGCGGTAAGTTGAGAGAACTTGACGCAGCACCAATTGAGAGTCTCCTATGATGTTGAGATAGCGCGCGCCTAAGAGGTAGGCATGCTTCAGATCGACCAGGAGAGCCTCATACTAGGCTATATTATTTGTGGCAGAGAAAGAGAGTTGATAAGTAATAGGGATGGTTACCCCTTCCAGAGTAAGGAGAACGGTGCCGATTCTACGGCCTTGAGAATTTAATGCACCGTCAAAGTGCAAAGATGAAAAAGGAAGATGAGTGATTACAGCTAGATCTTCATCAGGGAATTCATCCTGGATTGAATCGGTGCAAGGGATTGGAGAATGAGCGAGATGCTCGGCAATGGCATATCCCTTGATCGCCTTCTGGACGACGAAGGTGATGTCGAATTGAGAAAGAAAACTCTGCCAACGAGCTAATCTGCTAGAAAGGATGGGCTTTTCTAAGAGATAATGAATAGGGTCCATCCTAGAGATCAGTTTGACCTCATGGGCAAGAAAATAGTGCTTAAGCTTCTGAGCTACCCACACTAGCGCTGCGCAGGTCTTCTCCATGGTAGTATACCTAGATTCAGCCGGATTGAACAATCTAGAGAGATAGTATGCTGTCCTTTCTCTTCCTTCATCATCCACTTGGGCCAGGACCGATCCTAGGGAGTCCTCAATGGCAGAAATATATAAGATCAGGGGTTTATCAGGGACAGGAGGTTGTAGAACTGGGGGATTAGACAAATAAACCTTAAGCTCCTCGTAGGCCTTTCGGCACTATTCATTCCATTCAAATTTGGCCCCCACCTTCAACAATTCGTAGAATGGGCGGCACCTCTGAGAGTGCTGAGATATGAATCTTCTAATGAATTGTAAATGCCCAATCAGACCTCGAAGTTCCGTAATGTTCTTTGGCGGGGGCATGTCCATTACGGCCTTTGCTTTGTTTGGATCGATCTGAATCCCCCGTTTACTAACTATAAACCCAAGCAGCTTCCCTGATTCAACTCCGAACACACATTTCTTTGGATTCATCTTTAACTTGTACTCTCTAGCCCTTTGTAGCACCTGTATATATAGCGTACCGGTGAGGGGGGGTTAAGATGGCAGGGAAGTGAGACGGTGGAGGAGACGGTGGGGCGTACCGACGAAGCGAGGGAGAGACGGAAGAGGAGAGAAGGAAGACGGTGGAAGAAGAGGAGACGCAGGGGGAGAGGAAGACGGTGGGTTGTTAGACGGTGGGGGAGACACACGGGAAGACGTTGGGAGAGACGGTGGGTGAAGGTGTACCGGCGAGGGGAGAGAGACGCAGGGAAAGAGAGAGAGACGCATGGTGGTGAGACAGTGGGGGAGACGCAAGGGAAGACGCAGGGAGAGACGGTGGGTGAAGGTGTACCGGCGAAGGGAGAGAGACGCGGGGTGAGATGGAGAAAGAGAGAGGAGATGGGAGAGACGGACGGTGAGGGTGTGCCGGCGAAGGAAGAGAGAGACGCAGGGAAAGAGAGCGAGACGCAGGGTGGCGAGATGGTGGGGGAGACGCACGAGAAGACGCAGGGAGAGACGGTGGGCGAGGGTGTGCCTGTGAAGGAAGAGAGACGCAGGGTGAGACGGAGAACGAGAGAGGAGATGGGAGAGACGGACGGTGAGACGGAGGAAGGGTGTGCCGGCGAAGAAGGAGGAGACGCTGAGAAGAGAGAGGGAGACGGTGAGGAGGAGGAGAGACGGTGGAGGGAGACGCAAGAAGAGAGAGAGAGACGGACGCAGGGAGGTGGACCGATGAAGGGAGAAAGACGCAGAGAGAGAGAGGAAATAGGAGAGACGGTAGGGGAAATGAGACGGTGAAAGAAGAGAGATGGTGGGGGAAATGAGACGGACAAAGAGACGATAGGGGGGCTGTGCCGGTGAAGGGACAAAGACGCGGGGAGAGAGAGGAAATGGGAGAGACAGTGGGTAGTTAGTGTGCTGGCGAAGGGGAGTGAGACGAAGGAGAATTAGTGTGCTGGTGAGGGGAATGAGACAGACAAAGAGACGATATGGGGTTGTGCCGGTGAAGGGTGTACCGGCGAAGGGCTACAGGCCGTGCCGGTGAAAGGGGGGGATGAAGGGGAATTAAGCATTCTGGTGGAGGACATGTAGAGCTTATTCTTTGATGGCGTTAAGGCTTTTCTTTTCTTTTATCTCTTAGTTGAACTAGACTTTATACGCGTTACTATTCCCACTGACGTGGTAATTACTTGAAGTGTTTGACTGTTGTCCATTTCAAATGCCCTTGCCATATTCATGATTTAGTTATTGTTAATTAGAATCATTCATTAATTATTACTCCCTTCGTTTGTCGCTTCCTTCTGCCCTCGTTGTACTCTGACAAAATTTCGGCAGCATCTCCCCTTGACCCCGGGCGTAAGGGAGATGCAGGGAACGCGCCCACATGGAGTGGCGGGACCCAACAATTGTAGGTGGACGTCCGCAGACGACACACTATAAATGGACCTCGTAAAGAGTGAAGAGAGAGGAGGATGAGGGGACTACAAAGCTAGCCAAGGCTGTTGGGCCCAAGAGGGGGTGGAGATAGGTGTACCGGTGAGCAAACCAAGGGGAGCCCCGGTGAGCATGCCTAAGAGGGGGAAAGGGTGTACCGGCCAGGGGGTGTACCGGTGAAGGGGTTAAAGGGCCACAGGGTGCACCGGTCAGGGGGCGTGTCGGCGAAGGGGTTAAAGGGGTGTTTGAGGTGTGCCGGCCAAGGGAGGTGGCAGGAATATAAGAGGAGGGTCAAGGAGAGTGGCGCTCAATCTATCCCTCGGAAGATCTCCTCGAGAGGGAGGATCCCGACACAGGGGAATTCTACCATGTCGCGCAGCCAGTTCCTCTGCCCCTCGAGGCGTGCCAGCTCAGACGTCACAGATGCCGTTTTGACCCTGGTGACGGTAATCTCCTCGATCTCTCTAATCACGGTGGCCTCGGCTTCAGCCAGCTCGGCCTCGGTGGCAGTGAGATAATTCTTCAACTTCTCTACCCTACCTGTGAGGGCATCCACGTGACGTTGGTTTTCGTCCAGGGCCCTTCCGTGCTGCTCTTCATTGTTTCACCGCACGTCCAGCACTCGCAGGTATTCATCCTCCTGGGCACTGATGGCGGCGAGCTCATTGGGAGCCCGGGCCTCGAGGAACTCACGGCGGTTGACATACTTTAACAGCAACAGGACCCGCCACGACCATTCCTCCAGAGGGCAACCCAGCATTTGTAACACCCCGGTCAACTGCGCCACTACGGCGTGCACCCCCCGGTATGTGAGGGAAGGGTCAGCGAAGATCATCGACCACAGGACTAGAAGCATTTGTCGGACCGGTGCATCCGAGCTGACCTGACCGATGGAGGGCACGACCGGAGGGTCGAACTCGACCAAGTAGTCCACTGCCGCCCATAGATCCGCATCCACCATGCCCGAGGAGGACGGAAGGTCAACGGCTAGGTCACTCGGGCACCTGACCCCGATAGACGACTCCCGCCTGGTCATCGCCAAAGGAGCTAGTAGAGCTGTAATTGAACCACCTGGCTCCGCCATTGCGAGAGACTGCTCCACCCCGCTCTCGGTTGTAGGAAGGGCAGGAAGCGGAGCTGAATCAGATGCCGCTATTGAAGGACCTTCTGCCTCTTCTGCCTGTGCTCCCTCTTCCCTGGAAGTCACAAGGCTGGCAAGCATCTTTCCCAGAAGCTGGCCCTCCTCGGGTGTCATTAGTGGTCGGGGAGGTGGAAGAGGAACCATGAGTTTCAGCCCGCTCCCTGACTACAGAAACGACACCAAGCGCTCTACCTCTGATGCCGAGAGCAGTTGCGGCTCGTCAACCTCTGCATGGCCTGCGGCCTCCCTCCGCTTTGCAATGACCTTGTGAGCTTTAGCGGTGCGCGCCTCAGGGAGCCTTCCTTCCTCCTGAAACACGAAAGTGGGATTAGCCTTCCATCGATCAAGGCACGCTACCCCGAATCTCGAGAAAATGGGAATAGGGGTCCCGGAGGTCCCGCATTTACCTCAGTCATCGGGACTATGCTGCCTTCCGGTGCTATCTCTCCTTCCTCCAGGGTCGCACCAGTCCGCGTTGCAGTGCCCACAGCTACTTCTTGCTGCAAGACCTCGAATAAGGCTACCAGCTTCCCCAAGCCGGCATCGCCACCCCCGGATCCTTCTGTTGGTGCATCTGGGATGGGTGCCTCCACGATTTCTGGCTGGGTTTGCTCCTGCAAGTTGACCGGAGGATAAGAGACAGAGGGCCAAAAGCTAGCCACAAAGGGAGGGCCCCATATGAACGGGCCCACACTTATAACATCCTCGCCCGAAGCTGCGTCATCAGAGGAGTAGTCGTAGTCTACCTTCTTGCCTGAGGAAGACTGGGTCGGGGTAGGCTCCTCCCTTGTCGGAGAGGAGGCTCTTGCTGTGGAATCGACCGCCTCTTAACTCTGGCAAGACCATTCTTGTCAGAGACTTACGAATTCTCCTAGATGGGGGCAAACCCATTATTCCTCTGGAACGGATCATCCCTATGGTCCCCATCACCAACCGCTTTAGCCTCCTGTGTCAAACGCGGGAAGATACGGTGGAACTTAAGTGGGTGGACGCTTCGGCAACAGCCCAAAAGCACCAGCACCGGTTTGGCACTCAAGCTCCCAAGTCCCGTCGGATGAACAAGGATGAGGGAGACCAGTAGTCAGACTTGAGAAGGATCTGGGTCACCCCAGAGGAAGCTCAAGCTGTTCGGGAAGCATGCCTCAGCAACCCCTTTCAGGCACTAAGGCATCGCGCCAAGAAAGGTGCGACTGACCCTATAGCCATGTCATCTGGCGGCGCCCAACCCTTCATCGCCACTCGCACAGATATACGGAAATAGAGACGGGCTCGCTCTGGGCCCCACCAATATCTAGCCCCAAGCTCTCCTCAGGCAGACGCCATGACGGAGACTCCTCCGCAGTGTACCTCAGTCTTTGATAGGCTGGGGACACCTGTCCACCCCAACAGGTGCTCTCAGAAAAGGAGGACGGTCCGACTCCTCAACGACGCAGTCACGGTGTTCGCGTGTTATACCGCCGGACACCAACCTGAGATTCAGACCGAGGATATGAACCTACCTATATCTCTCCTTAGGAGGCCTCGTCACCCGCCTCCACCGTCGGCTCCAGTCGGCCACATTGACACTTCTGCCGGACCTCAGGCGCCCACATAAGCGGAAGAAGTTTTCATTGAGGAGCGTGCCACCCCTGTCAATGCGGAGCCGATCAACAATGATCCTCCCGCCGGTGATGTCCAAGAGGTGACTCTTGAGACTCTTATGAAGGAGAACCAGCACTTGAAGGCCCTCCTGCAAGATTTTCTTCAGGAACGTGACCTTCGTCCTCAGCCGCCCACTAGGCCTTCAATGGACGCTCCGGCCCCGTCGGGTGGGCAAAATGGTGCTAACGCCTCAGCGGTAGCTACCCGAACTCCTACAATTATTGGGTTCGGCACGCCCTTGGCCGAGGTTCAACCACGACCATCTAACACACTGGTGCCAGATGATCGAGCGGATCGTTGAGACCAAGCTCACCCAGTTTGGAGAAGGGGTCGCTACTGTAGATCTCTACAGTGTCCCCTATCCACTACATCACTAGCTCAAGAAGCTTCCCCCGGAGTACGCCAAACCACCGAAGCTACAAAAATTCGATGGATAGGGGTCTCCGCACGAGCATCTGGCCTACTACATTATGGCCATGGGTGAGCTTGCGTTGGACGAGTCTTATCTCCTTCGCTATTTCGCCACCTCACTTACGGGAATGACCTTCCAGTGGTATTCCCACCTCAAGCCCAATTTCGTCATTAACTGGGCAGATCTCCAGAAGAAGTTCCTCGACTGTTTCCAAACGGCCGAGCGAAAAGTCTGCTTAGCCGAGCTTTGTTCCCTCCAATAGAAGAAGGGCGAGAGTGCCCTTGACTTGATCAAGAAATGGCGAGACCTCAGTATGAGGTGCATCAACCCACCAGTCCAAGAGGATGCCATTACTATCTGTCATCGAGGCTTGGCAGCCGAGGTCAGCGAAAAGCTTCTCGGCACCAACGTCAAGGGCTTCGACCAGCTCAACTCGGCAGTCGCCGAGATAGAAATGTTCTTCGC